>CM046036.1:3390700-3953139 GCA_025215565.1 Flaveria ramosissima
TATATTACTGGAAGTGCATGTATGTATGCGTACGTATGTGCAAAAAGATGTGTTGTGTGTGTCAGAGTGTGTGTGTGATAATGCATGTGTGTGGGATGATGCTTTTGTGTGTGTGTCAGAGTGTGTGTGTGATAATGTGTGCATGTTAATGAATGTTGTGGATGAAGATGAATATGAAAGTTTATTTATTTGTCAGGGTGGAAGTCTTATCTAAATTGTTTGCGATGAAGATGCCTTATTTGTTTTATTATGGTGCTAGGATTTAATATTTATATGTGTGGATGCTTATGATCAAGAAATAAATAATATTGTGAGTATGTTATGTAATAGATTATGTTGGGATCAAGTGGGTTCATATGTCGTGCACTAGTCCATAAGTATGAATCGTATATAACGTATATGATCCATTGGATGCTTTATGTTATGTTGCTTTAATGAATATTGGTTACGTGTTATTTATAAGTATGTTTTATTTATAAATAGGCCATGTGATTTGAAGTGCACTTTTATACATAATATGAGTTGCGTATTTAATGAGTTTTGGGTTTGGCTATGTTCGAATGTGAATTGGTGGATTTCAATGATCTACGCCGTAACCGAGTCATGAAACGCGAAACCGTACCTTCCTTATATTTATATTTAACAATTAATATTAATAGTGTAAATTAATATTAATTCAGGTTAATCGAAGACCCGAATCTTTTGTGTTACATTACTTTGTTGCTGTGCATTTAAGGTGAGTTCTCAGCCCCACTTTACTTACTTTCTTTGGGGTGAAAGAAACGTGTGTTCTAAACGTATTTTCACCTGATCAGTATTACTTTAATATCACTTGTTTACTAGTGTGACACCATACTTAAGTCCTCACTTTCGAACCGTTAATATATGTACTCTAGCGAGGTAATTCTGAGTAGATCTACTGGGTTTGACAAACCCCACCCGGGCTAGTCGCGCTAGCACAACGTTCGTCAAACGGGTGTTTAATTGACCTAATTCTGTTGCTGTGACCGGTGTTCACAGCCGAGGCATTCTTTACGTTGTCAGCGTCGGTTGCGAACTTCATACACTTAGTAACTTGTTGAGTAGACTAGCTATCTACTGATATTATTTTGATTACTGTATCAGTTTACTGTTATGTTCAATTTATCAAAACCTGTGGACTCACCAACCTTGTGTTGACACTTTAGCATGTTTCTTTCAGGTTCTTAAGCTGCGCACGAATAGGAGCATCTTGCATTGCATTCATCATCGTAGAGTCAATTGAACAATCTACATTTTTCTATAAATTATATTTATTTGGTTTGCGCGTGTTTGCGCCGTTTAAGTTATGGTTTATACGCTTCCGCACTTATTTTCATGTTTCGTATTTAATTCTGACTTTAAGAAACTTTATTTAAATTTGAAAGTTATGTTTTGTGATTAATGTGTCGTTTGGTGTAACTAGTGGCTGAGATCCTGGAAGTCACACGCCTAACGGTAATACCCCGTTTGTGGAATTTGAGGGTGTGACATAAAACATATATATTGTGTTGGAGCATGTGACACGTGGTGGTCGTGAAACGTAGACATGAACTTAAAATAGAAAACAAAAGGTGTTAGTTTCCGTATATGACTACAAGTTGGTGCTGCTGAGTCGATGAACATGTTGAAAATAGTAAGCTCTTGTACACGTGTCATGCCTCCATTAGTATTACTCTTCGGCATGTTGAATGTCTCACGTGAGCCCCCACGTTTTTAGCCAAAAATCTGTACTTATATCCCACTTGCAAAACATTCAACATTCGACTATCTGTCACTTCTTTAACTCAATCACACTTTTTGCCCCCATCTACTTTCATATGTTACATTTCAACCCCATGAAGTTTTGTGGATGCACGCCGACGTTTGAAAATAAAAGTAACTAACGTGTCCTAGAACCAAAGGGCTTGTAGTATAATGTAATAGATGTGTAAATAGTCGTTCCCTCCTCATGAGGTTTTAGGTTTGAGTCAAGGTGGAGAGAATGATATATATTTAAAGTAGGATAAAATGAGCGTGCATTGGTCGTTGTAGAAAAAATAAACTACAAATCAGCTAAGGAGAATGAGAGAGAGTAATATTGGTAGACGAATATATATGCATGATGAATCACATTTGATAGTCTTCTTATGTTCAGTGTTGTCTTCATGCCAACCGTAATAGAATCAATAACAAAGGAATAAGCTTAAACAATTAACAATATTTTTTCTCAACTTTAGCTCTTATATAATTAAATTTCGCTTCTTATGTACATTGTGATTGATAAAAAAAATTGCTTAAACTTACAAACATTTTACATAAAAAGGAGTTTGATTTCTTTTGGTTTTAAGTCGATTCACTTCTTTTCTTCATGTTTCCCGACATTTCTATTGCTTAATAAGGTGTCATGATTGTTTAATAATAATGATGAATCAATGATGCGACTACTAACACCTCTTTCTTTGGTAATTGATGTGTTAGTTTTCATCTTTTCAAAACAAAAGGAAAAAAGATATGTTATTGACGCTTCATGTATGTCTATCATTTGAATATATATGGTAAATTATTTCGATATTTAACATATACATCTAAATAATAATATATGTATCCACATAAACTATAAATATATAATAGAATCAATCTATAGTATATAATAAAAAATAATTAGGATGTCATATGTCACTCGTTAGTTACTCCTGATAAATATTTTCCGCGTAAACTAATAATTTAGTCAATCTTTTTATTCTAAGAACTTAAACTTATAACTTTTTAAGAACATGACCCATCGCAACACTCTTGGCTACCATCACACCAAAGGCTCTTTAGAAAACGTCAAAAGTCGGATAAACCAAACCCACGATGAAAACAACAAGTTAAAAAGTACCAGGATAGATAATACACATATGAGAATATCCAAGGGGAAAAATGTATAACTTCACCAAAAGGCAAAAGTTAGTGTAAGCCATAAAATAATATTATTATCTCCTCTATGTCTATCTCAAATGGCGGTTGTGACATCAACTCTAACCATATATGCACACAACCACCACCACCACCACCACCACCACCACCACATGGCTCTGTCAACCGTCAGACACCGTTACGCTCCGCCGGAGAATCCCACCGGCGCCGGTGACAACTCATCAATCTACCAGCTCCTCCTCGACCGTTGCCGGAGTTTAGAGGCCAGTTATGCCAACCTACAGGAGCAATTTCACATGCTCGAACAGGAGCAGCTGACGTCAGCCGGTGATCATCATGAGAAGTTGCACGGGGAAGAGATGATTACGTCACGCCCCGGCGTGACGTCATTTCCCGGCTGGAATACTGTGCCGGATATTTTGCCGGTGGGGTTTTCGTATAAGAGAGCGTTGGATCAGTTGGGTCATGCAGTTTACGTGAGTAAAGCTATCAATAGAGAGATCATTTACTGGTAAGATTTTTCAAGTTCTTATAGTTATATTATGTGACACGAGTTTTCAAATAATATTATGATGCATGGTTAAAAGACGCGTGTTTTAAATCCTGTAAGACGCAGGTTGTGGTGTATTTAGACAAGAAATAATAATAATAAATGTGTTAGAATGTTGATTACAGCTTATTTGTTGAGTTAGTGTTAGTTGTAGTCTTCAGTTATTAAGCATGATATTCACTACAAGAAAAAAACCCTATCACGACTAGATCTATGGCGATTGGGTTGTGTGTCTCTTCAAATAATATTAGAGGTCTGTTAATTATCTTGTATGCTTAATTAATATGATAGATGTAGTAGAGAGCATGAGTTAATGAAAGTGGGATTGTTAATGCCTTTTTGGGATCAAGTTGGCATGATTTGATGCTTAATAGTTGTAGGGATGTAAGTTTGCATTAACATGCATTCGATACAAAATCAACTTTATAACAATAAACAACGGAACTGTATAAGCATGTGTGCATGCTGCAACTAGATTTAGGAGGAAAGAGAAAGCGAAAGTAGATAATATCATAGTTAAAACAATAGTTACATCACAATTGTTTTAGTTTTTTGCATAAAATTGATAATATCTCATACTCATTTCAATTTTTGATTCTGAAAATTCAAAAATATTACTTTCAAAGTCAAGTTTAAGTTGATGCTTCAGTTTCAGGTTTGTTATTTAGCTTCTAGTAAATTTTATTGTAAAATAGTCTTGTGTTTGAAATTTCTCCTATAATTTTAAATGGAGAGTTCTTTTCAAATTAAACGGATGGTGTTTGTAATTGAATTTTATATGAGTATTTATTAAAGTTTGACCAAGTATAATAAAGAGGAACTATCTGTTTCCTTTTATTAGCAGCCATCCTTTTCATTTTTTTTTTTCTTTTCTAATCTCTAGTTGACAAAATTATTTTTAATGATAAGAATAATCAAGGATAAAATAGAAAGAATAGTAAATTATAACTTATTAATTAGAGTAGCACCTAATATGTTTCTTGTAACCATCTTGCAGTGTTTAAATCCTCGACTTATTTGATAGAGAATACACCTTACCATCAGGACGTCCCTTTAAGTATAGTAAATTATAACTATTTATATAAAGACAACTAGAAAACCATATTGGTTTTTGTTAAAATTTTATCTGATAAACCTTCTAGCAGAGTTCTTAGGTTTACATTTTGCGGTATTGATGTGTGTAGTGAGTTTTTTGTTAACGGAATCTTATGGTAAAGGAAAAACTATATCTGATTAAGATGACATGTTTCAGGAACCATTCAGCTGAGAAACTGTTTGGCTACAAGGATTATGAGGCAATCGGTCAAACAGTCTCGGACTTGCTTATTTACGACGAGTTTCATATATCATCGGAGAAGATCCTGCAAAGAATAAGGTCGGGTCAAAGCTGGGCCGGGCAGTTTCCTTTCAGAAAGAGGTCTGGTGTGACATTCATGGCTTTAGTCAACAAAAGCCCATTATATGAAAACAATGAGCTTGTTGGTATTGTGACAGTTGCAAGTGATGCAACTATATTCAACAAAATCAAGTCAGAGAACCCGAGATCATTCGATGAAGATCCACCTAATGTTCAAAATAAAACACGCGGTTTAAACTTCAAGAAGATTCAATGGCAGCCACCACAACAGTTATCATCTTTTGTTTCAAATCTGGTGCATATCTAAATAAATGTGCATATTCATTTGTGATCTGCAAATCTTATTATTGTTTTATTTTTATCAAGTAACACCCTTTTTCTTTGAACTGTATCAGACTTCAAAAGATATTTTGCGTAAAGGAAGTGGAAATGATTCGCATGCGCGAAGTACATCAGTGGATATGGATGGAGACATTCTAGAATGTGATAATGTGAACATAGATAAGCCTCCAAAAGCAGCTGTAAGTCAAAGTTAAGATCCTCATGTTCATTGGTTATTGATTGATGTGTTTGTTCTTATCGCGATTGTTTATTGCAGCCTGTTAAGCGCGGTTTTGGCTATAATCTCTGGAAGAAAGCCACTGGTGGTGACAGTGATGAGGATGGCTTTTCTGTGTCTTCAAATTATGTATGAATTCCTTCTGAATTCACTTATTAATAGAGAAAGTTTAAATTTTTTATTATTTTATTAATGAGAATTGTTGTTTGGAACAAAATTGTGAACATTTATAGGCAGCAAAAATGTTGTCAAAGTTGAATATTCAAAGAGGTGGAAACATACAGCAAGATGGTCCTATTGATATACAAGCTGCAGCTTACATGCCAAATTATCAACCAAGTTATGCAAAGGGGAACAGACAAGTACACCATAATATTATTGAAGATGCCTATGCATTTGATGCCCTTGAAGGAGAGCAAGATGAGTGTTTTGAGGTAGTTAATCCTGTTGACCGATTTGCGATTTCAACTTTCCAAATCACAAGAAAAGAATTGGAGCTTGAGAATGACCTTAACTCTGCGGTTGATTGTGAAATTCGATGGGAAGATTTAATTTTCAAGGAAGAGATTGGGCATGGTAAGGATGTGATAACTGTTCGCTTTTGTTTAATGCTAAAAGTACATCCTATAGGATCTTCTTATGTTCTCTTTCACTATAGATGACATAGGCGGTCGCGTGGGTTGTGTTATGGGTCAAAATGGGTCATTTCTCTAATACGGGTCGAAATAGGCTGGGTTGGCCTGCCAAAGTTTTACTAGCAGGATACCTGCCCAAAGCAGTGATAATTATCTGCTCTCATCTTTACTAATTTACCCCCATTAGTTTTGCCAAATTAACAAGTTAATGTGCAATTTGAAATATTTCTGATTAGCATACCCTTTGGTCAAATTTTTTTGTTGCAATTTCTGTAAGTTTGACTTATTTTGGTCAAACTGGAATAGTAGCTCTAATTAACTTGGTCAATGATTTCCATTCAGTTTAATATGCGAGAAAAATCAGTAATTTCCCATCCTTCAAATCGAGGGATTACGAGTTTTTATCAAATGCTTTATATCAAATACACATATAGGTATGTGTTATAATACCAGCTGTGTCAAATATGATTTAAATAAAATATTATTGTAATATTTGTCTAATTATTTTACTAGAATGATTCAAGAAATCTATATGCAGTAAAAATACAATTTGGGAGACTTTTGACCTGTATGATATGTTTCCTTATATTATTGTAATATTTGTCTAATTATTTTACTATTTTGTATTTTACGTGTTTGACCTGTAAAGGATAATACATAACCCAAATCAGCTCATTCATAAGTATATAGGTTGAAATCACATCTCCATCTATCATATTTTTTAAAGATATTAATAGATGTCTTACCTTTTCAGGATCATTTGCTCGGGTTTACCGTGGAATTTGGAATGGATCAGTAAATATCATCTGAACTATAACCTTTCCATACTTGTATTTCATGTTGAAGAGGGTGTTTGGGATTGCATGTTTTTAGCTTATGCTTATGGCTTATAAGCACTTAAAAATAAGTACCTACAATAAGCTATAAAACCTTAAAAACAATCCCAAACACCCTGGAAAAATATACATGTGGTAATATTAACACTTGCTATTCTTTTCGTTGCTCCTTCAATCAGGATGTCGCGGTTAAAGTTTATTTTGGCAATCAATACAGTGAGAAGGCTTTGCAGGACTACAATAAAGAGGTATGTGAACTTAACATCAAACTAAAGGTTCTCAGTTTGCGGCTTTAAATGTATGAACACATGATATTTGCTAATTATGCACGTACTTCAGATCGATATAATGAAAAGACTCCGTCATCCGAATGTATTGCTTTTTATGGGGTCAGTATGTTCACAAGATAAACTTGCCATTGTAACAGAGTTACTACCCAGGTAATACATGCATTTCATGCTATGCACTCATACAAGTTCAATACGCGTAAAATGTTCATCTTAACGAGATGGTAATCAACATAACTATATTCATCATGATCAGGGGAAGCCTTTTCAATGTTCTTCACAATAGTGGTCACTCTTTGGATATCAGGCGACGTCTAAAGATGGCTGCAGACGTTGTAAGTTTCTTTATCAAAGTTACAATCAGTTTTCATGTTGTTAGTCCCACTGATATTAAGTTTTTCGCACCAACTTCTTTTTTCTTGATTGTAGGCAAGAGGTATGAACTACTTGCACCACAGAAATCCGCCAATCGTACACAGAGACCTCAAATCTTCAAATCTTCTTGTAGACAAGAACTGGTCTGTTAAGGTAGTGTTTCAGATGAACTCCCATTCGTTAATTTTATAATCTTTTAATAACGAAACAAGCTAATTTAGCATGTTATCAGGTTGGTGATTTTGGTCTGTCAAAACTGAAGCATGCAACCTTTTTAACTGCAAGATCAGGGGGAGGGACAGTAAGAATATATATACTCTCTTTTACTAGTTTCTTGATAAAGTGTCAAACTTGAATTTCTATTTATTGATTGTGGTTATATTATATACTTATGTGATCTTTTTGATGTGATATCTGCTGCAGCCTCAGTGGATGGCGCCTGAAGTTCTTCGTAATGAACCTTCAAATGAGAAGTAAGATTCACTAACCATCTTGAAGATAAAAACTTTTAGCGCATACAGCCTGTCGAATCGTTTTATAAACCTAGGACAGAAAGTGCTTTTGGTCAACCCAACCCGACACGCTAACAAGACTTATGTGGTTTTACTTATCACCTAACCTGCCCATTTTGCCATATGGTGTATTATGCTAATTAATGGATGTTCTTTTTTGTTGATGAACAGGTCAGATGTGTTTAGTTTCGGCATAATACTATGGGAACTAGTCACACAAAGTGTCCCTTGGAGCAATATGAATCCACTACAGGTAGCTCACTTTCTCTCATTTAAATACGACTTACGATGCAGTTTCACCCACATAACTGTACTTGTAATGTGATATATTTACTAAATAATATTTATATATGTTTAAAGGTGGTAGGAGTTGTGGGTTTCATGGACCGTCGGTTGGATTTACCCGAAGACCTAGACCCGTCTCTCTCTGCTATCATTCAAGATTGTTGGCAAAGGTTTGATCTTGCATTTATGATGTCTTTTTTTTGTTCCAGTTTTATTAGTTCAGCCATATACTTCAAGTTTTTCAGCCCTATTAATTACATAGTTACTCGGCTGTCATCCTATTACCTAACAATATTCGGGTTTATTTGGGTTCTTTTTATCTTTGACGGGTCAAATGAGTAATTTAGAGGCGATAAAAGCTAAACAGAAGTGCCCAAAAAAATATTGTTAACATATAAAACCTTCCAAATTATTTTGCATAATAAAAACCTATTGTTAATATAGTTTTGGTAATCATATTTAACGTATTAGTAATATAACTATTCTAAATTTTGAAAAAAACAAGATAAAAAGTGTTTTAGGTCAACCAATCACCAACGTGATCCATCCTAGTACTAAAAAAACACCTGATCCGAATTCATTTTGACCCGTTAACCAACTGGCCAACCTGTCTAGAGATGAGAAGATATGAGAAACAACAATGTACAGGCTCCTGCTAACAATTTATGATGGGTAATTGGATGACAATTGAACTACGTGACTTCTAATATTTCTGTTAACATATGTGCAATTAGTAAAACTACAATTAATATTCATACACCATGTGTATTTGAGTCGAAGGCGAGTTTCATTTATTTTGCAACTTAAAATATGCAGCAACCCAGCGCTTCGTCCTTCGTTTGAGAGCATTATGACAAGATTATCAGAGCTAATGCAAAATCTTCCCACTTGAAGAATGAAGAACCAACTCTTATAAATGCAGCTAGCTTCAAAGGAAGCCAATTGCATCATTTGCATGGTGACTGTTCTTTTTGGGTTTCTTAAATGAACAAGCTGATTAACATGTTGTTTGTTAACATCACTTTATAGTATAAGGTGACATTGACATACATGTGACACACATATGTATGTATGTATGTATGTATGTATGTATTGGTGTACAAGGCACCATGTCCTTAAACCCTTTTATGTTATGAGTTATAGTATCAGGTCATCTACTTGAGTTCACTTGTGGATTTGCTTTGCATGGAGATTAGTTTTAAGTTTATGCCTGAATGTTATTAAATATTATTTACTTATGTATGCCTTGTTGAATATACAATGGCATGAAACCCTAGCAAACTTATAAACGATGATGATAATAATAATTATTAGGTTAAGAAATACCAACCTTGAGGGATTTCGACAATCAGTTAGCAGATGGATGAACAAAGATGATTTTTGATGTTGCCCGACTTGATTTTTTTTTGGAACGACAATCAGACTCGAATAGATATTAAATTGAGCTAACAACAAAGATAATTAGGTAAAGAATAGTTAAACCGAGTTAACAACTATGATGATTGCCGATTCGAAGAGACACAATTGATTTCTAGATTTTGAGATATTAGATTGAGTTAACAACAAAAATAATTAGACAATGTGTAGTAGTTGTTTAGTTAAAATGTCACGTAGATGCCATGTAGATAAAAACCATTTTAATTTTTACTAAAGCCCCCTTAAATTAAGTGTAGTGTTAACTAGCTAGAGTTTGGAGCTCAATTGATACAATAGTGTAGGCAAGGTTGTTTTTTGAGCCCGTTAAGGGCTTAACGACTCATAGGTTTGGAGCCCTTTTAACTATCATGTATGTAGTGATGTTTAAAGCCTCACTTGTGTTCATGTCATCATTATTAACGCCCCATCTTTGTCCACCACGTATAGTCTTAGGTTAAAGAAAACTAAAACCGAGTTAACAACAGTGATGATTGCCGATTCGAAGAGATACAATTGACTTCTAGATTTCGATATCGTGTCATTGAGAATTCTTGTTAAGAACAACGGTTATACCAGGTGCTAGATTTCCCGATTTCGAAGAGCTGCGATTTTGATGATGATTGTTGATTAATTTACCAAATTTCATTTTTGTTATAGACTCCATTGATGTCGGATGGTTTCTGGATTCTCACCCCATTGATTTTCTCATGTTTTAATGGGAAGCTTTCTTAATTAGAGGCGCTAACCAATGTCTAGCCTAGCCAATTTTGTATACATATAAAAAAGTTTTATAAAATTTGGGTCGTATTAAAGTAGGGCCAAATATCTAGTTTTACTAGCTTTGTGCTTGAGACTTCCGGTCAAATACTTATGATGCATGAGGTATAATTGTATAAGCAAATCTTTCATTAATGGGTTGAACATTTTTCTTCTGATGACAGGCGTTGATTACCACAACTAATTTACTATATTTTGCAACTCGACCACTACATGTTCTAGTTTTTCTTGAAACAACTCATGTATGCAATGTTTTGTTTATGGGATTTGCCCTTTGTGAAAACGTAAGTACAAAATTGGAAGGAAACGATCACTTGCTCTTTTAAGTTTTATCATTTGAATCAAATCACTACTATAGCTCTAATAAACCACAAAAACATTTTAAATTAAATAAACTACTTGTGACCTGTAAGTCTGTAACCTGCTAACTCATGACTCATGAATAAACCCGATTAGACTAACATACACTACATTATTAATAAGATAACATTTTTTCTAGAGTTGAGTCCCGACTCTTAAGACCATAGCCTCAAGAGAAGAAAAAAAATAACAGGTTAGATAAAATTAGTAGATTATATTTTTATTTTTATTTTTTTACCATGGATTATGCAAGCCCAAAGGGATATCCATAAACCAAAGAAATTGATTTTAAGAAAAAAGTTTATTAGTCAAGAAGCATCAAAGGCACACAAAATGGTTTATGAAAATTTGAAAACCTGCCGCCCAAATAATAATAATATGTTGACCGTTGACTGAGAAGAAACCAATAAGAGCATTAAATGAGTCAACGATTACGGCCTTGGGTCAAAGCGACGTGGGTCTAACAATATTCCACGTGAAGAAGACCATTCGCACTTTTTTAAATTTTAAGTCTTTTCGTCCTACTAATTAAATTAATTAAAACAATATATCCCTATAGACGAAAAGAATGTGACTTAAAGAGAGCATGTTATAGTTATAATACTTAACAAAACAAAAATATTGTAGTAATTATATAAACCCAAAGATTTTTTAGTTTAGTTTTATTAGTTTTGTATAATATGGTTTATAGCAAAAGACGTATGACTTCATCATGGTAAGTATGTTTTTTTACTTATTACTTGTTAGCAAGATTATATAAAATCATAGGCTTTTTTTGATGGTTGTGATGAACGAGACTTAAACCTTAGACTTGATCCTAACACAAAGACATACAATTATAAAAACGTTGAATTGTGTAACACTAAATTGATGTCTTGTGAATATTCTTCTTTTCCTTTTAGAAATCAATTTACGATGGGTGTTTCTCGCAAAAAAATAGCATATGTAGCAACTCTTTTCACCGACACTGAGATATTTTATGATATTATATAATTGTTCAACAAAATAATTTCATAAACCTTGTTTTTCATGTGTCTTCCTATGATGCCAAGGTTGTCAAAATCATCAATATAATGGAAGTGAGATGGAGGTAATTTTAAGGGGGTTGTGTGTTTTTTTTATACTTTCATTTGATATAAATTTACAGTTTGTTTTCTTTCTATGTACTTCAAAAAGGTTACAAATATTATGTTGTGATAACCATTAAGTTTATCACGTCAAACTTACCACGAAAACAATCAAATTTCCAGTCACTTTTTACGTATTTCACTAATTATATAAAAAGACATATACACCATGACAACATCAGATATCAAGCTTGAAATCACAATAGCACGAACATACCAATGTTTATAGAAGGGACAACCTCCACGGCGTCTTTTTATCTTTTATTAACTCAAAACTCATAAACATGACAAAGACCCCCACACCTATATATACATACTATTACTAATCACAAATCAATAAGAACTCTCTCTATTCTTTTCTAAATAATCTCTAACAAACTTTCAAATAAACTAATAAAATAATAAACCAAAACAGACAAAATTAACAAGATTACGCTACATCATGATAAAATAAAAAAAAACAAAAAACAAAGTATGCTATAAAGAATATAAAAACAATATATAATTTACATTAAATCTTATAAAATACATGACTTTCGTTTTCTCTATGATTTGTAATAGATGAATAAGACAGAAAACTTTTGTTGGTGTTTTGGATCAACACTGGAGAACGTGGTGAAGAAATATGGAGGGGTTGCATTGCATCATGTGGTGGTGGAGTGATGGTGTGTGGGGTTACATTCTTTGATGACTATTTTGGAACTACTTAAAAATACGATGGATCTGATCGATCAAACAAACATCAATGTTTATATATCAATTCACACATTCACACCTCAACTCTAGTTAATAAAGCTTCAACCTTTTTTATTTTACAATAAGTGAAATAAAACAATATATATGTAAAAGTATAGTTTTCTCGTTTCTCTTGTATTAAAACAAATTAGTCAGCATGACCTAAACACGAGTGAGCGAAGGCATAAAATCAAAACTTATTAGAACTTTTTTCACTATTAGTACTTGTATATCAACATCAAATTGCTACCGACTAGTTTTGCTAAGGTTGCTTTAGTTGGTACCAACCAACATATAACATATTGCTACAAAGCTACCAAAGTTGGCACTAATGACAATTGATACCGACCTTCACTTCTGTTACCTAGCTAAGACTATTTTTACCATTAAACTTTAGTTACTATCAAAGATCAACTTTACATGACTTTTTAATAAATCTGTAATTGCAAAACTTCTGTTACATAGCAACTTTGTGATACCCAAGACAAAGAATATTTAAAATTAATTTACGCTCGTTCATTTTAACACTACATGAACGAAAAGAGAAATTATAGTACGTTAATATGAAGTTGAGTTGAAATATGACCAGGGCCGGTCCTGAGAGTCTTTGAATAATTTTGGGCTCTGGACGAGTAGAAAAAATGGGCCCTTATAATATAATGTCAATAACCCGTACATAAAAACTCTATAATACGACAATTGTTTTTCCGATAAACAAAAGTATTGTAGCAAAATAATCTAATTTACTTAAGCGAATCGTAAGACTCTCCTAGCGTTTTTAATTTAGTTTAGATTGGATAAATGGTAATGGATCGACTAGACTAATTAAATGGTACTGAGTTTGTTAATTAGTTTGTTAATAGCCTATAATTGTTTTTAAAAATTATATATACATACATAATATAATTTTTTTAAAATTTTGGGCTTATGAGGAGATTGAGCACTGGGCGGTCGCCCACCTCGCCCACCCTCGGAGCCACCCATGAATATGACGTGTCGTGTTGTGGTGTGGTGTGATGAGAATACTAAAAATAACTACTAGAGCTCGAGCTTGACTTATAACTAGTTTTGAAAATCCTGAGCTAGTCTTTTCTTATTTTAATACATATATAAGTATTTTAAGACATTAAAATAAGGAAATAGAAAATACAACCCGCTGGAAATAAAATGGTTTTTAAGCCGCACAATTTTTATATATTTATTGAAAAGAATTATTATTAAACACACAAAAACCTCTAGCCATACTTCCTACCATACCTCCACGTTCATCCCCAAACCATATACCCTCTTCACACACACACACACACACACACACACTATTATTATTATTCTTCTAATCTTCTTCTTCTTCATCATCATCAGTTAATTTCTCAATGAAGTATCCAACAAACATTATGTAACAAAATCACAACAATGGGCAAAGCGTCAAGATTCTTCAAATCACTATTCGGATACAAAACCAACGACTCACCACCGTCACGTTCAAAACCTAAACAACAACTAAGACGACGCTGGAGTTTCGTAGCACCACGCGAAGAGGACATCCCTCAGCCGCGCGGTCGAACCGCATCCAAATCGCTCGATGAAAGCTCAATTCATCATCAACGACAACGACAACAACAACATCATGATGATCTCATTGAGAGTGAAGATTCCAGCAAGCGCGCTATTGCGCTTGCTGCAGCCACCGCTGCAGTGGTTGATGCAGCGGTGGCTACCGCTCAGGCGGCGGTGGAGGTTGTACGGATGACCAGCAGAACCACCGCCGCCTATGGTGGTTATGAGAAACTGGCTGCCGTTAAAATTCAGTCTTGTTTCAGAGCTTATCTGGTACGTATTTACGAAACTAGACATTAACCTCATTTTATTTACAAAAAATATTCTCAACAACTTTTAACTAACTGAGGGTAGTTTAGTCTTTTAGTTATATATCTCCTCTAAACTTTTAAAACTAGACATTTTTCTAATTAATGCTTGAATAACATGCCAACATGGTACAAACTTATGTTTTACGTACGTATCTTACAAGTTTAAAATGAGATATATGTAATTCTGTTTTAATTAGACACGTTTGATTCACATATTTATTGGACTTGTAATTCACTGCTGACTTGTGTTCGATAGCGTGACTGTAGTAATATGTTAATTATGATGTTATATTTATTAAATTAAATCAATGACCGATGACGTATATGTATTTTTTCTAACATCAATTTTTGTACACCTAAAATCACTTACTTTGTATCAGTAAGGATTCAAATTATAATATTTTTATGAGAGACAAACACTATACCGTTAAATCACTAGGTTATGAATAAAAATATATGTATTTATTCGCATATCATGTTTATTTTTTTACATGAAGTGATTTAAATTTTACACAAAATAATGAAACAAATACAAAGCTATTTATGACATATATCGTAGTCCTTAGTCAAACATGACCCATATCATAAAAAATAGAATTAAAAGTTTAATGAACATAGACATATTAAGATGTTATGAATTATTGGGAGACATGATAACATATGTCACATGAGTTTAATACTTATGTAGGTGGCAGGTAAGATGTCATGGTCTTCTACTATAAAAATAGATGCCTTCTTTATTCCCTTCATCTTTGTATGGTTACTTCCATCTTCTGGTCTAGACAATATCCCATAATTGTATACTCAAATAATTCTATCAATGTACTATTGTTATTTGATGTGACATTTCTATAACTACTTTTAACAACTTGATATGTACATCTAACCTTAATATGTTACATGTTAAGGAACGTAGTAAACACGATAGAGTTCATAACGATATACGACATATCGATGTGTACATAAGCCATGTGCAACATTCTGTCTCTTGGTTTTTTTAAACTTTCTTATCATAAATGAAATTACATTAACCATCATACAAAGATCTATAGTCACATGACACTAAAGAAAATG
Source organism: Flaveria ramosissima (assembly GCA_025215565.1). Taxonomy (NCBI): domain Eukaryota; kingdom Viridiplantae; phylum Streptophyta; class Magnoliopsida; order Asterales; family Asteraceae; genus Flaveria; species Flaveria ramosissima. Next base: position 3,406,373 of record CM046036.1, read on the forward strand.
TTCTTTGTGTGTTATAAAATTTATTGGATTTGTAGGCGAGGAGAGCGCTAAGGGCTTTGAAAGCATTGGTGAAGCTACAAGCGGTGGTGAGAGGTCACATTTTAAGGAAACAAACCGCGGATATGATGCGGCGTTTGCAGGCTTTGATGCGGGCTCAGGCTCGTGCACGAGCACTCAGGTCCCAAATCACTGATTCAACCACCAAGCCCTCTCATTTCCATCACCACCACCACGTAATTTTACCTTTTTCTCGACTTTCAAATTTGAATTTGAATTTGTATAACAGTTATACCTATAAGGTACAAATATAGATGGTTGATAAAAGTAAATAAAAAACTGTTCTAATTTTAATAACGTGTCATCTGCTTGCAGGGTCCTCCAACTCCTGAAAAAATCGAACATTTTCCACATACGAAACATGATCATAGTACGACATCAAAGGTACGTTATAAGTATGTGTAATTATAAAACGATCATCATATATACTTTTAAAAAAGTTTGCAAAGTATGATGGTTATTTTCAAACACAGAGGAACAACTCAAAATCTTATGCTCGAGGAACGATTCTCGATGGCTCGACGGACCATGAACACTACAAAATTGTTGAGGTTGATACCGGGGAACCCCGTGTCATGTTTAACGGGCGAAGGGTCTTTCAACCGGACCAAATCAGTTTTGGGTATAGTCAAAGTTGGACCACTTCAAGAGGGTCAACATTTCAACCAACAAGCTCAAGCCCTTGTGCATCTTATGAAGTGAATTCTATCGATGACTCGGTGAGAGGGGGAGTCTCTACGCCTATTAAAAGTGATGGAACGAGAAGCTGCTTTAGCGGCTACTCGGACCACCCAAACTACATGGCTAACACAGAGTCTTCACGTGCTAAGGTCAGGTCTTTAAGTGCTCCCAGACTGAGGCCTCAGCTCGAGGCCTCTTATGCAACAAAGAAAGATTCGGGTTACAAATACGTGTCGGGTCTGCATCAGGGTTCAACCATGCGGGAGAGTTTCGCCAAGAAGGCTTATCCAGGGTCTGGTCGACTCGATCGACTTGGGATGCCAGTCTATGACACGATGGAAAGTGACTTTTGTATTAGTTATTGGAACTGATATGTGTTTTCTAAATTATTTAAATAACCGGTGTTAGATTTGATCGATGTTTATGTTTATTTGCTAGTATGAATATACATTTTTAATAGTTTGGATTCTGAATGACCAATCATTTAGTACATAATCCTTTTAGGTGACACGAATAATTATATAACCGTCTTATGTATCACTAAAACATTATCCTTTTAGGATAGTTTTTACAGTAATAAAATAATTCATAGATTTGAAAAAAAAAGTATAAAGCAATATTTTTAACAACAATTTTAACCGCACATTTGAAAATACAAAAATAAACCACAAACAAAACCTTAAAGTTTTATAAGTTAACCATAATTTTAGCACCCTACCCCAAAACAAAACAAACACCTAAATTTTATCCCGTTGCTGAATCTAAAAAAGATTGCGGTAATGAGGAGTTAAAAAAGATCCTAGCCTCACCACCATGCCACCGGCGTCATCACCATCCAAACCCCATCATCCACCACCGCCGCCGCCTCCACCGCCTCGGCGTCCACCAACTAATAGCCTCTTACGCTCGTCCTACAAGAAAGGCAAGCAAACTAAGGTCTTCCGAGTTGTTCGGTCAGTATTTAGGTCATTCCCTGTTGTAAAACATGCATTGCCCGGTGGCCGCCTGCCAGATGGCCACCGGACAAATTGTGTCACAGGGACTCTGTATGGATACAGAGAAGGGCGTGTAACCCTTGCAATACAAGAGAATCCTAGAACATTACCGATTATGGTTCTCGAGTTGGAACTCACGACGGATGTCCTACAAAATGAAATGAGTTTAGGAATGGTTCGGATCGCGTTAGAATGTGAAAAGCATTTGGATAAAGACAAGGTTAAGCTTTTGGAGGAACCGTTATGGACGATGTTTTTTAACGGTAAAAAGGGTGGTCTCGCGATGAAGCGTGACGCGACGAAGGATGATTTGCACGTCATAGAGTTGCTCCGGCCGGTGTTGATGGGTGCCGGAGTTTTGCCGGAAAAGTTTGACGTGGAAGGTTCGGATGGTGAGATGACGTACATGAGGGCCCACTTTGACCGTGTAGTGGGGTCCAAGGATTCAGAGACGCTTTACATGTTAAGCCCTGATGGAAACAATGGTCCCGAATTAAGCATTTTCTTTGTAAGGATATAAATTAAAATTTGACATCGGATCATAATTCCATTGTTAAGGATGAAATTGATTAGGGTTTGTATGTGTATCAAGGTAGGAATAATATATTTGTTCTTTGCAAGAATGCAAAATCATGCTTTCTTGGATCGCGTTCAATGCATCACATATAAGCAGTATAATGATTTGAGTGTTAGAGTTCTTGTACGTTTTTAATCCCGTGAACATCCTAGGGGTTATTTATGATGTCACAACCTTGCTCTTAGCTTAGAAAGGTGAGGAGGACATAACACCACCATCGCGATCAATCTCTGATGGAGACGTATCGCCCTCTTTGCATTGTTGTTGATCACTAGCTCGGTTGCGTAGATTATTCTAGCTAAAAATCGATAAACGACTGTTGAAATCAAACAAGTAATTGAAAGAGTGATTAAGGAAAATATCAGAAATTACACGATCTATAGAAAAAACATAACCGAGAAAAAAACATTCTAACTAAAATGAAGCCTCAAATGATGGGCCGACCGGGGTTAGGATTGGGCCTCTGAGTCAAGTTGGGCTGAGCACACGTTATAAGCCCAGTATTTTTTCATGATTTAACTTTTAAGTTTTAAGTGGTATTTCTGACAAAAAAGTTTAATAAGGATATATAAAAGTTTTATACAAATTGGTAAAAGGTTGTTATAATGATGTAAAATATAGTAAGTAATGATATAAATTAGTGGGCTTTCAGCCTTCAGGCGTCACATGACATTTATGAAATAAATTCATCTTTTATAAAATATTCATGTAATATATTTATAAAGTTAATATATTTTAAAAATTGTGACCAATTATCTAACAAAACTACTTGTTACAAATAGCATTTTGTTGTTGCATTGAAACATAAAAATATGACTAATCTTGTTAACATTGAACTTGATAAAATAAAGTGATTCAATAATTGAAAAACTGGACTATTCAGGATTACCCATTGAATGCGGAGATTACGCATTAATTTCTGGTAGTATATCCATAATCAAAGAATTGTTCGTTATTATTGCATAAGAAATGAAACAAAAGATGCGGTGGAGCTAGGACAGTTATTGTATGAGGTCTACCCTTGCTAGATGCATATGCGTGTATTCGTAAAGTAACTTTTTATCAATATTTATAGTATTTAAACATTTTTGTACAAATTTTCTACATTAATTTTTAGAATTATTTTAATAACAATCTTGTCACAAAATTTTATATATTGTTTTTTCAAAGTTTTTTAATTGATTTACTATTAGTACTGAAGCCAAATATTATAAGATTGTTAATGTGGTAGTTGAGTTATGTTCTGATTTTCATGTCACTTAGTGATAGCATGGTATGTTGTGATAATCCAAGTGTTGTTTATCTTTTCATGTACCATATCAATAGAACATAGTTCAAAGGTTTGAACTCATTTATAACGGATAGGTGTAAATCAATTATGATTTAGAATTAAAATTATGTTAATTAAGTGTGTGAGTTGTTGTTTTGAAAAAAAGAAAACCAACATACAATTTAGAGTATAATCGTAGGAAATTAATAATGGATATTACAACAGAAAATAAATTACTGAAAGGGATTGTTAGAATATGATATAGCATGTGAACACATGATCTGCTGCTACTTTTTTATACAAAAAATGAATAATCTTCTAATAAATATTTGGAACTTTATTAAGGTGACTAAATTTCATTCGATGTCTTTTAATTAGTTCTTCCATTCAATCATGATACATCATAGACATTTATTTAAAAGATATTGTAGTAGATCCAGTTGTTAATTAAACATCATTACATATCTTATTACTAGTCCTTTTACCTAGTTTATTACTATTAAGGTGAAAGTGTCTCATCAATTAAATCAGTTGTGTTCTGGGTATAAATTATGTAACTAGATATCTTTCATTTTTTCCCACGCGTTACACCGGGTAGATTAATACAATTGGCTTTAGCTATTATTTCGAGAACTGGTTTAGGCTCAAGGCATGGCACCAGAGCGTGTTTTAATAAACATATATGATCATATGATTATAAAAGGGTGAATATCATGACTATATAACAATATATTTTTCTGCCCCTCCATATTTTAATAAACATATGAATTTATTTTTTTATTCATAAATTAAATGATAACTTCTAATTTTATGAAATTTATAAAAACTTTATTTTTACACTTTTTATGCATACGTAAAACAATTCTTTATATATATGTTTACATATGTGTAAGAAAAAGTTCTTGTAAAAAATAAAAGTTTTCATTTAATATCCTATGTATGTTATTATCTAGTGACATTTGTCATAAAGTAATAATTTTTTAAAAGCATATTTATTTTATTAAATTTGTAAATCAATCATAAGTTATTAGAATAGAACGAAATATATATCAATGAAACCAAATTTGTTGCCGAACTCTTGTGTGTAAAAGTCTTGTTGAAGTCCTCAAAGGGAATATGAAGAGTCACGTCGATGTATTGTGTCAAATACTGGCCAAAATCCACTAAAATTTCCACATATAAAATTCTACAAATATTAATTACTGTGAATCATCATGTACAATACAAATTCTCTTTGTTTTTTACTAATTGATTCTATTGAAAAGTTTTCAAACCGACTAAAATTAAAATATTGTATTAGAGTTTCGAAACTAAACATTTTTAGTCATTTTTTTGGTATGAATCTAATATAATTTTACTATACTTCATTTTAAATCTACTTATTATTCATGTTTCAAGATAACGTCTTTTAAATGAAAGGCATACATCATTGCCACTAGGTTAGCCCAGTGGTTTTTGTTTTTTTATTTGTTTTTTGTTTTTGTTATATTTGGTTCTCTACAAACAAATTAATCATATTATTAAGAGTATAACAAAGAGATAGTCGGTTACACTTAGTTAAGAGGTAAATTAGTTTGTTGCATTAATTAGTATAAATACATATAGTTAGGTTTGTCGGTCTTCTAGAGCACATCCTAGTATAAGTTGTGTACTCCTCATCAAAAAGGTTATGTATTCTAGTAGCGGGTGCATGATATGATGAGTTCATTTTAAATTATCTACGTATTGCTATACCCTATCCAAATTATACGAAGAGTATGTTTAGTAGGAGGAAGGATACATTTAGCTATACCCTATCCAAATTATAAGCATCTTTGGATTACTACAACCAATTTCCATACAGTCAAAATACTAGATATCATCGTATCATACTAAGTGAGAAATTCTTAGTTTCGTATTATCTCATAATTGTGATATGAGTATTGGTCCGGAATGAAAGATCTCATATTATTTAGTTGTTAGTAAATTATTTATTTTTTAATCATAAAACATGAAAAAGTAACATGTTTGATCATTCATATTATCATACATGATCATCGTATGAAAAGGAGAAATGCAATGTATCCGACTTCCCTTTCGGTAGTTTTAATTATGACACGTTAATTTAATTTGAGTCACTTTTAAGCATTTCAATAGAATATTACAATCAACTAGTCAATAGAATTTGTATAGTAGATGAAAACTCACGTTGTTGTAACATCTAATTATTATTTATAAAATTTTATTTGTGGAATTTTTAATAATACGACGAGGAGCTCTCTTGACTTCATCTGACTATTCTAGACGATAGTTAGGCAACAAATTTTGGCTTTTAGGACGGCCTATTTTAATAATTTATAGTTTCTTGACGTGAAAAACTTTATCTTTTGAAATTTGTTATTCTTTCAACAAATGTCATATATAATATTGATCTATTTTAATAAGTAAGTTCACTAGTAGCAAGTATCAATGATAATGTCAGCAGTAACTATAGTGGTCTGAGCAACTTGACGTCCGTAGGAACTACTGTTGGTAAAGAGTTTGTACTGATGGGAGTAAGTGTCAATGGAAGTTTATGCTGACATGAGGCTAGATTGTCAATTCTATTATACAGTTCAAAGTACCTTAAAATCTGTTAATGTTAGCAATATATATGGAGTTTAGAAGTGGTGATCAGGAGATGATATATATAGATGCTCATGATGTGAGGCAAACTTGCCTAGAACATTAAGTGACAAAGAGTATTAGGTCAAGTTAGAGGTTGCACAATGCCTAACATCTTATATCTCAAAAAGACATTATAGAAATATCAGAAGGCCATGATAAAGAGATAATAATAGTAGATGAAGAAACATATACATTACCTTCTAGACATTATTACCTCACAATTATATGAATATTTTGTTAAGACTTTATAGTTTGATGTATGTGAGAGATAGCATATTCTTGGAATAAGTTCTTGTAACCATGAAGGAAGAACCTTCAAAGGAAAATTCATGTCATGTCAAAATCGAAGTTCAAAAGTATATATCTTATATGTCACTCTAAAAAACACTTAAAATATATAATTACTCGAAAATAAGACGGAGGAATGGATACGCTAATTCATCAAGTACTCATAGCACTAAATCATCTCATTGTTTATATGTTGGGTATGAGAATGTTAAAGCTCGTGTGGTGTCTAATACAGAGAATTGTAAAGAACCAATTATGAATTCAAGTCGTAAGAAATATCAACATTATTTTATATTTTATATTTCATGTTGGACTATTCTATGTATATTTTTCAACATTAAATCATGACCATCAAACTGATCACACTTTTAAGTCATTGGAATTTTCTTTGCATTATTGTGATAGAAAATTAAAACATAGTCTTTGGAAATTTGTGGAAAATTATGCCAATCCCTCCCCTATATAAATCCATTCAACAAAAACATCTTCAATCCACACTTACAACGTTACTTAAGTCTAATTAAACATACATACAAACATGACTTCTGTCAAAAACATCCTCATTTCAATCACCATTCTTTCCATCTCTTGCTTCACTTTCACTCGAGGAGCCACTTTCGACGTCATAAACCAATGTCCATACACCGTTTGGGCTGCTGCCTCAACCGGGGGAGGTAAGCAGCTAGAAAATGGTCAATCTTGGCAAGTCACGGTTGCACCTGGAACGCCCAAAGCTCGTATTTGGGGGCGAACCGGTTGCACCTTTGACGCTAGTGGAAAAGGGAGGTGTGACACTGGTGATTGCAACGGGTTACTCGAGTGTCAGGGTTATGGTGCACCACCCAACACTTTAGCCGAATTTGCCCTTAACCAATTCAACAATGATGACTTTGTCGATATATCTGTTATCGATGGATTTAACATCCCTATGGAGTTTAGCCCGGTTGGTGCATCGTGCAAGACCATGAGGTGTGTTGGTGATCTAATTGGTCAGTGCCCCGAGCAACTACGAACAAAAGGAGGATGCAACGGTCCTTGTACGGTTTTCAATACTGTCAAGTATTGTTGCACCATTGAGCGTGGTAGCTGTGGACCGACTGAATATTCTAAGTTTTTTAAAGACAGGTGCCCTGATGCTTATAGCTACCCTCAAGATGATCAAACTAGTTTGTTCACTTGCCCCGGGGGTACTAACTACAAAGTTGTGTTTTGTCCTTAAATCGATCTTTCGATACGAGAGTTGTAAACTAGTAATTTTAAAATAAGGAGGGTTTCACCCCATAGAGTGTGACATCTCGGGTCATGTCAAAAGAATAAGAAGAATGGTATCCATCCATCTTCAACCTTTGTTTGATTCTTGTAAGTGTTACCAAAAGTTATAAAGGATATACTAAATTTATGCATGTTATTATCCTACTTTCTTGATGATTAAGCTATAATTATATTTATTCCATATAATAATCAAAATCATTTATTACATCTTTAGTAAAAATTAAAAACCGAGTTAAAGTTGATAAAATATAACCCCAGACCTTGGTCAATTAAAAAAAATATACCATGGCCGGGCTACTTACAAATATACAATATATCCTCATATGTTACTAGGTACTTCATTAAGTCTAAAATTATGTTTTATGTCTATATTTTAATGTAGATAATGATAATTTACTGTTGTCCTATTTTATCTTAAATCACTTTAATTATGATACATCTACTTTGGTAGTTTTATAAGTCAACGATACATGAATCTTTTTATCAGGTAAACACACACTCTCTCTACTCTACTACACCCACTATTGTCACACATATATTTTACAAGATTTAAACACACAACATTTTAATCGATGAAAACATTACTTTACCGGCCATCAGAATGTCAAAATACCAAGTTACCAATGATACATTATATACTAATGATCCAAAACCCAACTGGTAAAGATAAGATACTCATGACATGTAAATAAGTGGAGATCATAGGTTCAAGTCTCAGTTTGAGCAAAATGCTCAGAGTTGAACCAGTGGGTTTCTTAGAAATGAGTTTCCTTTTGAGATGGTTGGGGGGTGCGGTCCTGGCTGGAAAACTAATACGTGACCTCGATTAAGATAACAACTATCATTCGAAACAGGGTCGCTATACATTATATAACTTGTTTTGAAGGAGAATTATCTATACTATATATAAACCATATGAGAGGGGTAGTTTAAGATACCCTAAAATTAAGAACATTCACCTTACTCAATGCATAAGGTACAATTACTTTTAAGGGTAAAATAGTAATTATATCATTATGTACGGATTACCCCTACAATTAGTTACATAATTACCTTATATTTACTAACACTTACATAAAATTGAAAATACTGCACTATTTGAACTTTGCATTATTTTAGAAACCATATGAACCTTTAAAATTTGCATTATTTTAGAAACAATATAAACATTTGAAATTTTCATTATTTTAATACGCGTTTGTCCTGAACATATTAGATTTTTGTAAAATACTACAAGAATAACGAAATACCATAAACGCGTGCCAGATGTAAAATGTTACTCCATCACATTGCGTCCCGTCGCATCGTGCGGACACCCTTCTAGTGGTCTTAAAGTCAAATTAAAAGGGACTAGTGAGCAATATAATCTTTCCTATAAATAGTCACACTCGCTTTCTTCAGGATTCAACTCAACAAACACACACGCGATAATCGTGAAACACGATATTCTCTCTGATTGATTCCGACAAAATGCCGAGAGGAAAGCTACAAGTTCTTCTTGTTAGTGCTAAAGGCCTCCATGACACCGATTTCTTCAGTAAGTTCAGTATATAGTTGATTAATGATTCCGATCGTGATTATTGTTTTGATGTTAGATATAATCATGATTCATGTTTGTGACAAATGAAAGATGATGTTGAAAGTACTATATATGCTGCTACTACGTGGATCTGATGATTCTGTGTGAAATTGTCGTTGATTACGTTCTGTACATGATTAAAATGCATAGATCGTTGGGAATAATGAGTTGAAATGAGAATCGGAGGTTGATGCGATGATGAATGAGTGTAATCGAGTTCGTGTTGATTGAAGTTTATTAAATTGTGATAGTTATGATTTGATCTCGTGATTGTGATCTGATTGTGTTTAATTTGCTGCTGAATGTTGATCGATTTACGGTTTGAATATGATCGGGTTGATTTATTGAAGTTAAGGTTTATGTGACGGTGTGTAGGTGTAGAATAGAGCGCACGTTGACTTGACGATAGTTCGTAAATGGTCTATTTGATCTAGCGATTGGGATCCAGATGGATCAGAAAGCGATGTTGTAAAGGTGTATCAACATTTTTGTCACAAGATCTCTGAAAATCAATTTTTAATCCTTATATTTTCCCAAACTAATAACTTTGTAATAACTAAATTTAAAAGTTATCTCATCGTTACAAAGATGAAATTCTCGTGGTAAAGTAATGTATCTCTCGATCAAAAGGTTGTGGGCGGTGATTTTAGGAGTATGGTAGGTGTAGAGTAAAAAGAATTTTAGTTTTAATATACTTTTATCGTTTTTTAACCAATAGTATGGTGACAAATATCCTCTGTAGACTAAGGGGCTGTTTGTTTGGTCTGACCCGGCTGACCCGGCTGACTCGGTCAGCCGGTCAGCCCGTTTGATACGACACGAAATCAGAGCTGACCGGGTCCTTTTGGTTTGACCCGGACCTGAATGTTAAACGTGCTGACTGGGTCATTTTCGTCTGACCAAGACCGCGGTGATGCTGGAGGTGGTGGCGGTGATGCTGGAGGTGGTGGCGGTGATGCTGGAGGTGGTGGCGGTGATGCTGCAGGTGGTGGCGGTGATGCTGGAGGTGGTGGCGGTGATGCTGCAGGTGGTGGCGGTGATGCTGCAGGTGGTGGCGGTGATGCTGCAGGTGGTGGCGGTGATGCTGCAGGTGGTGGCGGTGATGCTGGAGGTGGTGGCGGTGATGCTGGTGGTGGTGGCGGTGATGCTGGTGGTGGTGGCGGTGATGCTGGTGGTGGTGGCGGTGATTTGCGGTTTTTGAGTCAGTCAGATACCGAATCAAACAACCAAGTTTCAGTCATACGCATACCCAGTCAGAACATCTTACTGGGTCAGCTTCTGACTCAGTCAGATCTTACTGAGTCAGTGTGATCAAACAACCCCTAAGTCATCTACTCTCTAGTCAACACAATCATTGGTTTGGTCCTACGTTATATTAAACGAGAAGTAGACCTGTATCCCGGCTAAGCTTGGCTACTCCCTAGCCGACCCAATCATTAACTTGGTCCCACATGAGATTAACGGAGAGCATACGCATGTCCCAGCTAAAATAGGCAAGGCCCGACCAAACGGCTAAATTGTAGTCAAGAGAGACTTTTAGCCGGTCAAAGTTTATTTTGACTTTTCTATGTGATTAAGTGTTCATTTTGATGATTTTCTCTTTGAATAATTTGATTCAGTTCCAATATCCACAATTAGCATACGAGGTTTTGTTCATTTTATAATTTTTACACTACTTGTGCTCTTCTTCTCAAGTATCTAATGTGTATCTTTTCGTCTACAGCGAAGATGGACCCTTATGCGACAATCATTTGTCGAAGTCAGGAGCAAAATAGCAATGTAGCATCAGGTTCACACTCTAAATCTCAATTTTAATATTTGACACTTATTAGCTTTATGTGATACGTATATTAAATATACTATATTTGCATAGTAACTGCCTAATCTGCTTTCTGAACGGGTTCTCGATCATAGGACAAGGATCTTCACCCGAATGGAACGAGACCTTTGTGTTTTCTGTGACCAGTGATGAAGAACCCGAACTCGTGATCAAGATAAAGGACAGTGATGCTGGTTCTAATGATGACATTGTGGGAGAGGCCAAGTACTTGATATTATTTTTTAAAGCTCATATGTTAGTAAATAAAGTCATTAATTTGCACTTACCATTGGTTGTGATGATATTATACATGCAGAATTCCACTTGAGCCATTGTTCTTGGCAGGAAGTATCCCACCAACACCATACAATGTGGTCATAAATGATGAATTTTGTGGGGAGATTAAAGTTGGCCTTGACTTCATCCCAGAGGTTAGTCATTTGACTCTGATAGACTCACCTAACACAATATATCATGTCACAAAACATTCGGGTTGAATAATATGTCAAAACTAGTATTCAGCCCCCGCGTTGCCGCGGGAGCATAAAACCATACCAAATAGCAACAACGTCATATCATCGTCAGCGACCACCAACACCGGAAAAGATCGTATTCAAAAAGAAATAAAAAAGAAAAAAATAAAATCGAACAGAAAGCAAACATAAAAACGCAAAATATTAAAAATAATAACCAAGTCGATCTAGGACCCGCCCGTTGCGACATGATCGTTAAATGAGAAAAATAGACGTAGCAACGTCGAACCACACGCGTATGTTATGACATGTTAATTCAAAAAATTTAGACCAACATGTAAACAAAAAATTTGTAAATGTATGAGGACCAAAGTAAAAGTTGTAGGTGTTAAGTTATAAAATATGTATAAATTTGGGTTTAAAAAAAATTAAAGGAAAAAACAAATGATATGTACAACTTTTAATGCATAAAGTACAACAATCAATGCAACTTTAAATTGATAATCAGTATATATTAAATAGTTAATTTACTCTAAAACGTATGAAAAAAATGGTGGACATGTAAATGTCTTTGTGTGTTCTTTTTCATATTTCTTTTATATGTCAAACTAGGGGGGAGGGGCATCAATCCCTTGAGCCGCGAGGCCCCGCACCGAGCAGTACCATGTATGATCATTGATGGTGTGGCAACATCGCCGCCACCAAATTTGAGTGTGCGGTGTAGTGCGATATGGAAAATTTTGATTCGTGGGTTAATGGCGTAGGGTGGTGAATGTTGTGAAAGTGCCCCCTCCACTCTTAGTATCTCATGTATTACAAATTTTAAATAAATAAATATTAAATAATTAATAATAAAAAATTGTTATTATAAAAAAGAGATTTGAGATAAGATATGAATAAAATTATGTATAAGTAATAACTATAAGTAGTAAAACAAACATATAATAATTTCAAAACTTTTGTTTTTAAATTCTTGTTGTTATTTAAACAAAGTATTTTAAAAAAATCTATAACTCCGAATATTAATTAGTTTTATTTTTATTATTTTTAAAAACAATGATTTTTAAATAGTTCTATTTTTAAAAAAGTTTGATATTTTAGAAAAAATAATTATTTTTTAAACATTTGTATTAAATAAATTACATTTATAAAAAAATATTTTTCTTAATTTATTAAAAATTTACTTTTAATCTTAAAATAATATTAATATCATTAGTAGTTAATGTAATTATTTAATAGGAAAGAGAAACAAGATAATTAAAATTAAAAACTTTAGAATTATATCAAGTGTCCATCTAAACCTTTTTCTATTATAATAGATAGATATGATTACAAACATTATAATCAAAGCAAAAATCAAGGCGTGTTTAATTAGCTACACATGCTACGAGCACAATTTAGATGTACACATCCCGTTTGACTAGTTAGATATCAAGATAAAACATCTAAACTAACGACGATGGGTCCTTGACTCCTTGTGTTAATAGGAGACACATGAACATGGCCATTGGCATGGGCACGGACATGATCATGGGCATCCTGAGGAAGAGAACTTTGGAGGATGGAAAGAATCATCATACTAAAATGATGAATCTTCTTGATTTTATTTCATGTGTTCAACATGGATTTCGTGAAACCATTGTCGTAATTTATGTTATGTGTTTTGATATCTTGGTAAGTTCCTTTGAATTTAAAAGTTTCTTTTCTTTTTGTATCTTATTATTAGCTTTCCTTTTCGGTTATCAGTTTTAGTTGTATCCAGTGATGTCATGCTTGCTTTTGTGAGGTTTGAAGTTAATTAAGAACACTTTTTACATACATGTTTTCATCCCTTTAATTTCTTTCTTAGAATGAAAAACACACACTCATATAACGATACTCATAAATCTACATCATCATCTATAGTAAGACTTGAAACAATTAACTAAATGAGGAGAGATATCATTAAGTACGCAGCCAAATACAGGTCTTTTGGTTTTTATGTGTTAAACTACTATGAACTATCAAACTCTAACATGGTATTTAATTCATGACTGAAAAGATGTTTATACAGAAAACGTTTTTTTGTTACATCTTTCTAAAATGTTATTTTCTAATACATCTTATCCAATGTCATAAAAATAACATGTAGGAAACTTATATTTTTTTTCAAAAGGCAAATTATTATAAAAACAAATCCTCAACAAAATAGAGAACAAATACAAAAGGAGATAAAAAACCTTTACATACTAACAAAGCTTAAAATTAAGTCATTTCTTTCATCGAATCTTCTAATCAGATCTATTTTTAATCCATAGAAAACCAAAAGATTTAATTTATTCCAAGATTTTCTCCATGTTCATATGTTTGTCTTGAAAAAGAACGTTTTTTCTTATTTTTCAATATTGTGAACGTCTAGAAGATCTCTAATAGAAAATGCAAAAATATGTGGAATTTCGCATCAACTACTCGACTTATTCCAAATTATAGTAGCCACAAAACACATGAGATATATAGATGCTCAACTGATTCCGAAACCTCTCCACATAAGGAACTAATAACATGATCTTGCTAACATTACGGGGTTTTAATGCTTTTTGTTAACGGGTTTAATTTACATAACTAGTATGCTATGTTATACCTATATAAACAACTAAATATGTAATCTTATGAATATTCTAAGAAATTATATAGGATATAAATAGAGTTAATTGTTATTTTTGTTCATGAGTTTTGTTATGTTTTGTTATTTTCATTTAAAAAAGTTTTTTTCTCTTTTAGGTATCTGACTTTTTAAAGAGTTGTCATTTCATCCATTTTTGTTTACTAGTTAATTGTGTTTGTTGAAATATGGGCATTTAAATTGTTATACAAATTATTTAATTTAAGTTTTCATTCGTATAATGGCTTAAGTGTCTCTAACTTAACAAATACGATTAACTAATTTAACAAAAATGGATGAAAATGATAACTTTTAAAAAAGTTAGGGACCCAGAAGAGAGAAAAAATTTTGGATGGAAATAACAAAATATAACAAAACTCGGGGATGAAAATGACAATTAACTCGGTAAAAATACCATTAGGGTTTTAGTTTTGACATACATATGTTGACGGGGTTTCTTTTTTATTTATAAAAGTTACACCATAAAGACGAATGTCTTCTATCTTTAAAACGAGTACATTATCGTTATATATATACATATATATACACATATAAAATTAACGTTTTCCAACTCATTGTGATTTTTGCTCGTCATTGTATATTTCTGTTCGTTATTGTGTTTTTTAAACACAATTGCGTTTTCTAAAATAATAAGTTAAAAAATGATCAAATAACCTCGTAGTGTACTTTTAGTATGTAAATTATGATAAAATAACAACTAATTACCTGATACATTATAAATAGTGACATATAAACAATGATAAAATAACACAAAATAATAAACCTTAAAACACAATGATAATGTGTCATTGTGTTTTATCTGCTCGTCATTGTTAAACATTTTTTATGGTAAGTTTCAAAAAACACATTAGTGAAATAACATTATTGTGTATTATTATGTAATTCTAATTGTATTACATAATAATAAAATAACAACAAACTTAAATAATATATAAAAAGATGACAAAAACAACACGGAATGATCTAAAATTTAGAACACATTATGAATACATATAAACTAATGAACATCTTATAAATCACTTTACTCAATGAATTACAAACCTATGAAATTATTAGCTATAAAAATGATAGGACATAACTTTAAATTTAAAAAATCTTAACAATCTAAAAATTGTTTTAAATAATCATATATGATAAAATCTGGCATTGATGATTAAGGTGATGTTTGTTTTTTTAATAGGTCTGCGCAGGCTCTTCCGTCTGCGCTACGCAGACCACGCGCAGCCATTGCCATCTCTATAATGTTTGTTTTTTCGAAGACGTTTCATTAAAAAACGTCTCGCGAGCTCTTCCTGGTGCAGATTTGGCCCAACCACTTCTAAGGTCTGTAGAGGGTTAAACACCGCCACCCGTTGTCCACCATCACCACCATCCACCATCATCCACCGTCCACCACCACCCACTGTCCCCCTCCACCACCATCCACCACCATCCACCTCCACCACCATCCACCACCATCCACCTCCACCACCTTCCACCACCACTCACCGTCCACCTACACCACCGGCCACCACCACCCAACGTCCATCTCCACCAGGGGCGGAGCATAGTTGGGACCGAGGGGGGGGGGGCCGCCGCCCCCCCCTCTTTTTTCGCCGGTAGTGTAAATTTTTGGCCCGGTAGTGTAAATTTTTGGCTCGATAGTGTAATTTTTTATATAAAACTCGAGTTCGCCCCCCCTAAAAAAATTAATCTCGCCCCCGCCCCCTACAGAAGTGTTCAAGCTCCGCCACTGATCTCCACCAACCGTCCACCTCCACCACTGCCCACCACCCACCATCTACCATCACTACCACCACCATCACCACCACCGTCCACCTCCACCCCCGTCCACCACCACCCATCGTCCACCACCACCCACCACCATCACCAGCACCAACGTCCACCCCCGTCTAGCACCGCTGTCCACCATCATCACCACCACCATCCGTACACCGGTAAAAAACAGAAAATTTTCTTCTTACAGACTGCAGAAGTTTGGTCCACCTTTTCTTCTGCAGATGTCTGCGAATTTGATACGCATACTGCAAATATTTTATCTTTGAAAAAACAAACTGCGCCTAAGTATCTACTTTGTATCTATATTTCATGTTACAATTTGTAATATGATTTATCTATTTTATTAAACATGTTTTATGAATGTAAAATACTTACTTCACTTATTTTTATATTTTAAACAAATATTTATTTGTTCCATATAAAATAATTATTTTTAGTTAGTTATAATAAGTTTGTAATAGAATAAAAAATAATCATAAATTTTATTACATAATAAAAGGTTAATTTGGGTTGGATTATTAATAACTATATAGAAAATAAGGTTCAATTGGGTTGAGCATACAAAAGAGAGTATATGTTTTCAATGGATAGTTGAGTATGTTTTTTTTTTGAGTTTGGGAAATTTTTCAAAATATGCTATCCAGACAAAATGCCAACGTCTCCACAGACAGACACGAAAGTAAGTGCAGCAGAATCAGTCACAATTAAACACGTGTGCCTAAATAGGCGATCACTCGTTCTCTACAGGGCGAACACTCGTTCTCTACAAGCCGGCACCTGTCCCTTATAGAGTCGTTTGCTTAAGCACACGTGTTTGTTTTTTATTGGTTCTGCTATACGGACACCCACTTCTCCCTATACAAGCGTTGGCGGATTGTTGACAAGGCATTCAGAGTAATAATTTTTGAAGGGGACATTGATTTTTTTTAAAAAGAATTCTCCCTTGTATCTAATACTCATGATAGTACACGACTTATATCTAATATTACTACATGGATATTTACCTAGTATACATGATAAGTTGTAGCTCTTATCCGTAAATTTGTAAAGTGACTATTCTTCTTCGAGAATGACTAGATAATAATAAAAAAGTTTAAATAGAACATGCATCTGAACACTAAAAAAAGTAATTTACATACCCAAGAAAATACAGCATAATTAGCAACTTATTCAACACCATATATCCATATAAGAATGTGAAAACAGAGCAAGTGATCCCATCATATCAAACATAACACTTCCTCAACTAGTTGCACAAAGGAATTTTAGTTGAAAATCATTTGTCTTGTGAACTCAAAACATACAACTTGTCTATGTGAAATACAAGGTTTTTTATTTTCACAACAAACAACCACCATTACGGTGACATCAAAACACTACTTAACTTAACTAGCAATTCATAGTCTGGTTTGAATAGATAATTATAACATTAAAGTCAAATTAACCTGACTAATTACTGAGAAACCCACTAAACACCAGACGTCAGTTTACCTTAGTTGGAGGAGTATCCTTCACACCTGTGGTATCCCCACCAGCATTTTCTTCTTGAAATCCACCAGATATTGGTTGACCATTAAACAGGATTTCATTTGTAAGTGTTTTTACTGCAAAGTCAATGCATTGGTCTGTCCAGTTATCATCCTCTGGTATGTCAAAAGATAGGTTGCCATCATCTGGTTGTTTTTCCAGATTTACCCCTGTTTCCTGCTTCTCTTGACCTGCTCCGTTACCCTCGGTGGGACCGCCAGTTGTAGGGGCGGTCTCCGGGTTTTTCCCTTTTTGTCTTGTTGAAGACCGAGCTGGCGAATTGGTCGGAGGATTGCTATTCTTTGTCACCCTGTTTGACACCCTGCGATTTGTGTCGGCATCTTTTGGATCAGGGGTGTGATTCTCTTCAGGAACTTCAGTTGACGCGCCTTCTCCGGTTGTTGGTTTTTGAACATCATTTCCATAGACGAACTGTTGAGAAAATACTTTCAGATCAACTAGAGTAAGACTATGACAAAATAGAGTTAAATATCAGAAGGTGGAGCCCATATTTTAGTTAAAAAACTTTTGACAGTTTAATAGGGTGCCAAAAAAACTGCATTTCTGAAGATTGAAGGACTTACAACTTCATTTCCATCTTTATCCTTCACTTTTGGCTTCATAGCACATGAGTTCACATCTCCGGTCTCCATGTATCGCATAGCATCCAATTTGGAGCGGAAGATGTATCCAGTCACAGGGTCTATGTAGAACTACATGACACACAATGATAAATTTGCAAAAGGTCATTAAAATTAGGTTTTTCAAAATTCAAAATTTCATTAAAAAGGTAAAATAACTTAAGTACCGGATCATGTCTTTTGTGGGTTGCATATATCTTAGTTCTGATTTCTTTAATCCATCCTGGTGGCAACCCATCTGCTGCAGATGTTGTGATAACCTAGACAGTACATTTCAAAAGTCAGGTGGCCATATCATATCGAAAATAGGAAATAAAAAATGGAAAATAATAATAATAATAATATATTTCTGCAATGGGAAAAAGAAACAGACTTCCTGGTACTCGGAGTTCTTGCTGTTGCTTTTCTTCTTTACGGATCTTTTGGGGCGTGAGACATCACCATGCGAGACATCATCAGGTGTGAGGTCTGTGGATGAATCAGGTGCTACAGAAGATATATGCTCCTTGAGGGTTGAGTTACACATGGAGTTACATGTCAGATAACCAAAGTTAACATGTAGATAAACAAAAGTTGTGTGTTTTCTGTCAATGGGTCAACTCGGGTTATGATTTACTCTAACGGGTAGAAAGTTGCAGAAAGAGTACTTTTAGTTCATAAAACTTAATAATTTATTTCTTTTAAAACGTTAATGTATAACTGAAACAACTTTAATGATCATACTCGACCACCTTAAGTATTTATATGATACTTAATAACCTTAGAAAAAAAATGTTTCAACCCATACCAAAAGCAACTCATTTTGACCCATTACACAGCCCGACCCGCCCATGATGGCACCATAACAGCAAAGGTATTATAAACAGTGTGGGCCACCTGGGTTGGTAGCCAGGTGGTTAGAGTCAAAGACTCTTTGAAGAAGACCAGGGTTCAAACCCTGCCATGAGTTAGACGAGGATTTGGTGTACTTAAGAATAGATGGGTGTGTGAGTCGCCGTTAAAAAAAATTATACAAATAGCGCAGGATCATACTTTTCTCTTTCTGGAATTGCTGCTAATGGCATGTCCAAGATAGTTCAGCACCTGTGGTTTTGAATAGAACAGTTTCCCAGTTGCAGGATCCTTGTAAATCTACAATAGCAGAACAATCACCAGATTCTTAGACAAAAGTCTCCTTATTTAAAAGAAGAAAAAGAAAAAGCAAATTATCTGCTACGAACAATAAGAAAATATGTTATATCAAGCAGACCAAAAACAATGTTTAGAACATTCTCTGAGTCAATAAGTTTGAAGATGCATAAGGTGCCACAAGAGATGAAGAGATCACAACTGGGATAAATTAATTAATCAAGAATAAAGTATAGCTGGTTTAAAATTACCTTATATTTCATTCCAGAGTTTTTATAACGCACATCAACAAGCCATCCATCAGGTAGCCAATCAGAATCTCCTTTTGGTGTAGAAAAAGATCCTCCAGTGGTAGACCGAGCCTCTTTCCGGGTGGTATCAGGTGTAGAGAAAGATCCTCCAGTTATAGAGCGAAGCGGTTTCTGAACCACAAATAATTATTTATTTCCATTTTTTAAATTGGGGAAGTAGTATTATAGGCATGGGTTAGATTCTTGTGTCTCTTGTTGAGATATAATGCAACCATCAATCAAAATAACCATTTTTATAGATGTAAAGTAGATTCAATGAAAGTTAATTGAGAACAATAAGAACCATATGGTAAAATCTGCTTTAGGTGGGAAAACAAAATACACATTTTTATAGATGTAAAGTAGATTCAATGGAAGTTAATTGAGAACAATAAGAAACGTATGGTAAAATCTGCTTTAGGTGGGAAAACAAAATACATGATAAATCAAATATAAAATGATTAAATTAACATGTACTTTACCGGGTTCTCTATACCACTTTCATTTGTTTTCAACTCTTCAACAGAACCATTAGTTAGATCTTTAGAAGCTTCAGATCCTTTGGACTGATCAGGTGGTGAAGTCAAATCTACTCCGTTCGAGGTCAAATTAACATTAAGCTGAACAGAAACAGAATGTAGCTGAATTATGTCAACAGCAAGCACAAAAATTAAATAGAAAGAACATACCAAGTTAACTAGTGAGCGACTACCAAGATTTATAGTTCAAGATAAATGATATATAACTTTGCACAGTCATCCATCAAAAGAAAGAATTCAGTTAGATTTCTGAAGAAATGCAATTAAAAGATGGTGGATTTATGGTTGTAAAAGACAAATCAATTTTGATCACGAAAGCCATGGACTTGATACGAAGCATACATAAGGAAACGTCAGTAAAGAAAATACAATATTCTTTTCTTTTAAAAGTAACTGAAGCTTACAGTGCCATCATTATTCATATCCCTTTTAAGTGGTTTCAAGACACATCTCTTTACATCTCCAGATTCCAGATAACGCAAAGCATCTTTTTTTGAGAAAAAGGCGTATTCACTCGAAGGGTCTAGGTAGAACTGCATCAGTACATCAGACATATAACTATCTAATAACAAAACATTGAATTGTAAAAGATTATTGACATTGCAGAGAAGAAATGTTTGAACTACCGGATCTTTTCGCATTGTGGCTCCACCTTTTCTCATTCTGAGTTCTTTAATCCATCCTGGAGGTAACCCGTCTGCAGCAGTCCTAGAGATAACCTAAATAATGCTCCAAAACTCAATTGGTCAAATGAAACTGAAATTACAATAATCAAACTTACAAAAACATGACTTAGTGGGTGAGGAGGGGGAGGGGGGTTGTTAAAATGAAACCAACCTCATAGTCAGAGGACAAGCGGGAGCTTTCTGTATTCTCCATGGTTTTCTTCTCTACTTCAGCGGCTTCATGCATCTGGGAGTTATCAGGTTCTGTGGTGGGCTTCTCTTGCTTAAGAGATGAGGCACATGTGTAGCAGCTTTCACTCAGTTAACCAAATTAATATAAACAGAATTAACATGTTTTAACTTGAACAATAGATACTAGAGTTGGCAAGGTGGGCGTGTTGGGTTACAGGTCAAAACAGGTTTAGGTAAAAACATTCATCATTTAATATGGGGGTCATTTGTCATTTTATTTAATTTTTAATTCATAAAAGCAGATGTGTCAATGGAGATACTTTAATGATCTAAGTCATCGAAATACGATTTAGGAGGTACTAAGCAAACTATGCATTTAAGTGCACTTGTGTGACTTTCAACCCTGTTCGACCAGGTTAGTGTTTATTTTCCTTTTACATTAGAGCTTTATCTTGTCTTCTTTTCTAGATAATTAATTAGTTTTAGTTTTATGATGAAAATATTAGGTTGGGGTGAACTTGGATTATGATAGGTTAGGATTTGTTTCTTACATCTATACAATCTCAAGTTATGATCATTTACTTTGAAAAAAAAACAAAGTATTTTGTTTTTCTCTAGGTTAAGCCATTAGAACCATTCCCATCTAACCTCTTTCACGTATTTGGCCCATATAACTATTTAAGATAAAACACTCCCCTGTAAATGGGTCAAAATTGCCACCTCTAATGATACTATTGTAGGAAACCCATTAAATAGACAAATGGAATACCCAAGCAGATATCGGCATAGCACTAATAGGCTCGGCGAATACTGCTTCCTTTCCACCTGCACTGCTATTTGTTTTGGCAAGATAATTCAGAACCTGTGGCCTTGAAAAGAATTTATGTCCACTTATAGGATCTTTATAAATCTACAAAACCAGAAAATCAAAAAAATACAAAATATCAAAACACCTCTGATCATGTAAAAGAAAAAAGAAGGAAAACATTTGCTATCATCAGTCAAAAAAATTGAGATGTATCTATTAACAAGAACATAAACACAATGTTTTCAACATTTTCAGATTTCAAGTAACATGATCGTAAATTCAGATTTCTAACATATGTTGGCTAATCTAATTCCATATTCCTGAACTGCTACCTCCTTTCCGAACCTTCTCTTCCACAGTCCATCCTGCAGGTAGCCAACCAGAATCTCCCCTATGTCTTTTATAGGACGAAGGCTCAGAGGAAGAACCATTTCCAGCTAAAAAATCTTCAGACAGATCCTATAACAGATGCCTATAAATATGCAATGAAAATATATCTAACCAACATCATATATATGTATAGACCATTTTTAATACCCCGGAAATGGTTTTCCTTCCGCTAGTTCTAGGTGTCAGTTTTGCGGGATGTGCTGCAGGTGAGGATTGTGGAACTTCCTCTGTGTGGGGAGCATTTGGCTCCACAGATAAGTCTATACCTGAGGCATCAGCATTTTGCTGAACAAAATGCAGGAATGTAAGAGTTATAGCACTTAAGAGGAATATATTAAAGTAAATGCTAACAAAATGTGGAAATTACAGTTTTCTCATTGGGTATGCTCTTGTTGTTCTTCTTAAGCCAAT
Organism: Flaveria ramosissima; assembly: GCA_025215565.1. NCBI lineage: Eukaryota > Viridiplantae > Streptophyta > Magnoliopsida > Asterales > Asteraceae > Flaveria > Flaveria ramosissima. Next base: position 3,429,062 of record CM046036.1, read on the forward strand.
CAAATACTTGTGGCTTCGAATAGCACTTGTGTCCATCAGGATCAACATAACACTGCAACCGAAAACAGATATATGATTAATTCTCATCATTAACAGAAATGTCAAGGATCAAAACGAAGAAACCCTAAATTAACCTTCTTTCATAAACTTAACGCTGCCCTCTTCCTTAACTAGGGTTGCATACGTATCAAATCGACAAATCGTAACAATTTTACACACCAAAACGCTAGATTCGCAACAAAAAACCAATTCCACCTCTTAATTGCATAAAATCAAGCAACACAAGCTGTAATTCGAAAACGATCGACCTCACGAGCTACAAAACCTCGCGATCCAACACCAACCCAATACAATTCACATGCAGGCACTCATTTCCCCCAAAAACTCAAAATCAACCCAACAATCCAACCAAAAAGCACAAAATCAATACACCAAAACACCGATAAAAACGAAACCCTACTTACGAGTTGAAGGAAATCGACGACTACAATTAGCAATTACCTTGACTTTTCGTCCGTCAACTTTTCTGATATGTACGGTCCAGTCGCCGGGGAGCCACTCCGGCCAGTCGTCGGGACCCATTTTCCGGCGATATTTTACGGTGGTCCGGCGAGTAACGTTTATTGGGTGTTGATTATAATTATTATTATTATGTTTATCGTTGAGGGTAAGAGGTAAAAAGCAAAGTTATCGTTTATCGTTTTAAGTTTGGAACACAGGTGTTAAGGGATTGATGGAACTGACACGTGTCCTCCAAATACCGACACGTCAGATTAGTTTGGATGAACTACTTTCCACTGAGTTCGTAAGTTGAGATTTTCAGATGTTTTGTTGGGCTCAGGTTTCGAACATGGGCTTTCTCATCTCCTAGATCTATGAATAGTGACGGATCAAGAAATTTATTTATATTGAGTTAGGGCTGTTCAATTAGCTCGACGTTCGAAACTCGCTCGAACTCGTTCGAAAAATGCTCAGAATTTTGCTCGTTCGAATTTCCGCTCGATTGTAAATGAACCGAGCGGCTCGGTTCGGTTTCAAAACGAACCGAGCATGAGCGAAGGGTCGCTCGCTCGGTTTCGCTCGAATTATTTTTTAGTTTAGTTTTTATATATTATGTATAATTATATATGTTAATTTATTATTTTATTTAGTTATTTATTAATTACAAATATTTTAATTTTTTAGTCAAAAGCTTAAAACCCTAATTCACCAATACATTCAAACCTCATTCACCCTCCACAGTCCACTCCTCTCCTCGTCTCCTACTCTCCTCCAGCAGTCCAGCCGCCAGCCTCCACTCTCACTCGCCAGACCCCTCTCCCCTCTCCACTCTCCACCCTCCACCAACCTCCACCCTTTGGGCCTCCCCATGCGGCCGCCGACCAGCGGCGCTGCCCGAATCTGCGAACCTGCGACCGGTCTCCGACCGCTGCTGCCCGAATCTACGAACCTGCGACCCTGCTGCGAGCCGCGAACCTGCGACCGCGACCCGTCTCCGACCTGCGAATCTGCCTTTGTAACACAAAACCGAGCAAAACCGAGCGAAACCGAGCGCTCGGTTTAAAACCGAACCGAGTTCGAGCATGAAGTTTGCGCTCGAATTTGTAAATTCGAACCGAACCGAGCCGCTCGGTTTGAAACCGAACCGAGTTCGAGCGGAGCTGCGTTCGGTTCGGTTCGGTTCGTGAACAGCCCTATATTGAGTCACCGATTTTAGATGCTTCAATTTTATAAAAATGAACAGAAATAATTTCGGATCAATTCGGGTCGGGTCATTAAATAAAAAAAGTCAAAAGCTAAATTACTTAGAGGTAAATACTAATTATGTTTTCTTATCTTCTTCAGATAAATTTGTTATATCACTATTTTATCTTTTGCAAGTTTTGTGGTCTCTGTAAAATTAAAATTATGATAAACATTTATTTTACTTCAACTTAAGTTCATCTTTTTCATCAAAATCATAATTAAATAGAGTCACCGTTCAAAACACACAGCTGTCACTTGAAAATTTTGTACATACATCTCTATATACTCGTGAAAATTTACTATATTCATGTGACTCAAATGTAATCAACATAAGTTCGCACTTGTGTACAAACCGGTTTTTTTAACTGGTTTGGTTTCAAACCGGTTTTTAATTAAAAAAATCCTCAAACCGCTCAAATCGGTTTGGAGCAGTTTGTTTACAAAAACCGGTTTTTTTTAATTGAAACTGGTTTACTAACCCGTATACAAACCACCGGTTCGAATCAAGCTAGTTTTTTTCAAACCGGTTGGTATTTTCTTCCGGTTCTTTTTCAAACCGGTTTTTTCGCACCTATAGTTAACTACTTGACTGTTTTTGTTGGTTTTTACCCGAATTTATTTGAAACTACCTGAATTGATTGAGGTACACCCCAATTTATCCACTATCTCATATCCCAAAATGATTACAAAGGCTCTTGATTGGGCTTAGCATTGTTGGGCTAAGAAGTATGGGCCTTGGAAAGTTGGATAGGTGATCTAAGGACCAGAGGGCCAGAAGTCAAGACTCAAGAGAGTGTCTTATGTATATACGTTTCATAATCCAATTGTTCTTATTTCTTGGTGTATTCTTTGCTGCATATTGGTTTGATTTCCACTTTTATAACCGCATGCTATCAATTGCAGTTTTAAATATATGGACCAAATATGTAAGGTACACATAAAAATTTGAACGAAACCTGTAATTTTTAAAGTTAAGGAACCCAAGTGCAATCAGATCAAACTAGAAGGACTATTTATGAAAATAAAATTTCGTGGCTCAAGAATTGAAACAAGTGGCCGAAAAGAACATTATTTTATTAGTATGGATAGATTTAAACATGATTTAGATATGATTTTACCTACCTTTATAATTAAGAGTATATACAATGGTTATTAACCTCCAAGTGATGTTCCACTTTCCATGACATAAACATTGATTCTTATAAAATTAAATGAATCATAAATTTGACTTCACAGTACATTGATCATTTATTTATGACAAAATAAAAAAAATCCTGAAGTGAACTATTCATCACCATGAATTTTAAATTTATATATAATTCTTATAATAATATTTTTCTTTTTAAGTTTATTTATAATATTATAATTTTATTAAGTAAACTTTCTAAAATGATGATTTTTATGTTTATTTCAGAGGAGGATAATTTTAATAAGTGATAAAACTAGCAATACACTAGTGTTACAAATCAAAGCGCACACAACGAAAAAAATCAACACACACGAACGATTATCACACGGAAACATAAAATAAACGAACACGAAAGAATTATAATGATTTGGTGGATATGATATAGGTCCACTTGGTGCAGCAAAGGTTTCTTTTTATTAAGATGCTTAAATATTAAATTAGATCATGAGTATAAGTAAATAAATAAATAACTAGGGTTATAAACTTAAGAAACAAAAAACAAAAAGTAAATGGGCTCTTTAATTAAACAACTAAAAACAAGCCCAACATCGAAGTCTTCATAACCCAACAGGTAGACTCTATAATTACAAGCCATTCAGGGCATCATAAAATGTGGGATATGAAATGCACCATCAGTTTCAATCTAAGTATTTCAATTTCACAACCACTATTAGTGGTATAATGGTGTGGTTAAATTATATATATCTCATTCAAATGATGTTAAATTCTAATCGTATCTAAGACCTAAAATAGATTTAAGATGAAGTAAAATAGTATAACTTTAGGGCTGTTAAAAGAAAATTTAATTTAATTTCTCTTTATTTTTTGAAAAGAAAATTCAGTTTCCTTTATTTTTTTATCAATAATATTATAAATGATTTTATCTCCACCGATATTTCATCCGAGCAACAGATTTTGAATTAGCTTTCGAATCTTCCTACATTAATACAAAAAAGTAAGCAAAAAGAACATGTAACAGCCCCACATTTCTTCTCATCAAATTTTTTCTGACCCTCTCTTATATTAAATAATTTAACTAATTACTAATAAAATTATTTAAATTGTTTAGATTAAAAATAGCTTTTTAATATATCAAAAATAAAATAATATTATTTATAAATAAAAAAGTTTGTAAAATAAGAAATTTTTCTAAAACATCATCTTTTTTATTATGAAATATTTTAAAATTTGTGTTTTTAAAAAGTAAATTTTTTACAAACCAAAAATATTAAATTGGGAGTTATAATAAGAAAAATTTTAAAATAATATTTTTTTAAAACGGTTTGTTTTGAAACAAAATATTTTATTTTTTAATAAAACAAAAAAATTACAAATAAAAGTTTAAAAATTGATATGATTGTTTTATTACTTATATTTCTTACTCATAAGTAATTTTAATTTAAAATATCATTTTATAATTAATAAAATATTATTATATTTAATCTTTTAATTATTCAACACGATTTAATTGTTCAACACGATTTAATTATTCAACACGATTTAATTGTTCAACACGAGTACTAAATACGTTTACTGGAGTCACTAAACCATATAGTGTTTAAAAGTAATGATTTTAATATCTTAATAGAGAAAAGGTTAGGCCATAATTACTTATGACATCTTCGGAACATAATTGCTGAATAAAATATTAAATGTATTATATGAAAAGTATGAAACCAACAAATTCCATAAATCTTGGGACAATGTTTTCATAACAAATCTGAAGAATATTTCAAATAAAGTTTATAGTAGCAGCTTATTTAAAAGTTAAAACCACATCACCTCACTATTTTTTTTAATTCAAAACTTATTAAATATGTCACTTTAACTTTGATTTACAAGCTTCTAACTTAGAAAGTTATTTCTTACAATCGATGAATGTGACCCGGAATAGTTAAGAAAGCACGAAAACAGTTCTTGTATTTATAGATTTATAGTCATTAGCATGTTTATAACTTTAAGTTATAACATATATAAAATCATTTCATGTATCTACTTTAATACATTTAGAAAAATAGAATTATAATAATAAAAATTCGACACATTGAACGATAATAATTCATACTAGTATTTAATTGTTTACACTCCTAACTTTGACATTCATTGGCATACATATACTCTTTTGCAAAATTATCATAGATCTACACTTGATTTTGCTTACAAGAAATGTATTTTCCCCATTTTGCTCATACTCATTCATGTGAGCAAAATCAAGTGAAAATTAAGTACAAATGAGTCTTATTGTTCATGACAAAGTGATTTAATTCACATAGAGTATAAAGTACTCTCAATCATCGATCTCACTATTTCAACGAGTGTGATTGTTCATGACAAGGTGATTTAATTCAGATAGAGTATAAAGTATTCTCAATCAACAATCTCACTATTTCAATTAACATTAACATGCTAATAAAATCATAAATACTTTAAAGTTACAAATGAATAAAAGGTACAAAAAGAATCAGTCTTCATTATTTACCCTTTTTTAATATAATTTCATCATTTTCCTAGAATCAATTAATATTTGTATACATTATTGTTTTTATTAAAATACAAAAAGAATAATAAAAATTAAATTGTCTTTACGTGAGTATAATATTGTTACACTTAAAATAACCTTAGAGAAAAAAGTTTATATACTCTACATTGTACTAGTCCATAAGTATACAAGGATTGGTGACTTATCCATTCGATGACTTTAGCACGGGACATTCCCAAACAACTACTGTCGTGTCGGGTGAATCTAATTATAGACGCCTATTGGCATTCCAACCTTCTTTCGTCTTTCGTGGCTACATATCATTCCGGCTAAGGAATTATAAATCCTTCTTATGATTCATGAAATTAATTTGCATATGTTTATAAACAATTACTTACGGTGCGTGATTATAAACATAAGTTATGTATGTATATGCATATGATACATGATTATATACATATAGACATATAGTGTAAAGTTATGATGCATAATTATACGAACACATGTGACACTCGTCTAAAATACATGCATATCTTTATACATTTCCATGCTTTACACATACTTTCTTCCTTTTATAATAACCGTTTTTATATATAAAAACGACTTCGCACATGGGAATAATAGTGTCTTTCCTCCTTCACCAGAAAAAAATTATATTAACTAAATTGAATTTAAAAAAAGTGATAGTGAGGAAGAGGGGCCATGTGGGTGATGATGGTGGACCTATACTCGATTTTGCTTTCCTACGTGGGTTTGCCATCATTTTCCTGGTCTTCTTTCTAATTATTTTTATTCTTACTTACTAATCTAATCAACTTTTTGGAAGGACATTATTATTCATTAATACTTCAATTAACAAATAAACATGTATTTTCGAATTAATATGACATAATGAACATATTAGTAAACGGTAGCGGCATATGCCCTGCGCTTTTGCGACTGTTTGGTTTTAAGTGAAAATAAGTATGGCGCAAAATTATGTTCAAAGTTTTGTAAAGTATTATGTCGTTTTGAAAGCGAGCGTTCAGTAAGCTCGTAGATAAAATTTAACATGTCATAAGAATATGCTCAAAACTTAAAACAAAACGTATGGAGTGTAATACAAAGACATAATTATAATTAAATTCAGATGAAAAAAGTTTTAAAAAATAAAATCTAAAAATTAAAACGTAATAGGAAAAAGAATTATATTAAAAGACAAAATAGATATAAAAACAAACTGACACTATTCATAATGCACGGTTTGTAGTATACCATATGCTTATTTTGAATCAAACTATTGGCAAATTGGTTATTAATTCATTTTAAATAGGAAAGCACACATGATACATACTTAAAATTGATAAATGAATTAATTATACATATATTAATCCAAGAGAAAGGAAATAGTAATAATAATGTATTTTATTGAATTCAAATTAATAATAATATATTGAAATATATTTAAGTCGAATGTAATTTTAACAAACACTTAAAGGTTAGATTATATTTTACTAAATGAATACCTCTTGTATAAATAAATAAATTATATATATGTATATAGACACAATTATATAATAGGATCCCACTTAAACACCGCAACACACACACACGTACACAATTAATATTATCATAGGACATGGTTGTCTAGCTAATGGCATAAATTAACATTGTTTTTTGAGTACAAAGTCTCATAAAAGTAACTTTAAGCGCTATTTGTTAAACTTTTGACAACACGGTTTCTTCTTTTTTGGTTTTCTTTATTTTCTCTCAATAATTAGGTGTATCAAAATCAAATTCCATCATCATTAATGTTAGAATTCCAACGATGATTATGCTTGTTCGATTGTCAAAAGGTTTTTGAGATGTCTTGTTAGTGATGTTTATGTTGATTGTTATTTTTTTTAATTCAATGATGTTCCTTTTAAGATAAGAAAATAATTATTTATTATAGTTTGTGTGGTGTCGAGTGAATTTCATCGATCGTGTAAGTTTGATGTTTGGGACCCAATCGTGATGTTCATGTTCACGAATTTTGTGAAATGGGCTGTTCATATTAATTGATCTTTTACACTCAACAAGGCAAAATATGCAAATACTTATAATACAACAAATCTATAGACATCTAATGTATTTTTCATACATTTATTTTGAATATTTAAAAATAGAATTATTAGGTGTTTAGGTTCTCTGTTTAAAAAACTTAGCAAGTTTACTACGGAATTAAGCTAAAAAGTGGGGTCAAATTTGGTGTACATTTAAGTATTTAACCCCTACAATTCCACAAATTAAGACTTTTAAAGGGCAAAACCAAAACGTTTGTAGTAAAGTAGCTAAAGTACAAACAGAGTTATTGCTGATGGAAAAGAAATAAAGTTGTAATTCTTTAAATTTTATATCATTTACACAACTTAATACAAACCTTAAATTAAATTTATGTTATATATTCATTTAATTAACAAAAGTATTAATAATTTAATTGTATGATTGATTTTGTTTGTTAAAGTATAAGAATATAAAAAAAACTACAAGATTATACGGAACTTTATGAGTGCTTGAACGTGTGTCGAAAAAACCATGTGGTATTGTATAATAGATATAAGATGATTATCTGTAATGAAATATCTTAAAAAGATCACGTTTATACGTGTTATGTTGCTTGAGGTTTTAATAATTATTGTTTAGATGTGTGACAAATTCATAATTTTTAAATACTAATAAATAAAAGAATAGTTTTAAATAAGCTTGAAATATGTAAAAGAAATATGATAGCCTCTTTTTTATCGGCATAAGTATGGTCTTCTAGAAATCAGTTATTTATACAAGTTTTAGTACTTGCGAAGTCAATGCCACTTATATGAAACTGTATTTTAGCAAGAGATGATATATAAAGACCGATTGGATTAGAATAGCAGTTTTCTGGTAGGGTGATCAGCATAAGTTCTTAAAAAGCTCGTGATTTGTTCAAAGAGTTTGAGGGCCATTGAAGCCACGTACAAATTGAATTATTTATGAACGAGCATAAGCCTTACACAAATTGGATTATTTATGAACGAGCCAGTGAGCCACGTACTCGCTTGTGAGCTGACTCGATGGCTCAATCACGTAGCTTGTTTTATAGACCAAGTTTTATAACATATTTTATAAGTCTAAATTATTCTTTTAGCCCAACCTAAAATTCAAATAGTCTATATGGTCATTAACTATACTTTAAAACCCAGACAACAAACCTTTAATGCGTTGCATACAACTTTCAATTGTATGGCTTTAAAGTGTTGCACGTGACTTCTAGCAAGCTTTGATTTCAACTTTCAAAGTAAGTTAAAATTATAATTTTATTATAAGAACTAATTTTATCGTATTCTGTTTTTTTAATACATTTAACAATATAACATTTTATAAAATCTGAATACATGGTAACGACATGCTTATTTTATTTGCGTTTGAGTATAAGTTTCGTTTGAATCTATATGACTCAAATATAATATATTTGTTACATTTTTTCAGAGCATAACTTTTTTAGAAATTTCAAAATTATTATTGTTTTTCTCTACACACATTTCTATATAAATTTAATTTAAATACAAGTTTAGCAACAGGGGACCAAACCCATGTACAAGTATGATATATTCTATTCTTTTCAATATGTCGTAACCACTATCTATACTCCAAATATACCATTACTATATGTTTATTTTCACATATGTTTCGATATAAATTCTATCCGTACCGCGTAAAAAGCGGGAAAAAGAATAGATTATTAATAAAACAATGAATAAAATATAAATAAATATGTTAATTGAAATAAAAAATAAAACAAAGTGTTGTTTATAATTTATTTATTATCTTTATATTAAAATTATTATTTAAAAATTAAACAAGTTGGTTCCACAAGCCACAATCTGACTCGAGCTTTTTACGAGTTGGCTCAATGATCTCAACATTTCAGCTCGTTAAGATTAACAAGCTATGTCTAGACAACTCATTTAACTTCATGTCCGAGCCCAACCTGATTTGACACTTTTCATTTACAACTCTAGAAATTTTTATTTTAATTTAAAATTGTAAGAACCAGGGAAATAGTTCTAACTCACGTATCACACGCCCAAGCACCATTCTTTTTTATCCGTCTACCGTAATATTTTCTATGAAACATTAAAAACCACATTTATAACTTGAAATTTGAGTTAAAAGCCTCCGTATTATCATAAACCTCTATAACTTTTATGCAATCCTATTTGCCAATCAAACATATACTAGTCGATTTAAACGTCAATCAAGTTTATTAAATAAAACATTCAAGTTGCATTGTTAAATTTTGACCATAAGAAATCAAAAAGTTTAAGCAAGTAGTTAAAACTAGTCAAAAAGTAAATGTGAAGGGGTAGCAATACAATTACAGAAAGTTATGCATCCCTTTGTCACGTTGTGGATATATATGGTCTATAAGTTATTTTATAGCAAGTGTAACATTTTATATTTGGTTGTTAAAACTATCAATATCTAAGTTTACTATAATTTATAGTTGAATTGAACAAACGGGTTGTTTTATATAATATTATTGTTGCCCATAATACTATTATACAAATGCAAATGCATTGTATTAGACTTTAGTTTGGAAAAGATAGTTGACATGTTGAAGCGTGAGTGAACCCGAGGTTGATGGGCCATATCCAACCCGGATTCACCCAACAATTTGTTCCCCACATGATGCCCTACTTGAATAGTTTGTTACTAATAGGATACTCTTTTGGCTTTCATGATAAATATTCATTCAAATTGTAATAAGTTTTAAGTCAATAAAATTAATGTTTGTTAGCTCTTAATAGCTAGCTCTATTTCTTAAAGCATGAGGTAATCTTTTAATCACTACGTAGAAACTTATAATTGTTTTATAAATTTTAGTTATATACGCTTGTATTCTTATAGTCTAATGACGCTAGTGATTTTAATATAAAAGTGATGTATGTTGGAGTCCTTACAAGTGCATATTCATTAGGTGTTATTTAGGATGAAAAATTTTTGTTTCGAAAAATTAAATAGAATTTTAGAATATTTGCTAGTACCTATAGTTAATATAGAGATAAGTCCAAAACCAACTAAAATTTGTTTGTTTGAATTAAAACTTGGGATTGGAAACTTAATTAATCATTTTTCTGTTTGTCTAACTTTTAACTGTTTAATTTTTTTTATATTAAGTTATTCAAGTAACTTCTAAATTGTAGTTATTCGATATGTTAGTTAATTATTTGATACATTGGAGTATTTATACTAATTATTTATCATGATATACTTTTAAACCTAGCTTATATAATGGAGAGAAATGTATATATGTCTACTATTTGTTAAAGTATGCAAAGCATTCATTTAAGATTTTGATTTAGATTACCTCTTTCTCATCACTAGATTAGAAAGCCTCATCATCTATGTATGACAAACGCCTAATTTATAAACTATTAAAATATATATGTTATTGCCTTACTGTTGCAAATATATTTTCAATTTTATCAATAAAAAAGACTTCAATTAAATAACATAAAGTATGTGCCAAACAAATAATGGATGGTTGTTTTCCTTGACAACACATATATGGATGTATGTATATATATAGAACACACCCATCTTCTAACAAAACTTGCTTTCCTCCCTTCAATGGCTAAGGTCTATCCTCAAACTCCATCATCATCATCATCACCTTCATCGTCATCGTTATCGTCTTCATACGTAAGCTCTAAACAAGAGTGCTTCACAATATGGATGAAGTCTCTGGTGTACAACAGCCATGGATGCACTGCATACAACTCAAAGGGAGAAATCGCGTATCGGGTTGATAATTATGACAAGAAGTGCAGCTCACAAGTCTACTTGATGGATATTCGAGGCAACGTTCTTTTCGCGATTCAACGAAAGGTATGCATCATGTTACAATTTCACTAGATATGATTAACATATCGTTTTTGTTTAAAACATCATCTAATTATTCAATTCTTTAATTTAAATGCAGAAGTTACGAATCTTTGGATGTTGGGATGGATATAAGTGGGATTTTTCCAATAAACAACGATGGTTTCGTGTGACAAGAACTCGTCACACGATTCATGTTGATTTAGGGTTTAATCAAGGAGGTTACAAGATTGTTAAAAGTGGTGGGAAATTAGGGTTCAAGATTGTGAATCTTGATCAAGATGGTGCCTTGGTTGCTGAGATTAAACCAAAGCAAACAGCTTCTGGGGTTGATCTCGGTAATGATGTTTTTATGTTGACAGTAGAACCCGATAACGATCAGTCATTGATCATGGCGATCGTTATGGTTCACGGGTTGATCCATCGTCAACTTTAAAGATCAATTTTACAAGATCTTATCGTGGATCTTGTTCATCTTGATGCTTGGGGTTGAAGATTTGCAAAACCGTATTTGATTGCGAGTCCTTTTTATGCATTTTTGGAAGGAAGTGAAGATGGGACTTGCAAAATGAAGATTCGTGCTCTCAACGAGACATCATGATGATAAATGATAATAATTCATAACTTGAAGGTTGTGAGTTTTAGTTCTTTCATCTTGAAAAAATTAGGTGTGGTGAGGAGGGTGCATGGTATACTGAAACGAAATGTTTGTGATTGGTTGTAAATCATACAAATTTTGCTTGTTTTTTGGTGAGTAATCATGCTTTAGGTGGATGTACCTAACGTGGGGAATACATGTATAAGTTTGTATATACAATTGAGGATTACTATTGTACCATGTAATATTCCAATTTTTCAACAAATTTAATAGAATTTGTTGTTAATCAGGTGTAAATTTGTGATGATTATACGAGTAGGATTGTGATGATTATAAATTTGTGATGATTATACGAGTAGGATTGTGATGATTATATTAGTAGGATTGCTCTTAGTAAAGAAAGAAAATTTAAAAATATTATATGTAAGTTTTTTATATATACAATTGAGGATCACTATACTATGTAATATTTCAATTTTTCAACAAATATAATAGAATTTGTTGATCAAGTGTAAACTTGTGATGATTATATTAGTAGGAGTGTTCTTAGTAAAGAAAGAAAAATTCAAAATATTATTAATCAAAATTTTATGATTGGTTAATAAGTAATAGTTTGAAATTTAAAACTAATTATTTTGATAATATATAAAAAATTTAAAAGCTATATAACTAATTAGGAAGGTAGATAAGAAGTTAAAATTCTTTGACAAGATGGAAGAAGTGATACTAGGTCATGCTTCACACGTCTTATTTACTTAACAAACTTCTTATATTATTAAAAAAATCAGTAATTTCAATACTTTTTAATGCGATATTATTAACACAAGGTTAAATATTATCCAAGAACTTGACCACAAGCTCAATCTATCCGACTTAGATATTACTTATAGAAAAGCATGTTAGGTATAAGAATAACACCATCAAAGCTATATACACTTGTACACTAAATCAACATTATACAAAAATTGCCACTAATTCATAAAAACATATCAAAATAAAAACTATGTATAATTTATATAAAATGAGCTAAAGAGGTTGGAACTTGAAAGTTTAAATCTATTATATCGTCATATTCAACTTTATATCCAGTGTGATTTGAGTCACATCGATCTATAATATGACTAATATGAGCATCATGGTAATCAACACATTATATATTCCATAGAATATTAATTTTTATGCCTTTTGTTTTAGTATATGAATATTTATATATACATGCAAGGACAGATATAAGACAATAGAAAGAGGAATAAACATTATAGAGTATTATGATTAACATGTGCGAAGTTTTAAATACGAAAAGAAGAAATCGCTTTTTGTTTTTGGCATGGAACTTGAGGACTCAAAACATTTGTTTTCTATAAAATTACAAGTATAATTCCAAGTTCAAAACCAGAAAATATTAACCCCAAAATCCAACATATATAACCTATATAAAGAAGATAAAAATATTTGGTAAAAGTAACTTTTACATCTTAAAATTTCTTTTTTATGTAGTATTTATAAGTTTTACATAAACTGTTTGTTTAACAGATCAATCTTATTTCATTTGTCTATCGAGATGAAATTTTGACCTACTTGTAATAGGCATGACGCTATTTGTCCTAAACATTATTTATTATTCGAGGCATCTTGAATATATAGCCTCCTTTACAGGATCCTTGTATTTCAATTTTGGTGATGGGTACCCATCAACTTTAACTTGGCCCCTAACCAAAAGTTTATTTGGCTACAATGAATACACTTGTCAATTATGTATAGGCAATTTATATGTATGCATCTATAAAATATCATGTAGACAAAGGCAAGAAGGGAATACTGTTATGATAAGTTGAAGGGTGACAAAAAAACAAGATCACACCACATGGCTACATGAAGATTGGATCCCACATAAACACACCTTGAAAAGGTGATGCACTTAACCACGTGAAGATGACATCAATGTGGAGACCAACAATGTTGGGTCAACACCATGGTCCATGGTCCATTTTAAGGGTGGGGCTAGATGAGGGTGGTTAGACAAGGCTAACTGGCCCAAATTCAATGGATAATTTAGAATAGATATACATGCTTAAAAGTTAAACAACCATGTTATCATAACATGTTAGTAATATGTCACAAAAGTTATACTAGCATTTTTAAGTTCACATACACTAATCAAAAAGGGAAATAAACTATCATGAAGATATGGTCATACGTTAGAATATCATAAGAAGCCTAATTTCTATTTAGTATTTATATGTTTACGTAAACCGTTTACAGAGTCTGTCTATCTCTTAAAAAGATAAAAATTGATCTACTTTCAATAGGCATGTTGCTATTTGTCTACTAACGCGCTCTTGCCCTAAACATTATTTATTATTCAAGATCACGGGTGGCTTTTTATATAGGTTTTTTTAGGCTTGTGTCTAGGGTCTTCAAATTATTAAGGCTCTTAGTTTTGTAAAATTAATATATTTGAGTTTAATTTAGTTTTTATTTCCTTTTTTTTATAATTCTGACTTGACCTACAAATATCAATCCTACTCTAACAAAAAGAAAATCGGGCTCAATGTTTTTTCATATACATAATGCGATCTTATTTTAACGAACTTGTTTATTACCCCACTAACAAAAGATCTTGGATCCGTTGTTGTTTACAGGGATAAATCTAGAAAAGGGCCCGACTAATCGTCTATCCAAGACATCTTGAATATATAGCCACCTTTACAAAATCTTTGTATTTCAATTTTAGTGATAGGTATACATCAACTTTAACTTGGTCCTTAACCAAAAATTTATTTGGCTACAATAAATCCACTTGTCAATTATTTATAAGCAATTTATATGTATGTATAATGTATCTATAAAAGTGTAGACAAATTAAGGCAACAAGGGAATAATGTTATGATAAGTAGAAGGGTGACAATAAAACAAGATCACACCACATGGCTACATGAATAGTTGGAGCCCACATTAACACCTTGAAAAGGTGTTGCATTCAACCACATGAACATGATATAAAGGTGAACACCAACAAATTTGGGTCAACACCATGGTCCCTTTTAGTGGGTGAGGCAAGATGAGGGTGGTTAGCCCAGGATAAATGGCCACAAATACAATGAGATATTAAAATGGGACATAGTTAAGAAATTAGACATATTTAAACAGCCATCTCATCAAAATATGTCAATAATGGGATACAAAAATATACAAGCATTTCATCAAAATATGTCAATAATGAGATACAAAAATGTACAAGCATTTCGTAGTTTTAATGGAGTAAAGTTTTTAAATATATAAGGAAGTTATCTTCATGTACTAATTGAGATGGATAATAAACTATTAATCTGATACATATTAAACGTGGGTTTGCATGAAACCGAAATAACAGAATCACAACAGAAATAAGCGACACACCTGAACCGACAAAACGAACCTAATCACAAACTAATGATATGAGTTGATCGTTTTTTGAAAAACCGATTATTTGGGTTTGGTTTCGATTTTGTTTGTAATCAAAATTAAAAAGACCGAACCAAAACCATATAACCAAACTTGTAATTTAAAGGTGAACGTCACTTATAAACATGATTAGATTAGTAACTGATTATTTAACTATGTTAATATGGAAAAGATTTAAAATTTGGGCTTCAAAAATCATCTTTAAAAAGTTTTGTTCAAATTGATAAATTCAGTCATTTAAATATTTAATTGTTTGTTATTATATCTTATGGATTATAATTATTTGAATGACAAGTAATATTATAAGAATATATAGATTATTTTTAAATAGAAATAAAACTATGTAAGATCAAAATTTCTAGCCTAAATATATTACCCTGGATCAAATTTTTTGCCCAAAACTTTGAAGCACAAATGATGTAACCGAAAAAACTGAAACCGAAGTGAAAGTTGAAAATTAAAACTAACAACCCAAAACCGAATGGATTTAAACCCCAAAAACCAAAATATTAGCTTTTGGTTTCGATTTGATGCCAAAACCAAAACCTAAAACAATCGACTTATACATACCTCTGCATATAAAAGTCTAGTAAGAAGTGTTATAAAATATTAAAATTCCATGTCCAAACAGTCAAGAATAAATCTTGATCATTATTTTAGCAAAGCCAAATGTGATGTTTAAAATCCATTTAAAACAAATAACAAAAGACATAAAATAGAATGTGGTGTATATGAGAAAGAAGAAGCATTCTGAAAATGGTCGGGTCACAATCATCTTCACATGGATGTTTGCATCCTGTCTATCCTCCTGGCCAATATAAAATATATAAATATTTAGGGTTCAAATTTGAAATGATAGGTATTAAATTATTATTATATTGAAGTTTATTAATTAGTTATTCTTTTAACATACACACATATATTTTTTAAAACATGAAATGAGCCTAATGGTATCTAGATGTTTTTCTTAAGGTTGACGATTCAAGTTTTATTGTAACAAACCATGTAAATGTAGGAGTAGGTATATGTTAGTGTGAGTTTTTTATTCAAACACACACATACACAAATATATTTATATGGTTTAAAATTTATAGTTATTAAATGATTATAAATTAAAGAAATTATTATTTTGTCTTTACAAAGTTTAATGCACTGTTGTAATGCAGTTTGATATCCCGTTATAATATAATTTGATACACCATTGTTGCAACGTTGAGGTTATGGAATATTGGCTATGACCGCTTGTGATTAAAAATCGAGACTGAAACCAAAACGGATTTACTTAGTTGGTTCGATCTGGGTTGGTAAACGCTTTCGGTTTGGACCGCTTGCAATCAACGATCAGTCCCTATTTGACTACAAATATCTTATTAGTGCTGCAACTTAATGCTATTTTACGCTCTTACAACTTTAATAACAAGGAGACAAGATATTTGAGCCAAGTTGCAGCATCCATACAAATCTTGAGATGCAAGAAATTTACAACTTCTATACAGTTTTCATAGATGTGCCTATTTCAATGAATGCAACACTTTAAAAGATAGAGATGTGGTTTTGGACCACAACCAAAACATAACAAATGGATTCTACCGGACTGCAAGACCAATGACCGCACCTGATCAGCTTGGTCGGCTAGGTTCTGGCCGGTCCCGTTAGGACCAAAGGTTAGCCGGTTCGGTCTAGTTGCACAACATGAATGTTGTGTAGCATAATTATTACAATAGAACTATGCTTTTTCAAAATTGTGTTTTTTCAGTAAGAAAACTTGACATACAAAATTATTTGTTGTAGCCTGTGGGGTCTCAAATTTCCGATTTGATATATAATTCAAGAATAATGTAATGAGATTATCATCTTCAAATACTCCAAAAAAGATCAAATCTTTATGATTCAGAGGACAAAATAATTTTAGGTTATTTTTGGTTTCAAGAACAGCAGCCACAATCAAATTGTGACTGGGCCTAGCTGGCCTTTGATTTTCTGGATTTATTCATTGCCTATTTGCCACAGTTGGAAATGCAAGTATAGCTTGTACCGTACAACTCAGTAATGCATCCTAAAAAGTCGATGAAGCGGAATATCATTCATGCACAAAGTATAAGACCATATTTCAGGAGCCAGGTGAGGATCTGGTCACACTTCACAACATGAACTCAAGTCAAGAATTCAAGATGTTCAAGAAGCAAGATCAACTATAAACTGGTACAACTTCAAGGAACAGAAATTTATGCTAAATTATATATAAATGCAAAAATAATCAATTAATCATAAAGAGCATATCATATCAGCAGCTTATTTATCATACTAACCTACATTTTATAACTGTTCTGTACAGACATGCATTATGCTCAAAAAACAATAAAAATCTTTACAATTTTTCACATTTATCTTCGGTCTTCCTCAACTCGGGTGAAATGGTACAGTCACTAGTCACTACATGTAATAGCCAACAATAAAATAGGTTAAAACAAACAAATTTCTACATAAGGATAGATGAATTCAAGAAAAAATGAAGGGTTGACTTTTCAAACAACCACATTCTTTTTGGGTATGCAAAAAGAAAAAAAGTGATTAGCAAGAACATGTAATTGTGGCCACCACATTTTGTTCAGAAATTTTTCTTGCAGACTCTGTTATTTAACATTTTACCAATGAACAAACTCTATAAAAACTAAAATAGTGTGTCCGGCAAACTCAACCCACCCGACCCAAGCCCACTTTGAACCATGCTAAAAACGACCCATTTCAACCTAAACCTGTTTTGACATGTTACCCAACCGCATGACCCGCCCTATCTTGCCACCTCTAGCTTGCATCAAGTTAAAATGTGGATACCTGTGAATTATTGGTTTTCTGAACAAGAACGTCCAATTTTCTTTCCAACTCTTTGATTTCAAGTTGAAGATCTTTCTCCTTATGTAAAAAGAAGTTTTCAGGGCAATCCGTAGCAAGTTCCTTCAAGTTATCACTTTCAAGATTACGAACTTCAGTCATATTTTTAACCTGTTTCTTAATCTTCTCTAACTGTTTTGACTTGAGATTGATTTGGTCTTCAAGAAAAACTAGTTTTTCTTGAAAATGGTCACCAAGATCCTGTAAATCATGTTTTACTTTCACGAGGGTATCTTCAAGAACCTGTTTTTCTACGCGAAGTTTATTAGCTTCATCCATAGCTTTCTTGGCTGCCTTCTCATTTACTTCAAATGTAGAAGCCATTTTTTGGGAAACTCTTCTAAGTTCATCTTGAAGCCGTGTGGCTGCATTTGCATTTTGCAATTTCATTTTTCTCAAGTTATCCTCAGCACGAATGGCTCTTTGTTCCTGCTCGGTTTTTGAACGCAATAGTTCTTCATAATCGGTCTGAAATTCACGAGCTTGATTCTTTAACGCTTCCTCAAGATGCTTGATACAGGATTCAAGTTCCTTTATGACATGATTTGACTTTGACAGTTCGTTTGACTTTGACTTGAGATCGTTTTCTAAACTCTCTATCTGTGCTTCGAGTTCCATTACGGTTGTGTAAGACGGTGTACACTCGTATTGCATCTTTAATTGTTCTTGAAGTTGACTACGCTCGAGTTTAAAAGATAAATCATGGTTTTCCTGCTTCATGATCTCATAATCGAGTGCAAGTTGCTCCATTTGCATTTCCAGTTCATCTTTATCTCTTTTATATAATTCAACTTCACTATAAAGGTTTACTATCTTTTGCTCTAGTAAATATGTCTCCTTCACGCCATTGTGTTCTTTAACTATTGCTTCCAACTCCCTTTGTTCCTCATCATCATCCATCTCAGCTTTAGAACACACTGACTTTGACTTTGACTTTGACTTTGACATCTCTAAAGCAAGAACCAGCTTAGCATTTGACTCTAGCGTCTCTTGAAGCTGTAACCGGAGATTGGAGCTTAAATCCTTCTCATTGTTTAATTCTTGTCTCAGCTCATCAAGAAGAGCCCAAGGATCACCTTGGTCAATCAACAACATACCGTTGACTTTGACTTCTTCTGCCTTAAGTCTTTCACACTCATCCTTTACTGCATTTCGTTCTTCTTTAAGGGTAGCCACTTCCCTTGAAAGATCTTGATTCTTTTTCATCTCTTTCACGATTTGCTTACGAAGTGTTTGTAATTCTAGTTCTGAAACATTGGCTTGCCTGGTCAAAGCTTCAACTTTGACCTTAAGGTTCTGAATCACGGCATCTGAAGAACTCTCTTCAGAAGTTTCTCCTAAAGTACTTGTTGAAGAGTCATCTGTACTTAATTTGGAATCTGAACCATTTAACCAATCCCATGGTGATGATTTATCTTTTGTGATCGAGGATTCATGAGTCAATTTAGGGTTCTTAGGTTCATCTTTGTGTGGTGTATCAAGCCCAGAACTGCTATCAGAACTTAAAAGCATGATATCAGATCCTATGGATGCTTGGTGATCTCTGTTAATGCCATTGCCTATCCCATAATCCTGAAATATTAGTTACATAGTATGATTAAGCTACATTTCTTACAAGTCTTTGGATGGAAACTATCGGTAATGATTACATAAAAGCATGATACCAGATTTCTTACAAGAACTTAAAAGCATGATACCAGATTTCAAATTGTAATCAGAAGTGTATGGATGTGCATTTTGAAATTATGTGATATATAACCATAATCCGATCATAGGCTGTAATAAAATAGGATTAAGAATATAGTGCTGCTGGATGTGCTTCTTAAAGTAATGATTACAATACCAATGTCCAGCTTTGGTCGAGTTTCGATTGTTTAAATAAAATCACATTTTTGTGATAAAGAAACATTTTGTGAAATGGAAAATGGGTCACTTATTATGCCAAAAGAACAGGAAAATAGGTAATTTCAGTATGCCTTGAGATCATCAGACAGCTAGCAGTTGGTATTAAACTATGAAACTATTTAACCAAAGCTGATTAGATAATCAGAAGCAAAATTGTCTTATCCAAACATTATTATCTACTTATGGCAATATCAAGTTACGATAATAAATATGTAGCTTAAGTTATATATAAACTTACTTCAGTATGATTTCCTCTAATGATTCCTTCCAAGTCACCATTGCTAAAGTGGGTCCTCAAGCTATGGGGGCTTGCATTCCCAGTTCCATCAATGTCCCTGCAAATTGTAGGAGTATAATATAATACTTAAACAAGTTAAAAGAACATAAAACTAAAACAATTTTTTGAACTTTCTTTTACCTCTGATCAGAAGTCCCTTCCACCCTTTGAATTGATACCTAATTCACAACGACATAAATAGCTATTAAACTTAAATTCCACTTAAACAGCAAATCACAAAAGAGAAGGGACCAACATGCAATACGGATGCAGAACTAGCATTTTTAAGAGGAAGAGACAGAGAAGAGAGCTTTGTAGCCTCTGCATAAATTGCAAAATCAATTGAAACCTCTCCAACACAACCAAATCTTGAAGAATCCTACAAAATGTAAAAAACCAAGAAATTAATTTACTATCTTTGATAGGATAATATAATGCTCACGATGCAATCTGTACCTTTGCCACAACAAAGCGATATATTTTCTCATGAAATTTTCCGGTTTTTGGATCCTGAGAAAATTTCACAGTTTCATAAAGTGGTTTTTCCCAATAACAGCTTCCATCTTGAACTTTGGCTTTCTCTAATCTCTGTGTCGGTTTTCCAATATCAGCAGGAATCATGGATATCATTAAAGAATCTTCTCCTAACTGAGCCAACTGCATATACATAACAAACATCTAAACTAAGCATTTGGCAAAACTGTGAAAAAAATCTTATTTCACAACATGAATCTTAGTTACTATCATGAGTTATGAGTAAAGAACAAAATGACTATCTTGATCATGACTATAAACAAGTAGACGTTAGTTTTTACAATTACCTGTGTTAGAAACTTAGAATTATTAATGGAGGCGTGATAAGGTTGTTTAGTTCTGATCAGTTCTATATATCTGTTGCTATCACTAGTTCATTACATTGTTTTGAATGTATAATCCTAAAAGAGGGCATATGAATAGGGAGTAGTTTTTATGCAGATGTTTAGCCTTTCCATTTCTGTTTTCAGATATTTCAAGTCATTTATGATCAGTGAAACATAGAACCATATTAACCAGGTGAACATGTGTACTAGTAGCCAGAATATGTGTTTTTGAGGTTTATTTTAGATAAGGATCCTTAATATAGCTTGTTATATATACTGTTGTGGTATAGGGTACTTATTACTGTCGGGTAAAGTCACAGCCACCGTCCGCTCCTCTAACGGCCGCCTACCGACATCAACCAATCACAAACAACACACGTGGTTCATCTTGTTTCCTCATGATGTCACGTCAGCCCACGATGAGCTTTCCTACTCTTAATTCCTTCTTTCTGTTATTGTTTAGTGTTCTCTTTTTCAGTACCAATGTCATCTTCAAATACAGTTCCTTCCACCTTTTCCCCACTTCACCCATGGTTGCCTTTATTGTGTCACCATCTACATGGAATTATCAACTTAGACACCCTGGCGTATCCGTTTTTATTTTTTTTAGTTCCCATAAAATTCATTTCATGTTCTGGGATAACTTAATGTCTATGAATTATCTTATGCTTGTCAACTTGGTAAGCATCACAAATTACTCTTTTTTTTCATTCTACTACTAAAACTAGTCATTTATCGAGTTGGTGATTCTGATTAGTGAACTTCTGTTTCAACATGTGCTATATCTAATATCTGGCTGATTTTTCACATTATATGTGGATGTTTCCTGTATGTTCCTAATATTAAGATACAGTAACTCTTAACAATCCCATAATCAAACACTAGGGAAAAAGAACAAATCACCTTCCTTTTGACTTTATTTGCATATATGTGTGTGTATAAAGATAAAAAAAATGCAATTTCTTCCCAAAAGAAAGGATTTCACACCAAAATCTTTAAACTTTTTCTCTTAGTCATTTCAACAAACACTTTACTTACAAGAATGTAACAAACCACTGCAATACGAATACAACATGATTTTTATCAAGAAAATTCTTACCTGAGTTGCATGAAACTGCAATTTGAATACACCTTTGACTTTGTTCTTCTCCCCCCTCCATCTCGCTGACTTAAACATTTTCGCTATCTCAATTTCACACTTTCAAACTCAAATTCACACCATAATCGGAGCTCCACTAACGATCAATCAACACGACAATGTCTCCTCAGTTGAAATCAACACAAAACCCACAACAATTTCGCAAATCCGAAGCTCACAACACACAGATTGACCTTCATACGGAGCAGAAACCGATCAAACAGTGGATAATTTGACCTCTTTTACTGTCTAAAGGTGCTATCTTTGATCGAAATAGCAAATACCCAATTCAATTCTTCAAATTAAAGCTCAAAGAAACACGAACCTCGAGTCTTGATTCTGATTCAGAGAAGCTTATCTACAATTGAGAGCTCGTGAATGATTCAAGAATCAGATTGGTGATTCACCGTCAACGTAAAACACATTGTCAGTCTGTTTGTTTTGTATTGTATCTCTGAATAAAACAAAAGATAGTGTAGGTACACTTGTGACTTGTATATGCTATAACAAGAAAAACAGGACAATGTAGTAAAACAAATATGTTTGGTTGCTTTTCTTATGACTTATGAGTTATAAATATAGAATTAAATAATGTGATACAAGACAAGAACGTGAGTATTCACTCTGAAACTTGACAACTTGTGTATATGTTTTGTTTTTGTTAGTGTTTAATGTACTCTTTTGTTAAGTATTGTTTTGGTATAAATGTGTTTGTTTACGTTGCAAATAAAGTTAATGTTATAGATAAGTTAAACAACTAACACGTAAAATGTTTATATCTTTTAGTTAGTCAAATGACTATGATCGAAGTCAATGTTGATTATCGTCGGTTAATTTAGTTAAGTTTTCTTTGTCACCAATGATAAAATAAAGGGAATGTCGAGCAAAGATTACGACATTGAGTTTATATATATTGTTAGTTGGATAGCGTTTGTGATTTTGTTATGATTAAGTTTATATTAGTATAATTGAATTTACTTATGATTAAATCAGAAATTAAAATATATATGGGGTGAATATGTTACCAAGGTGTTTTGATTTCTAGGAATAAGAACCTCTGTAGTTTAAGTGATAAAACCCCTAGATCACGGTGGTCGAGGGGCAACCTTCTTGATAGCGAAGTCCAAAGCTCGCAACCCTAGTGGGAAACAAGGGGCAAAGCCCTTCATCACAATCGAGCTAAATAATACAAATTAGGTTAGCACAAATTTAACTTTGGTGGCAACTGAAGTTTGATAACAAAAATGATCTTTGGAAGTAACTAAAGGTCGATAGCAACTAGGATTTAGGTATCAGTTGTAAGTAGGTGATTGATGAACAACATCAACTCATAATCAATATCAACTAATCAACATAAAGACTTTGTTAGTCAATAGCACAACTAGTCGACAACAAAGGTGATCAGAAACAATTTACTGCTAATAAACAAGTCTTTATTAGTAACAAAGGTATTAGTGGTATAACTGCTAGCGCTTGATAGTTGTAACAATAATAATGGTCAACTTTTAGGTCTTTTTATGAATAGTTGCACTGTTTCAAAACAATAATTCAACCCTATATAAAACCCGAATCTAGTCATATTTTTAACAAAAAAAAACAAACACTTGTTTTTTAGAGTAATCTTTCAGTTTTATCCAATTGTAAATTATATATAAACATGAAAAATATAATACATCTATAGATTCTATGCTATTGTCAACATGTATGACATAATGTCCTCCAATCATAAGTCAAGCACTCAAGCATAGTTATTAGTTATTTCTAAACCATTACTTATAAAAATAAAAGGAAATCTAAATAAATTCTTTAAAAAATGTGTTTCTTTATATAAGAAACTGCCCCTATAGGATATAGAAGGGGTATGTTTGTCAATTGTCATTGTTGAAGATGATAACGTTATTTTTGGCGACAAATGTGGACAAAAGAAAACTGGTGATAGGAATGGAGGCAGAACCAACGGTCGGATTGTACACGTGGACGTGGAAGCATTATTTATTTGTTTTCATTGAAATTCTATTTTTCCTTTTTGTTATTTATTAATCATTCGAAAACGACTTTTAACTTTCAAAATCTTCTTTTTATTGATTATTTTAGCACTATAAAGATTTTAAATTGATATTATGTCTAAATAAGTCTTATTTTTTATTAATGCTACAAATTCAAACTAAAATTTATAGTATTTTTCATATTTTATTAATTAGATAATAAAAAAATACGTTTAATATATAATAATTTATGATGTCATCCGGTTCTTGAATCTGTTTCGACCGGTTCATCCAATCCGGTCAGTGAACCACTAGATCGATCGGTTAGCCACCCGACCGGTTATGAAAACATGGTTTTGAGTTTAACAGATGGGAACCCGCTCTCTTTACATTGTTTTCCTAGGTCTCTTTTTAAGAAGAGAAGTACAAGAAAATGGAAGAAAAATGATAAAGATACGTGTTATAAAGTTTTTTAATAAAAAAAATGAAAAGAATATAAAATAACCAAATACAATTATAAGATTTTATCATTTATCATTTTAATTTTCCAACCTATCTATGATCTATGATATATAAGTGTATAATTATAGTATTGTAAATTCTTTTTCTCTTCCTTTCAAATCTGGAACACCAAAACTTATAATATATTTTTATTTCTTTCGAACTCCATAACACAAAATTACATTATATTTTTTTCATTTCTCACCCCGTCCTTTTTCATCATAGTTTCACTTCTTTTCTTTTTTTCATTTATTAAACCAAGTACATAACATTATGATAGTTCCAGGTTTAAATGAGTTGATATTTTATAATTAGATGATGTTTAGACCAATTTAGTTTTAGATGATAAAAAGGATGTCCCCTGCAACCTTAGTGCCATTATATATTTTCTAACTAGTAACTTGAATGTATATATTATTATGCATATAACACAACTATTTAATTTTTTAATTCTTATTTAAACTCAATAGTTTTACATTTTTTACAATTTAACCTTATAAAA
The DNA here is from genome assembly GCA_025215565.1 of Flaveria ramosissima. Classification (NCBI taxonomy): domain Eukaryota; kingdom Viridiplantae; phylum Streptophyta; class Magnoliopsida; order Asterales; family Asteraceae; genus Flaveria; species Flaveria ramosissima. Next base: position 3,454,461 of record CM046036.1, read on the forward strand.
TTTCAATTTCAACTTTGTTCTCCTGTACTTTCATATTTTACAATTTTTTCATTTTACATTTTGGTCTAATTTTTGAGACTTACACATCGTAACATGCACGTATGGTTCAGCGTTTTCATATTTTTTGTGTGGTTCAACGTTTTTACGTTTATTTTCCATTCGTTTTTTTATTTCTTTTTTAATACGAGAATTGACCACGTGTAACATTAATAATAGTTATTATTAAATATGACTCGTATTCCATCTTGACGTCCATAGAAAATAATATTACAATACATTATACATCAAACTAAAAGGTGTATTGTTCATAAATGAATTATGTTACAAATGTATTGACCATAATATCTTAAAGGTCTTCATCAACTGATTACGGAGATGATGGCTCCCATACGAGCCACAACTAATGGAGCAATGGTGTATCCCAACACGCACCATTAACATATATAGACACATGGTGGGTGGACCATTGGCTATGATCATTGAGCCTAAGTCATCGAGCACATATGTGGCTTTCACTATTCACCACCACATGGCACATACCCTTGTATAGTTGTATGTCTTTATCGTGCTATTTGTGGGGACGTTTGTGATTGATATCTAGTCTCAATTGTCAATCGACTATCCAATTAAATGAGTCATACTGATTATTAAATCATTAAGTATTAGTAGGGGTAAACAATCAACATACAATATAATAACAAACACAACTTGACCAAATATTAGCCGACTAAAACGAAGATTTACATATATGTTTTTTTATTATCAAACACACCTGAACTATGTATCGTTTTTCTATTTATGAAAAATTAGAATGATTCAAAGTAAAAAGTAATAGCCGAAACCGGCCTTGAGGTTGCGTGTGCGCGTGTGAGCAACCCCTCAAGCCCCAATCTTTCCTAAAATTCAAAAAAATTCTTTTGTCATTTAGGTGTTAGGTGACCATTAACTTTTTTTTAAAAGTTATAATTTTATTAGTGATTATATGTTCTATGGGAACCCAATAAACATACTAAACATATTAAAAACTCAATAACATATTTTAGGGTGAACCCGATTAACATAATTAAGTTAAAGAGAAACTTAATTAATTAAGGGCTTGATTCTATTTGTAGCACTGGATGTTTAAAATTTACGGACCTATCTTATAAGAGCAATGATAGTGAGATAATCTCATGCTGGTTAAGTATTAAATATATATTTGCTGTAAAGTTTGACATTTATGATTAATAAATAATTTATCTTACTTATTCTTAGCTTACAAAAACATTATTAAAAATTTTATATGATTCCATGTGATTTACGTGCCTTTTACAATATATTATTCTGAGCTTCATATTACTCCTATCAAGAAACATGTCATATAAGAGAATCCCAATTAAATTAAATGGGATGATAGTTTTCATTTCAAATCTGTAAAATAGAATTTTGATCAATCACACACTGTAGTATACTAGGTCTTCTAATTCGTTAAGAGGTTTATCTAAAAGATTCACAATATAACTAGGAAGACGTTTCAAATACCATACATGCATTACCGGGCATGCGAGTTTGATGTAGCCCATTTGATACTTCATATCCGAGCTAGAATCAACAAACTCGATCCGCATTGTTCACAAAATTAAGATATAAAGTTTTGTCACCTCTCCAATAAATTAAAATTTTACTGTTATATCATTATCGATCTTTAAGAAAATCATAGCTAAGTCGGAAGGTGATATAATAAATAATGAAATCTTATAATTATATTTATTTCTTTGGTTTTCCCACACTGAGGGTTCTATAGTTTAAGCACTCAAATGTTTTTAAGAATTTTGTAAACTTTTTTATAATTCGGTTTAATACCCGAATTAGAGAGTATTAAAATGTGTGTGTATATATGAAAAAGTGATTATATATGTGTTTCATGATGACCGGTGACCCCTCCATCACTCCATGCGCACCCGAGCGTGCTCAATTTCATGTTTACACCCTTATTTTTTTATTTTATTTTATTTTATTTTATTTATTCAAAAAGATATAGATGATTGAAGATAGATATTTAGGGTAACATTTGGAGAAATTCAAACAAACTTTTCATGACGACCATAAATACTAATTTAATATATATGTGTTTCATTTATAAACAATACAAATACATGCATGTAAATTTGTGTCTTGAGGGTTTGGATTATTATATCACGTATGAAAAGACAGTACTGAGTGCCATATAACACAAAAGATAACTTTGTATGTCATGTGACACTAAACAGTTATGTATAGGTTCGTCGATTTGCTATCTAATGTGATATGAAATAACAACTAACATGAAAATTATATATATCATCAGTGAACAAATGTTAAATTAATATTTTCCTGCGTACAATGGCAAAAATTATATAATGTTATTGCTTTATGATACTTAAATGTTTGTTAAATAATTTTATATTACCTGCATTTAACCTTTTAATAAATCATATAAATTCAAATGTTCACTCTTCAGAATTCAGATAACTAGCCCACATGGGCCACTTGATATTATGGGCTGCAACGGACCATTACATGTTATGGGCTTTTTTTACGGGCTTTTATGTTCACATCAACCGGTGATTGATTATTTGATTGATATGTTTCTTCACAAATTCCTTATACTTTGTAATTTGACATTTTGGCGTGCCTAACACATTTAAGTAATATTCTCGTCCATTATAACCTTGGTCTTAAAGCGTTTGTAACAGTAAGGTGAATCAAGGTGATAGGGTCTCAAGCTGAGACGCTAGGGGTAAAACACAAAAAACGTACCGTTTTTTGTACGTTAGGCACAATTTATATGTATAACTTTTTATGCATTTTTTACAGGTTCTTACTATCATTTATCCAACATTTAGATATCAAGAAGCCCTATGTGTGGTTTAATATCAAAATAACTTATATATACAACCTAAAAGACACGTGTATAATATCTTGAAGGCACAAAAAGCATGTCTAAAGCCTCACTTATACAATTATACATTTTGAATAACATGCTCCTCACTGAAAACAAGCACTCTTGCCTCAATTATCGCTTCGCATCTAGGCGTGCCTGATGCACTCTTGTTAAAATATAGTTAGTACATAGATTTTCAATTTGATTTCTTTACTAGAATTGCATTTTAAGTATTTTTTTAATTTTGTTTTATTATTATAGTGTTTTATTTTTGTAATGTTATAGTAAAAAATATTTTATATTAGTGTTTTATTATTATATTGGTAGGTTGTCCATATTTTTGTGAAAAGATGAAATATAACTTAAAAAAAGTTATAAATATCAGTACTTTAAAAAAACAAGATTTATTAAAAAGAAAGCCGGATACATGCGTTGGCTAAGTCTACAAGTAGAGTTACACGTTTAGTCTTTACGACTATCTAGGTCCACTGACAAGGCTGTTGGATCATCCTAAAAGCTACAAGTCGGCTAAGCCTAAAAGTTACAAATGGTTGTCATAAAGACATGGATTTAGTCTAAAACTTAGATGTCGGTTAATCCTAAATCCTAAATGCCAGTTAAGCTTCAACCCTAGATGTCAGCTGAGCATATAAAGATATGGGCTTAGCCTACAAGTCAGCTTAGCTGACTCCATCGGCTCAGCAGATAGCTGCGGCTCACGTCGCCCCCGTTCAAAGCCAGATAAGCCTGTAATATTTGAAAAGTTATTGGCTGAATAAGCCTAAACGTTGACGTGTGATACAGGTTGGCTACGTGCTAACTCACCCTAGAACATTACACGTAATCGGCCACGTGATGAATTTTATTTATTTCAGCGACATACAGCTAAGCTTGTAGGTTGAAAATATGCAAAGTAAACAAATGAAATTGACTAAATCATGTAAGACCATAAGACTTGTAGACTAAAAAATCATGACCACAGTAATAAAAAATTTAGTCAACTTTAACTATTTCGATAAAATTCCGCATAAATAATACGCGGGAGGACAACTTTTAGCACTTCTCGTAAAAACACCAGTTCTCCTCTCTTGTATATGGTCCTCCCTTCAGTTAAAAGTAAACATATTAACATAATTATAACATTAATATATAAAAAAAATTATATATAAACAGTAAAACTAAGTTGGTTTAGTAAAATAGCCGGCCACCCAAGTAACGTACAAGCATGCAAGCTGGCGAACCGGGAACCAGGCCGGCCGGTTTCAACTATTCAAACCTATTTTAACTATTATTTATTTTATATTCATTTCCATATTTGTTATTTTATATATATATATAAACACCTAAATTTGGTCTTTTCTCATCATCTCAATCTATTAATATATTCTTGATAATTATATCATTGTCTTCTCTCTTCTAATCTGTCCAAACTTGTGCGTAGATTTGCCTAAATCTTAATTATATTATCTTTGTTTTTTTTTCATGAGATCTTAAGGTTACCGAGATCACTGCTATAAAAACGAAAACAGAAACAAGTATTTGCTACGGATTTTATTAAGATGAGACAGGCGGGGGCGTATTCAGGAATTTTATCTGGAGGAGGGATATCTGGCCGAACTGGACCCCATTTGTTGCCATTGGCTAGGATCAAGAAGATCATGAAGAAATCTAGTGTGGATGTGAAGATGATCTCGGGAGAGGCGCCACTTGTGTTCTCGAAAGCTTGTGAGCTTTTCATTGAGGAATTGACCAAGAGATCTTGGAATGCGACCATTCGAGGCAAGAGAAGAATTATACACAAAGAAGATGTTGCAACCGCGGTTGCAACAACTGATGTGTTTGATTTTCTTATTGACTTGGTTAATCCTAATGCATCAGACCATGTTGATTTGAATGAAGATCATGCGCTATAAAAAGACACGTAATTCGGATGATCATCAACTATTTTAAGCGGTATGAGTCTTGCTTGTAAAAACTTAAAAGGTTATAAGTTCATATATTTTCGTGATCTATGGTAAAATGTTAGTTGATTAAGTTGTAATTAATGGTCCTTCCATCATTATATATGTGTGTGTTTCTTCAACTATTGAGAATTTCATTTTATGAGTTACAAAATGTTATATGGCTAGAGTGTTTACAATTGATCAATAAAGTAAATATGCCATAAGTATTATGGTTAATATTATTGGTCGCTAATGGCTGAAGAGTTTAAAGTCTTAAAGAACTCCCTAGGTCGTCATACGCATGTGCTACAACAATAACAAGTGAATATATAGCGACTCTCAAAAATCTGATGCTACATATATAGTGATAAACTAAAAGAAAAGATCTAGATGTTCGCTCTCAAGGCGAGAAGCAAAAACTTAAAGCTGAATTTTCTCCAAATGCGTACTCATTTGGATGAACCTTAAGAGCATGTGAACTCGAGTGGTTGTTTTGTGTCCTCTTTTCTCCATTGATATCGTTCTTGGAGACGTTGGATCTGCCACCTTTTGCACCAGCAGCCGCCCTCTTCTCCATTCTTCGCTTCGCCATGTATTCTTCTAAGATAAACACGTCCATTTTGTGACTAAAAAACTCCAAAAAATCGAAATGTTGGTTGATTATCCAAGATGAGTTTGATTGCATAGTGTAAAGTGCTTAAAAAGGGAAAGGTTAAAATGTAATATAGGGATTAATCTATGGGTGCAACAAAAAATTAACCCCATAGTTTATGAATCAAAACAAGCAGCTGCTAGCATATGGCCTGTGTCTACATCTCATGGTGCATATTTGAATTCATTGGTTTCATGAAACATTTCTATTAAATAATTTTGTGTTTTCCCATGTTCGATCACCTTTTTAATATATAACTTGAGAAAATGTTTTATGCTAATAGAAATAATAATAGTAGATAAATATAAATTTGTAATATTCTATATAGAATAAGTAGCTTGTACATACAAATATATCTTTTGGGTAATTTATCTTTAGTTTACTTAAACAATCAACATTATTAATAAAAAACATTAAAGCAACTGAACCTTTTTTCTTATTATTACAACTTGATCACATAAAAAAATATCCAGTAACACATACATAAAACATTTGACATTTTGATTAGCATAGCTATGAAGAACAATCCCTTAATAATTTTCCTACAAACTAGAAAATATATTAATAATAGACCTAAATATATATATACATATAGTACAAAATTAATTAGATTCCATGAAAACTACGTAATACACTTGTATACAGTGACGGAGCTTGAGCACTCTTATAAGGTGGCGAAATTAACTTTTTTTAGGGGATGCCGAACTCGACATATATGAAAAATTTATACTATCTGGTCAAAAGTTACACTACGGGACCGAAAATTAACACTACTGACTGAAAAAAAGTGACCCCCACCCCCCAAAAAAACACCTTATAACCTTCGCCATTGTTTGTACATGATGTTTGATATATGTAAAACTGATCGACCACCTTATATATTATTGTTAAAGTAAAATTTAGAACTATTTATATAGTTGATATAATTTTCTATCAATATTTTCGATGTCTTCTTGTAATTGAGAAAAAAAAACTTTTGACATTTTAGAGGCAGCACAAGGTATGATTTAGGACAAGGGGCGGATACACGTGACCAAATATACCGAGAGAATAAATGCACGTTTCATCAAAGATTCATGTTGATTCATGTTGTCTATTCATAATAAGGAGGAAATTGGGCCAACTTTCTCATTTATGTGATATGTTTGAAGTTTCTAAAATTTAATATACAAAAAAGAATTAGAAACCGTTTTATATAAACTTATATCACACGTCATATTATCATTTTTGAGATGAACACGGCATGTTTCGGTTGTCCCATAGGAAATAATTTATATGCTAGACTTGAAAATTTAATCTAATTATTAATCGATTTAAAACTTAGAGGAACATCGTTTCTATTTCCTGTGTTTTGTTTCAAATAGTGATGTTCAACAAAAGGTTTTAAAATCATTTTTTATGTGGTTTTTAATTTGTATTTGGTTAACTCGAACCCAGTTACACTATTAGCTTTTCTGTTAAAAGTATAATTGTTTCAGTTTTTTCACATATAAAGACGTTATATAATAATCCATACTTACGTGTTGATTGTGTATCATAAAATTATTTTTAAGAAAGAAATAATAATGCACACTCTTTTTATAGATCGAGATCACTCCTTAATTGTAATAATTATAATAATAATATATCATAATAATTTTCAATGTAATGATCACAAATTTGAATTTTAACACTTCTGCTAATTTAGCAAAAAGGTTGAGCTAATTAATTGAGTCACAAATAAAAAACTAATATATGAATAATAATATAATAATTAGATGAAAATAAATGTAAATAAAAAATAATATAATAAACACAAAATAAATACAATTGCTATTTGGTTTTATAAAAGAAATATATGCTAAAAAAGAAATAATAAAATCTTTAGAAAGAGAAAGACAATATTATTATAAACTAGTTATAATATATATTAAAAAACAACATTATTGATACAATAAAGTTCAAATATTTTACGCCCTAATCACTAAAAATGTTTAAATTGCAAGCAGCCAAGTAGGTCCTCCGACCAAGTTTTTGCCCATAGAACGTTCATTCATTTTAGAAAGTTCAACACAAAGTAGCCTTGGCAGTTGCTGCTTTTTTAAGCAACAATAGCCAGTAAAAAATGACGTTTATCTTATCTTCCTTATAACTATTTCTATTTTAATTTTATTTAAAAATTTTCCCCTTAAAACATGTAACCTTTGTGTTAATATAAATTTACTTTTTGCTTATTACGTAGAAAAAACACGTAATATAACTTTATGGAACCTATTATAATATGTTTGAAAACGAGTCATGTCAAATATTTCATTAGACGTTATAAATTCAAGCTACTCTACGTTTTGATATAAATTTAGTCTGGACACGAGTCGGGGCTATTGTGGTCTATATTTTATCACGTCACGTATAACTTCATTGCACATGCTTATTTTTATGTACTTTTTGAGTTGGTATACGTTTTAACGTAAATTTTGTTTGGAGTCATGTCGAATATAATAAGTTTTCATCCAACAGTTTAAATTCAAAGTACTTTATGTTTCTACGTAAATTTAGTTCGAAAATGAGTCCGGTCGACTGTAGTCTATATTTTATCACCCCGCATACATCGCCCTCCGCAACGCATGACGTGTAAAATAACTAGTTATATAACTAATCTGTGATCTAAAATATGTTGAATACAAAAATGATATATTTGGGATGAAAATGAACATCGTAGACATTATAAGGGCTGAAAGAGAGAATGATATGACTTGTGTATTGTACACACTACCTCTGACTCAAATAGTCAAATCTTGAACATCACCACTTTCCGTTTCTTTGTTGTTGTCTGTTGTTAACAAAAATCATCACTTTTGAAGCTTCCATTAGCAAAAAGCCATAAATCATGTGAACCCACTTGCGAATTCCCCAAATTGACCATCAATTCTTCGTCTTTATCCAATTTCTGTCTTTCTTACATCATATCATATGTTGCTTTGCCGCCTCCCCTTTTTCAAATTGCAAGTCACTTAAAATGATCGAACCCATTTTAATTTCGAAAAGCAAGGGAGATTTTGGTTACTGTTTGTTATTTTGTATCGATTGAAGGAAAAAGAAGGGTTTTTTGAGGGAGAAGATGAGCACAGGAGTAAGCACGTTTGTGATCAGATGGATTAATCTTCTGACTTTGGTATGTAATATGTTTATCGAATTCTCCAGCAATTTGTTATGAATGCACTCTAGGTGTTTGTCGAAATGCCAGTACTAGATTTTCTTAGGTTTTATTAGATTGATTACATGTAGTCTAGCTGTGAGGTTTTGGCTCAAGTTCTTGACTATTGAATCTTGATTGTTAGAGTTATTGCAGTATCAATGTTTAAATCTTTTTATATGAGAGAGAGCATATGTTCCACCTGCTCAGTAACACACTTTAGGAATCACTAGACAGTGCCCTTATGTGGCATCACTTTCGAGAATTAATATTGAAGTTGTCTAGTTCATGCTCACAAGGCTAGGCAGTTGAAGGCGCTAGGCGAAGCGCAAAGGTGAGTCTGTCGCCTAGGCACAAGGGGATTAAAATGTGAGGGCCTGAGACAAGCACATGCACGATGTAAACAAGCCATTATTAGCTGCTTTAGGCACGTTTCAAGCCATTTTTAGCTGTTTTAGACGCGTTTCAAACCATTTTTAGATGTTTTAGGACAGTTTTAGTTGTTTAATGCTGGTTTCAGACCAGTTTTTCCCCGTTCACTGCGCGTGCCAGCACTCAAGGCAGTCTCGCCTCAGCCTGGGCTCGCGCCGTTATCAGCCTTTGACTTCATTAGTACATAGTCACAAAATAGTTTATTACTGAATATATTTTGGCAAATTTCAGTTCTGTTAAGAGTGTTAGGGGAAGAAATTAATTGATGCTTCAGATTGATAGCTAAAGAATGTTGTACATATTTAATGTGTAGTTTGTAGCAGTGGGTGTAATCGGTTTTGGCGTGTGGATTAGCACCCATCATGATGGTTGTAGAAAATCGCTCACTCTTCCAGTTTTGGGTCTTGGCGCTTTAATATTTGTGATGTAAGATATCTCTGCGGTTTTCTTCATTTTATCAATCTGCCTTCCTAATGAGACAGAATTTGACTTTAAGCTCAATGAACATATTTTCATTATTAAAATTCAAAACTGATATTAGCTCCTTTGAATTTCAAGATGAATGCATGCATTTAACAACAACATATCTATAAATACTTATGGTAAAAGGTTCCATCTCTAAAGTTAGATTGTACCTTTTTTGTTACTGTGGTCTGTTTTCTGAGTTTCAGATCAATTGTCGGTTTTTTGGGGGCGCTAAAGAACAACTCTATATTATTATGGATGGTATGTTCATATCTTGTGGTTCTTTTTCAAAATCTTGAATTTTGCGGTTTCAGTAGTCACAGTCGCTAAAAGTTTTACGTCTTGCAGTATTTGATCATACTCTTCTTGATTTTGTTGGGAATCCTTGTTTTTACCGTATTGGCGTAAGTATATATGTCCATGTGTATGGCTATCATCATGTATATTAATTTTCAACCATAGGATATCATCTATATACCAAATTATGCATTTTCTCGTCAGGTTTATTATAACTAACAATGGCACCGGTCATAATGTTGCTGGTTTTAGGTAAGATTTAAAGTGCTATTTCTTCCACCCTTTTGTTAATGATATAACTATTTATTGTGATTAAAATTCTTTATCTGTTTTATGTTATCAGATTCAAGGAGTATCATCTTCAGGATTATAATAAATGGTTTCTAAAAGAAGTAAGCATCCATTTCAAGTCTAGATCCTAGCATAACATTTTGAAAATTTACCTGCTATATAAGTTGTTTCTTGATTTGGGTCTCAGTTGAACAACACCAATAATTGGAAGCGCCTTCAAAGTTGTCTTGTTAAAGCTGATGATTGTAGTAACTTATCAAAAAGATACAAGGTCTTTAAAATACACATCTCGTCCCCTCCCGTGTTCCACCTTTTTGTTTTAAGTGATTGATTCATTTCATAAATGTGACTGTAACACTGATTTTATGCAGACTCTCAAACAATACAAATCAGCAAAGTTAACACCCATTGAAGCTGGTTGTTGCAGACCGCCGTCTCAGTAGGTTTCTTAGATCTTCTTTCTTACCTATGTGCAAGTCGTTCAGATTGTGCAACGGGTCAGAATGTGTAGTTTTCCGTATGAGTCAGGTTGACCAAGAAAAATTTATGTCCGAAATTTTAGAACTTTTAATGATAATGAGTGTAAAATATAATCGCAAACATAATATTTTATTACTAATAGTTTAATTGTTTGACTAAACGATTTCAATATGTTTTATGCATTAAAAATTCACTTTGGGCTACTTACATTTCTTTTTTAATTTTTTTGTTGTTCTTAGCCATTTGACCCATTACAGATAAAACATTACCCGAATCTACAACGGGTCAAAATTGCAACATGTAATCCACATACAAACAACTTAGATTCCATTCAATGTTGTTTTAGGTGTGGCTATCCTGCTGTGAACGCTTCTTACTATGACTTGAGCTTCCATCCAATTAGTTCTGCTAAGGACTGCAAACTCTACAGGAATTCAAAGGCCATAAAATGCTACAACTGTGATTCCTGCAAGTAAGCTTCTTTCCCCTTTTATTCTACAATATTATTTGACTTAATTCTGCTTTTGATCCAGTATCGGCTTTTCAGGGCTGCAGTAGCAGAGTACATGAAAATCGAATGGCGTGTGGTTGCTATCTTTAATGTGGTTTTGTTCGTCGTGTTGGTAAGTCTCAATGTACTACTTCATAATTGACGATTCAACAAAACTATGTTCTTCTCCGTATCATAAAGCATTTAACTTTCAGGGAGACTTGAAAAAAGTCCAAGTCTTCAAATTTTGACTTCTTACAGAGAAACCAATAGATAATATCTTTGCATAAACTTACATCTGATAATATTGGCTCAATGTCAGTCTGTAATCTATTTCGTGGGATGCTGCGCGAGAAGACACGCTGCAAGTAGCCGCTCAAAATTTTAAAAGTTGAATCAGATTCTGTAATTCTTCTGTAGGTGTTGATTGAATTTATTTTTCCATGGGATTTTGTTGGTTCTTTTGGCATATGTATCAAATCAATCCTTTCTTGAAAATTTTTTGATTATGTTGGTGTGGAACATGTCTCGTATCCGAAGTCATATGAGAACTTATAGGAGTGGCTAGATGGATGGCCAGGCGGATTGAATAACAAGCAAACATATCTACTAATATCTAAGTGGCTCTAAAAAACCTTTTGCTTCACATATACAGTATACAATAATAGTAATCCGATAATAATAATATTAAACTACCACTATAGCACAGAGTGGTGAGTAAAACTATAGTAACAACAAACAACAGAGCAAAGACAGGAGGATAAAAGATGTTGCCACAACCCTTTGTCGATACCAGACAGATTGAATGAAGTACCCAAATGGGTCTCCGTCTACGCGGGTTGGGTTACGCATCATGTTCTAACGGGTTAACTAGACAACCATTTACCCGTTTGTTCTTTTTTGTCTAGGGATGGAAGTACGTATTAGTGTATAAAAATGTTTCATTCAGATACAAACTCAAGTGATAATCTAGAGTGGCTGAAATGACGCATTACCTAAGGACATTGAAACGCATGCTCAAACCATGCCTCAGGCAATATCTTTTTGTAGGTTTTTTGGTTTTTTATTATCTTTTTTATATTTTTTAGTTTAAACTACCTTTTTAACTATTAGGTCAGATACATAATATAGTTTTCTATTTATGTTTCAACCTTCAAATTCGATCTGTTGTAACTTTTACCTTTCTTTTATAGTTAAACATGTTAATGTTACTGTCACAACGTGCGTAATGAAGATCGCAAGCGTGCCTTTTAGTACGTGCATAACATTGTACAGCTTCGCGCACAACACGCAAGTAAAGAACTTGTTACATATTAAAAGCTATAAACTAGACTAACTAAGAGTTACATTATATTTCTTTTAAATGACTAAAAAAATTATATTATTTGACACAGTGGATAATAAGTACAGTACAGTCATGCGATGAATCCAACACAAGCCCCGTCATGGTCATACGTAGCTATAGGGCCATGTGTGGGACATCACGTCTAGGTAGCATAGTTCACACTTAACAAGTGTAGTTGTGGCTAGGGCTGCAATAGAACCAAACAAACACGAATGCGACCTAGTTCATGTTCGTTCATCAAGAAAATAACTTGTTCATAAACCGTTCATAAACGCTTACCGAATGAGATTTCTTGTTCGTGTTCATGCATTAAGGAAATGAATCTATTCGTGAATTGTTTACGAACATAAATGAACGCCAATGAAGGCAAGCGACACACACAAATATTCATGAACATTAATGAACACAAACAAAATTTCTTAAAACATGTTGGGTGTCGAATCCAGCAAATAAATAATAAAAATGTGAATCTACCGCCACACACACTAAGAATAGTATGAGCGGAAGTAGGGTTCGTGTCCTCAGTGATACGTGTCAATTATTTTATACCAAAAACGTTTTAGCACAGTTACTTTGATTGATTATAGGCTAAGGAAGGTGGGGGTTTAACTAAAAACTAAAACTATAAGTAAATTGCAAAAAGTAGAAAAAAAATTTTCAGTGAGCTGACACGGCCGTGTCAAAACTGTTAAGGAAATCCCACACGGCCGTGTTACGGTTCTGCTGGAAAAACGAAAATTGACATTTTTTGTATTTTTTAATTATGAAAAAGAGATTACTAAAAACGTTAATTAAATGGTGAAGTAAATTCAAATATAAAAAACTAATTCCAACACTAAGGCAATTTCTTGATTTGATTTGACTTACGATCATTAACGATTAAGGTGCAATGACAATTTTCAATTAGTGATTTGTATCGATACTAGACATCACGCCGTTCGGATATCCCCTCTATCTAATGTCCAATCAATCGCAGTTCGTTGATTGGAGCCAACCCGCTACTCTAAGCTCACGCCGTTCGGATCTTAGCGTGCGGGTTGCGACGATAGAAGTATTATCGATTATAATTAAACAAACACGCCGTTCGGTATGCTTAACTAGATTGTGTGATTCTATAACGAGAATGAATTCATAGACAAACTCAAACCGTTAATTGTTCCTTATATCAAAAATCAAAACTTGGTTAGGGTTTTAAAACTTGAAGAACTTTATTAGAAAAATTAATAAAGTGGCCAATTTTATTAACAATCTAATATATAACGGCTTAGATCCGGGTTAAGATCAAGAATCAAACAAACAAACCATCAAAATAAAAACATCTCATAATTGCTTCACATAAGTTCAAACCAAAATCATAGAAATTAAACCTTAATGTTGAATCAAGGATTGTTCTAGCTGGAGATGACGACTAGATCAATCAAAACTAAAATAAAATAAAACGTACGAATCGAAAACCAATAAAGTGGAAGTGAAAACAGGCTTGTGAAAGGAAGCTACTTACCTTCGAACTGAGATTTCTTCCCTCCTTTTGAGCTAGTCAAGCAGGCAACACGGACTGAGACTCTCCCGCCCCTTCGACAGCAATTCCAACCTAAATTGCTATTGTTCCTCGTTGCTTCTTGAACTTTATTCTTCAAAATAATGTCTTCAAAATCCTTCCAAGGTGCTCCAAGATGTTTCCTTTTCTGCAGCCTCCCCCCTTTTATCTTTGAGTTCTTCTCTTCTTTCAACAAACTCTCCTATTTTCTTGGCTTTCAAGTTTTAATCTTTATCACTTCTTTTTTTCAGCCATTTATTTATCCTACAAAAATAAGAAATATACAAGAGTAGATTTCATCCTACAAAAAACTACTACTTTATAATTAAAACAAAAGATGCATGTAATTAATACAAAATATATGTAGAAATGCAATCTAAAATTACTATAATTTATGACTAAAAATATAACTAACAAAACAAACCATCATAATTCATAACTTGAGTTTATAATTTTATAAATACCCTTTTAAACATCCCTTAAATGCATATATATCCAAGCAAAACTTTTAACTGCATATATGCCCATTTTCTTGTTATTACAATATTACTCTCACCTTAAATGCAATATACCCAAGTAAAAGTTAATCCACACTTATAGATGAGTATATATGCTATTAGGAGGCGTTTGGTTGGAAGAATGGAATGGAATAAAATAAAATTGAAAATCTAGTATAATTTTCAAGTAAAATTATGTTTGAGGTAATAAAATGTAAAAAACTCAAGGGAATGTTTCACCTCAAATTCCTTTGATTGTGGGATTGCAAATTCCCTCTCTAGGTGTAAGGATTTTGAAATCCTACGACCAATGGAATTTGAGGTGAAAGATTCCCTTGGGTTTACTTTTAATTGCTCACTCAAACATAATTTTATTTGAAAATTATATTAGTTTTTCAATTTTATTTCATTCCTTCCAACCAAACGCCCCCTAAAGTGTTTTAGAGGGAAAATATGCTTTTAACCCATTAGCCTATTATGAGGTTTGTAAGGGGAAAATTTTTCAATTACGAAGTTTTAGTAAGAATAAAGGCAAATTAGTCGTTGCATAACTTACTTTTAATAAAAATGGGTAAATCTACCAATTATGAGATTTTGTAAGTGCATAGATGCATTTAAATTTTTTGTTTGGGTATATATGTCATTAAAGAGTTTTAGAGGGGAAATATGCTTTTAACCCTAAATTAAAATTCAAACGTTATGTAATATCCGGTGCTTATCATAATTATCTTATGAACGAACATAAGCGAACGTTAACAAACATATTATCAAAAGTACACGAACATAATGAAAGAAACTTAAAATCTGTTAATGTTCGTGTTAATAAATTTATTAAACGAACGAACATAAACAAACGTCTTATCAAACAATTCACGACATGTTTGTTGAACGTGCTGTTGGTTTACAGGCTTAGTTGTGGCTAAGGAAACTCTCTCACTTAAAAGAATGGATGAAAATGAAATGAAGACCTTATTCTCATAAAATTAGTGCCGTTCGATGGAAATTTCGTTTATGTTCGTTTATTCGACTTAAGTTACCCAACATGGTGGTTCAAACCGTCAGGTCATCTAACAACCGTCTTATCACCACCTTGGTTCCCAACCGCCACCACTGCCATGTCACAACCTTCAACCGCCACGTATCTACCTCAACATCCACACACTCAGCAAAAAACAATTGAAAATCTCATCTTTAGCCTTTGTTGATTTATAAATTATTATACAGTCATCATCACTACAAGATTCGTATAAATACAGAACCCCCATGTCGTGTTCATCAGCTCGTGTGCTCCGTAACCTTATTGCTCGAAGATCTCTAGCCACCCCCTCAAGAACCCTTTTAAATTCTCTATTAATTCCATCTGTTTCTTCAATTTCACATCATTCAGGTTCAAGAAAATCTTGGTTTCCTTCAAAATTCTGTGGTGCCAATAGAACCCTAGTGTTGGGTACAAGATCAAATCAATCAATGGCGACTCAATCGAAGCAATCAGTTTATGATTTCACTGTTAAGGTTTGTTGACTTCAATTTAGGGTTTTGAAATGATTTTCATTGGTTAAAGATTCGTTTATGTATGGTGATTGTAGGAGTTTGATGTTGAAATTGTTATTTGTGTTTGTTTAGCTTTTTGTTGCTTTGATTGTAGGGTTTTAAATTGATCCTTATCGATTTAAAATATAGCACATTGTGTTTTTTTTGTGTGTGTTTTGATTGATGGGTATCTTGAAAGATTGTTTCTTGAATCAATTAGTGTTTATATTCATTAATGATGTATGGAAAACTATGAAAATAAATCTATTAGGATGTGTTTAGTTTAGTTTTTAATTGCTTTAATTGTTGTAAAATGTACCCTCAAGGTGATGATCTTCTAATGTGATCATAGTATATATTAGGATGTGTAATAACAGTAGGATTCCTGTTGCAACATTGGATATATGCCTGTGAACTGATGCTTGAAGGCGCGATTGCCTCGATCATGTGACATCAGAGTAAGTCTTAAGTAATGTAGTCTAAGTGTATATATGAGAGCATAGTAAGAGAGCATGGAGTGTACCTTTCCTACCAAGTCAAGTATTCATAGGGGTGGGGAGTTAACCTTGTATTGTAGCTCATTTAACGTGTTCATCGTTCATTGTAACGAGAAGCTGATGATTCCGTGCATAATGTCAAGGACCAGTACTTGTGGTGTACAGTGTACTGGTGTGTTTACCTTAGCACCACTGTGACAGAATACATCTAATGTTCTGTTCAATTATGTTGCCTGCATTCACAATCTTTACTAGCATCCGTGTTACGCATCATGAACTCACAATTGTTTGTTGATAACACCACGGGATTGTGTATGTTGTATTTACTTTCCACACGCCTTAAAGTTTTGTGCTTTGGACTTTACTCTTTTGTGACTTCTTGTTCTGCTGTCATATTAGGAAATCTGCATACAAAAACCTCAATTAAGGGTCATCTTTTTAGTCTTTGCACCTTTCTTTTTTGGCTCGTTTTCTTTCAGGACGCAAAGGGCCAAGAAGTGGATCTTAACAAATACAGGGGGAAAGTCTTGTTGATTGTTAATGTTGCATCACAATGGTAAACTCTATGCCCCAATAATTTTCCATATTAACATCTTGTTAACACGCTATTTCTTAACTTCTGATTCTGTGTTATGAGCAGCGGGTTTACAAACTCTAATTACCCCGAGCTGACAACCTTGTACCAGAGGTACAAGGATCAAGGTTCGTTTTTCCCGTCACCCTTCAAATATTTGTTTTTCTTTCCCACACGGTGGAACAACCTTTTGCAACTTGAATCTGTTTTTATGATTTTGTAGGTCTTGAGATTCTTGCATTTCCATCCAATCAGTTTAACGGGCAAGAACCAGGAAGTAATGATGAAATTCAGGAATTCGCTTGCACACGCTTTAAAGCCGAATATCCCATCTTTTCTAAGGTTGGTGTTGTACAAATCGTTTCGTGAAACTGAAGTTGTTTCTGGTGTACCATTTGGAAGCTATTATCTAGTATTGAATGGACTGTTTGAGCGTATTTCTTGTGAGATAAGTTGTTGATTGAGACACTCTCGGTTAATGCAGGTTGATGTAAATGGCAAAAATGCTGAACCCCTGTATAACTTCTTAAGGTCAAGCAAAGGAGGGCTTCTTGGTGACAGCATTAAGTGGAACTTCACAAAGTTTCTGGTTGATAAAGAAGGAAAGGTTGTTGACCGTTATGCTCCAACCACCACGCCTCTAAGCATCGAGGTAAACCACGTTATGTAACGTTATCTTGTCTAATTTCAACACCTGCAAAACTCATGTCTTCATGTTTGGCTTTCTTGTTATTGCAGAAGGATATAAAGAAGCTCCTTGGCGTTGCTTAAGTATTACTTACGCACTATGATGTATGCTTCCCTAGTTGCGCGATAAATAAGCTTTGGTATCCTAATGCATATTAGTTATGCTAGATAACAACTTTTTACATGTATGCCGTGTCTATTATGTTCTTCGTGTTAGAATATCTGTAATGTTGTAATTCCTATAAAGTCATGTTACTCCAGCTTTTGAATATTACCAAAAGCAAAATCCGTTGTTACAAGTATTGAAACCTAAACGTACTATATTGAACATAAGTTCTATATTGTATTATGTTTCGTCACTCTGAAACTTCACCTCGGGACACAAGAGCTTCCCAAACTGCATCCACATATCATTCCGACACATGGTGGTTGATAAGTATGCTCATCATCGCACCCTATGGTCAAGTCACACCGGTCAACCACCTAAGCTTCAACGCCCCTTCGGTTACAGTAAATCTTAACAAACTCATAACAAGCTTAAAACGTATACAAATATCGCGAGTAATATTAGCGTTTGATGATAATATGTAGCAGCTGGATTAAGGTCATGCCTAGTTATCTATAACATATAATTTCGAATGATCCAAAAAGCATCAAACTTTGGGCGTCTGTATTGGCATCTATTCACCCCTTTTTGTCACGTTTTGAACTGTAGCCACCAATGCTAAGGTTAGTAAGCATCTTATCGTTCATCTGTCCAATTATTCCCTAAATATAAATTCAATCACTTAACAGTTAAACATATCATCGTCCTGTCGTTTCAACGCACTAGCTCTCAAACACCAGCGATCATCAATGGCAGCTCAACCCACCTCCAACAAGAAAACCCTCTTTGATTTCACAGTCAAGGTTTGATTTTGCTTATCCCCTTACTTTCTTTCAAGAACCCTAGTGTCGATGCTGGCTCTTTTGTACAGATAATTGACTATTATTATTACAATTGATTGATGATCAAATCCCAGAAATCTTGAACAGTTTCTTCCACACATCTGTTTAAAAACAGAAATATTGTGTTTATTGTTGGCTTTTTTATTATTCTGATCTTCAATTGGAAGCAGGATGCAAAGGGTAACGATGTAGACCTTAGTATTTACAAGGGAAAAGTTGTGCTTGTTGTTAATGTTGCCTCCAAGTGGTATGAATTCACAATCTTCACTGTTATTTCTTTCAGATGTTCTTGCAGCACATTTGCCCTTTTGTTACATACAATCAAGCTCATCTTTTTTTACTATTTTTACTATCTGTATAACTTAGATTTGTGATTATATATCATAAAGTTGCTTACAACTAATTGTGTTGTTCTCACAAGGGGCATCGTGATGGTAAGTTGTGTTGTCTCCAACTCAAAATTTGTGTGTTTTAGTAGGGGGCAAGATTTGGTGATTTTATCGTAAAAGATTTGGGTATTGCTTTTTCTAAAGAAAAAGACTAATTGTGTTGTTGGTTCTTTGTGGCAGTGGGCTTACAAATAACAACTATGATGAACTGAATCAGATTTATTTGAAGTACAAGGAGAAAGGTTTGTAGGTTTTGATTTCGGCTTCAAATTTGATATAATACTTGATTCATTATTCATCCGTCTCTCTAAATAGATGGAAATTTATCATAAAGAATAGAATCTGGTTACCCCTTAAAACTACAAAAAAACTATAAATCCGCGCAATAATATTGGCATTTACACTTTTTATAATAAAAAATAATAATCCATTATTGCAAGAAAAGTATGGTTTTTTATTTGTATTTTTAACAATTCTGATGACGGTTACTAGTTGAAATGTAAGGTTTGACTTCAATGAATGTAGGTTTTGAGATCTTGGCATTCCCATGCAATCAATTTGGGGCTCAAGAACCAGGAAGCAATGAAGAGATTCTTGACTTTGTTTGCACAAAATTCAAATCAGAATTCCCCATCTTTGATAAGGTAAAATTTAAAAATCCACTATGAAAAAAACTATCAAATTTCAATATATGTCAAAAAAAAAAAGTTTGAAACTTTGATGCAATTTCAACACAGGTTGATGTGAATGGTGAGAATGCTGCACCTGTGTATGAGTTCTTGAAAACAGGGTTCTATGGCATCCTTGGGGGAGACATTCAATGGAATTTTTCAAAGTTCTTGGTTGATAAAAATGGTCAACCTGTTGACCGCTATTACCCCACGACTTCCCCTCTTACCATCGAGGTAAAAAAACTAAAATGCCCTTATGAACGAGTCACAGTATTACAACGCTTCATCTTGCTTAAACTTGTTTGATTTACTGTACCCTTGTTTTGTCTTTTGCAGAGAGATATTCAGAAACTCTTGGGTCTCCTGTAGATTTCCAGATTTGCATAATTTGATTGAATCTTGTGTGTTGAATAATGGCATACATTTTTCATATTCTGTTGTAGAATTGAACCGTGCGTTTGATAACTCAAGAAACATGAATAAATCTGCTAAAATTTCCATGAACAAACCCTACAAATGAACATTAATTCAGCCTCAAAGAAACATAATATCCAGATCCCAATACATGAAATGATACTAGCTACAGATGGCGATTGCGCATTTCAATCTACTGAACAAATTGAAAAAAAAGAGGTTCTACAGCTAAACAAACATAAAGATGTCAAGTTTTTTTTTGTTTTTGGTTGTAACAAATACACCAACACATAGCCCGCCATTAATCTACAAGATGATGTCTAGTTAAGCTGAACTCCAGGACTCTTTTCGTCTCCTGAGGGTGGTGGCTCGATTGCGGTTTTTGCTTTGTAGTTATCTCCACCACCATGTAAGAAGCTACTAACCACCACCTGCCGCCAAAAAAGAATGTTATCTGCAGAAAAATGGAAGTGAGAGAGAAAAAAGGTGTAAAGTGATACCTGTACTAGGGTGGAGGCTATGAGTTTACCACCAATTGCGCCGCCAAGCACTTGACCATCAGCGTTACAAACAGATATACTAAGACCGCCAGTTCGGTTGCGGGGGCTACCGGTTTCAGCAAGCAGATAACAGCCCGATAAGCATAGTATCTCAAAACAACCCTAGAAAGCGGTTAATAGAACAATGTAACAATCATGATTGAGTAATGGAGGCTCAAACAATAAGAGCAACAAATAAGTAACTAAAAAGGAGACACTTTCAAACAGGTCAAAAGTGGTTTAAAAGTGTGTTTATGATGCATAAAACCTCCTAAATTATTTTATGAAAAGAACATTACGACTAAAAGTGTTTCAGGTCAACTCAATCTGGCCCGTTTCAACCCGTACAAAACCTATTTCTTTTAACATGTTACCCAACCTCTCCATTATGCTTCCTGCCCACCACTATATTTTAGCAAGAAAACCAGTGCAGTAAAGATTGGAAGTGTGCATCAAGAGATCATTTGTGTTAGGTGGTCAAACCTCATAAGTCACGGTCCCACCAGAGGATGTAAATTGGCGCAACGTCAATGTAGAAACAGAACCGTTGCCTGACAAGATGCAGAGAGCCCTTTGCCTTTGCTGTGCAAAAGACAATACTTTTTCTGCAACATCCTGCAACAAAAAGGTTTACAATAATGCTTGTAAATTTTAGTTATAAGGTTTCATTTTTAAGATGACCCGAAATAAAATCGCAACATTTTCCTCACAAAGTTTCAATCTTTTCCTAGTAATCATTAAAAGGTATTAATAAATATGATTTCGGTTCACAAGATTCCTCTATTCCATTACTTTCCAAGGAATTTTAGATACTTAATTGATGGTTGAACATTCTAATAAATTGTGTAAATGTTGTATTTGTTTTAATAAGGAGGGAATATAAGTTATAATACCTCTCCAACCGATACATGGATAATATGAGGTGTGAAGGCAGATCCTGCTGAGTTATGCATCCATTCGCCTAAACACATTATAAAAAGAAAACAGAAACACAAGGTATGAGATGAACAGAAAATTCAACATTCGACCTCCGTATAGCACTATAGCAGACTATTTTTGGTCATCGACATTAAAAACCAAATACCAATCAAATGGTGCTCGTGCTATAAAAGAGTGAAAAATATAATGAAAACTTAGTTATCAATAACAAAGCCACCTAAGTAACACTACAAGAGCTGGTGAATGTTATTGAACATTAATCAATTCTAGCATCAATCTGTATCTTATGCCTATTAGGTTAATGCCCAAAACCAAAGCAGTAGACAGGCTTAAATGAGCTAAATAAATTGTAGGAGGTTATATACCTTGAGGTGACAATTATTAGAATATAATTATGAATGGGTTGATTACCTGCTACCAATGGCTCAAGGCCTCAATAGGACCAAGATTCATAACAACCAATATATAACAAGACAACCAAACAAATGCAAAAGGCAACTAAAATGTCAAAAACATACCAACATTTGCAAGCTGTTGCTTCCTTCCGCTGCCACGAGGACGCCCCCTTTTCTTTTGTGGTGTCGGTGTGGTTGGATCAGGTGATGCTACCGCGGGTGCAGGTATTAGTCCCAAAGCCATGTGGGAAGAAGCATCAGGGGCATATTTCCTAGGCCTCCCTCTTTTTTTCTTTACAATGGACTCATTTCCACCTCTAGGTGCAGGAATAGAGGCTGCACCAACACCACCACCACCACCATCATCACTCACACCACCACTGCCATTGCCGCCACCGCCACCTCCACCACTACTACCACCATCCAAGTTAAACCCATGAGGGAAACTGGGTGGTGGTTGTGGTGCTGGTGGGTTGTGTTCCAAATGGAATGAAGAACCTATTGAGGGTGCTAACCTCATATTGCTATGCCCATGGGGAGATAAATTCGGGTTCGATTGAGTCTTGAAACCGGGTGGTGGGGCTTGGAACCCTCCACCCTGATTACCCGACCCGACATTAGAACCCGACCCACGAAACCCTCTGTTGAGATAAAAGGATGGAATTCCTTCCCTTCCATCCATGCATTTACTCCCTAATCTCACACCCACCCACAAAAGATAACAAAGAATCAACCACACACACCTCTAAACACCAACAATGTCAACAAAATCCAACCCAAAAAGCACAATTGAACAAACCCACAAAAATCCAACAGCAAATTAACCACAGACACCTCTAAATGCTGTAAATTTTCACAAATTCAGACCTAAAAAAGCACAATTGAGCAAAACCCACAAACAATAATCAAACTTTATGAAGGGTTTTACAAGGGTTTTCAAGAAACAGCGAGGGGGGTCGATTTTAGCACAGAAAGACACAGGAAACTAGAGAAAGATTGAACCTTTTGGTTTAAAGATTCACGCTTTATGAGCTCTAACCATGAAATTACAGAAGCAAAATTGAAAGTGTTAAAGAATGTAGAAAGAGGGAAGAAATTAGGGCAGACAAACCTGTGAAAAGGGGGTGTGTTTGTGCAAGTGAAATTAAAAACCCTAGATTTAAAATTGCAGACGGAATGATAAAGGCGAAAAAGAGTTTTGGGAAAGAGAAATAGAGAGAGTGAAGACAAAAGTAAAGTGAAAGGGGTTTGAGGTCTTTTGAATTATATAATGCTACTGCTACAAACTACGACAAAAACCTTTTTCTTTCTAGGAATTTTTAAAAAATATATATATAAATTAAAGCATTGTGCTTGAAAAGTCAACACATGTACCACCATAGTCAAACCTAGGAGATTTTCATTAAAAAAATCCATATTGTACACACATGCTTGTAGTCCATTGGCAATTTGGCATGGGGTAATGTTTGTTTGGAGTATGAGTTTAAATCTAAGAGCAAGTTTTTTGATGATGTAGTTTAAAAAAGTGTAATTTTTTTTGTTAAAAAGATACACACATATACTAACCAAACATAATAGTTGTGATTAATATTAAGGTTTTAGTTTAATCTTTTAGAAGTCTCACTTTAATCTAAGTGTTTAATCATGGATAACATAGTTGGTTCTTGAAATGAATGTTGGTTTGGCTTTAAGAATAAATCTCATAATATATATTATTGTAATTAAAGAAATTAAGTCTCAAACCCACTCTCCATGTTGATCTTTTCGGTCCCCCTCCTGTCACCGGCCACAAATCTGTTGAGGTTCATGGGCTATCATAAAGAAGTTGTGTGTGAGGATATTAAAGGAAAACGTGACGGCGGTAAGTATCAAATAGATATTTTTTTAAAAGTTGGGAATAAAACAATGATATTAACATAAGACATGACCATCTATGTAATTAATACAATAATGTATCGTGGTTTAGGTGGTTTGAAAATTTAATTTTCCTTTTAACATTTATTGTGAACTATTACTTGGTATGAATAATTTTGTTTATGTTTACTGGTTTATGTATTTGTTAATTTACTTTTACTATAACATATTTCAAGTATTTGTTTGATATTCAAATACTTATTTTATAAATTAATATACATGCATCTGATGAAGGATTTTATTATTTAATATAAAACTCAGGTCCAATTCATTAAAGGAAAGTTATAGTTTATAAGAAGCATAATTTTACACTTTTTTATAATTAATATGTTAATAAATAATTTGCTCTTCATAAGTTAAAATGCGCTATTAACATACTTAAAATAATGATTAGTATATAACAATAGAAAAAAGAA
The DNA here is from genome assembly GCA_025215565.1 of Flaveria ramosissima. Lineage (NCBI taxonomy): Eukaryota > Viridiplantae > Streptophyta > Magnoliopsida > Asterales > Asteraceae > Flaveria > Flaveria ramosissima. The sequence continues at coordinate 3,478,877 of CM046036.1, forward strand.
CCAAACTTTAGAAATTTAATGAATCTTTTATCGAAACTTACTAATGTATAAAAGCATTTGAACATGATTGGGTACTCAACCTCTACTAACTTTAACATAAACTCTCTTAAATCAGCAAACTTTTTATAAACCCTTTTAAAGGGACCACTGACCACATACCTAATACTTTGGCACTTTGGCTCTTTGGTTAAGTTTGGTACACAATAGTCTCTTTTACATGTGATCTGGATCAGAACTAGAAGCAGATTTAAAGGGCCCCAGCCCAATTTGCATTTCTAGGTCAAGCAGTTCACCAACTGGGCCCACTAAGCAAAAACATATCATAGACTTTTATGGTTCTTTGTTGTAGCAAGACATTAACACATCATCAAAGAGAAGGGCAATGTGGTAAATAGTATGACTACTTCGACCACGTCGAATAGTATTCGAGCCCTTGGCGTTGTCAACCCGTCGAATATCATTCGGGTCTTGTAGATCTAATTGAGAAATTGGTGGGATCTACGCGCACAAGAAAAAATGAACAATGGTGTTGAACAAGTGGCCAAGTGGGTATAAAAGTTTCAAACGTTATGAAGATTTAGCAAACAAATATTAGATGAGTCATGGTTGGTAAAAAGCACAACAAACGGTTGCTAAAAGATTTTCTTGAAGATATGCTTGAAGAGTAACTAACCTAATGCAACTTAACATCCATTCATGAGTTATAAAAATAAGCCGAATTCTAGCTCAAGCAAGTCAGGTTCGTCTCAGCTCGTTTGTGCCTCTAGCCATTCTAGATGCTATGTTTTTTTTAGCTTTTACCATAATCTAGTCTTACATTTTAGTTTCTCCTTTCTCTTCTTTATTTCTTCATATAGCCACTGCTAGTGCCGTAAAAATTGTTAGGCGCTAGTCGGGCAATTTGGTACCGACTAGAGTTCTATCGAATTAGAATTTGGGGTATAATTTTGCTACTTATGTATATATAACATTAATTTAATACTTTTATATATTAATTTACAAATTTGGGAACGACTTGTGAATTGGTGAATATTGAGGGGGTTAAATGTTAAAATAACCAAACTTAATTAAATTTTTTAAACCTGAAGTATAACGCCGTCATTTTCGTTCCTGAATCAGTCAATGGTGACTTCACTGGCATCGAGATCAGCAAATCCAACGATTCTCGTCGTCGGAACACCTTCGATTCAGATGATTTGGTCTGCGTAGGTCTGACTTTGACCAATTTTGATCGATTAGCGATTAGTGCCTCTGATTCGGTGAAATTGAAGCGGCCAACCTCCGAATATCGGTTAAACGCCGACTAATCGGAGGCTAGTCGCAATTTTTACAACACTGGCCACCGCTACCGCCGCCGCCAAAAACGCCACCACCGCTTCCATCACTATCACATTTCAACTTCTTTAACAAATTTAGAAATCAAACATGATTCTTTTTTTAACCAAAACATTAAATATCTCCATTCTTTTTTACAAATTCCAATTCCTATGATAGATGTGAATTTCAAATCTGGTTTATTCAAATTCCAATCCCGTCACAATTTTCAGATCCCTAAAAGGTTCAATGAATAAAATTGTTTATCAGTGATCTAAATAGTCGTTAAAAAAATAAAATTTAGGAATTAAGAAGATAAAAAGAGAAAGAAGAGTTAGGAACTAAAACATGTGCATTCAAAACATTCTTGACCATATTTAGTATTTACAGCCTTACAAAGGAAACATAGGAATTGGCGACTCACTACTACCACTATGAATCTAAAGGAAATAATACTAACTGTCGTGTTCCACTCCTACCATCTTTTACAAGTGCATATGTGCACGTATAACCTCCATAAGATTCAACAAGATATTGTTTAAAAGAAATAAATACAACCATATATAAGAAATGATATACATGATGTTGGTGTCACACAAGTTTGTGTGATGTTAACAGGTAAAGAGTAAATAAAAACTTAATGTGTGTAGAAAAAGGTTGCAGGGTTTAAATATTGATTTTCACTGTTTACCTTAGCATCACATGACCAATTTATCTTGAATTAAAAAGCTTCCAAGTTTTACAAACCAGAAGGTAAGCAGATGAATCCAGATGGGTGTTTACAGAGTAACACTTTGATACAATATTTCCAGAAATGGGAAACTTGAAATTATGAAACTAGCCTAAATAAAAGCAAAATGTTGATAAAGTAATGTATAGGCAAATAGATATGTTATTTCATTTATCAGGTGTCTGTTACAGATGAAATACTAATCAGCCTATAACTCTAACACCTGTTGGGATAACATGATAAACATAATAAGATAAAGTTTTTACAAGTATATTGTCCTATTGACAACAACTTGTATATTCATAAGGATGCATACTACCAAACAACATAAAAAAACAAACACCGATTGTGCAACAACAAAAGTCGAAAGAAACTATTGGAGACTAGATTGGAAGGCTCGATAATTCCTTCATGGAACGGTTCAAGCCGTCCATGGTTTTTTTCCATTGCCTTTCATAATCATTGATGACCTTCTGAGCTTCATTCATTTTCGGGGATATAGTTTCAAGCTTTGATTTTGCATTGGTACAGGCGTCGTCACAAGTAACTTTATCAGCTTGTGCAGCAGTAACTTTGGCCTGGAGTCTCGTCTTTTTCGCCTCTGCCTTCTTGACTTTGTCATATAGATCATTAAGGTGAGTTGTTATTGCATCAAACTCACAACAGGCATCTTTAAGCTTCCTGTTAACCACAGTATATCTTTGTTTGGCCTCGGAGAATTCTACGGCTGCTTGGTTGTGCATGGCTTTTGTAGCAAAAGCAGGATGGGGTTTCTGTTTGGCTAGCTCTTCTTTGTCATAGTGGTGACGAATAACAGAACAAACTGCTTTATACACTGGTGTGTAGTCAACACCGATAGAGTCAAAATATGTGAATGCTTTTGATGATAAATCAATCATTTCATCAGCATCCGAAGCCTCCTTGATATTTGAAATCAATACTGATGATGCCTTCTTTAGCAGCTGGCGTAAATCTTTTCCCGATCTGAATCCATCGGATCTTGATGGGGGCTTGATTTTGGATAACTTGGGGTGTTCCTGAACGATTTCATCATTGGATAACGGATTTTCTTGTGCTTGATCATAACCAATTACCTCTTCAGCAGAAAGATTTTCTGTTACTTGATCAAGAACACTTTCCACAACAGATGAGGGATTTTCGGGTACTTGTTCCTCAACAATTTCTTCATCAGATAAGAGATATTCTGATACTTCAGTTTCATCATCAGAAACAATTTCTTCATCAGACGAAAGATATTCTTGTACTTCAGTATCCTCATCATACGAGAGATTTTTTGGGACGTTGTTAAATGATGTTCTTGATGTTGACCTTTGTGAGCGTGCAGATTTTTTAGCAACATAGTACCTCATGGTCCATTGTCTTTTAGGAGGGTTTTCTAAAAAGATACTATCATGAGTACTTTTAACCAATTCTTGTGGATTTGGTTGTTCCTCTGCTGGATTTGGTGCTTCGATCAGAGGATCTGGGCGTCTTCCTTCTTCAGCATCTATAACAAAAAGAATACGAAATTATGAATCAAATAAGACTTAATTACACGGGTGGTTCCTGTGGTTAAGCCTGATTTCACTTTTGGTCCCTAACTCTCTGAAATTACAAGGCTGGTCCAAAACTTTGCACAAACGTAACAACGATGGTCCTTGAAACGGATGGACGTTAATTTAGTCATTTTAAAAAAATTTAACAGCCAAAGTTAATGTCCATCCGTTTCAGGGACTATCGTTGTTACATTTGTGCAAATTTTGGACCAACCTTGTAATTTCAGAGAGTTAGGGACCAAAAGTGAAATCAGGCCTAACCACAAGGACCACTCGTGTAATTAAGTCATCAAATAATGCAACTTCACAACAAAAGAATAGAATATAGCACCATCTCCAAGACAATTTCACCCAAAAAAGGAGAAGAAATTTATATAAAATAATAACCAGGAAATCAAAAGTTAAAAAGATATTAAAACGACTTTTTGAAAAATTCAAAAGACAAATGACATTTTGACTATGTAACACAAATCCTTCTTAAATAACCAAATTGCATACTGTCTCAGATACAGAATCAATTAAATAGCATACACAATATTAATTATGCAGAAATAGCTATTTTCTATCTCAAATCATTATTAAAAGCTTATTTTTGGGGGATATCCAAAAATTAAGCTACGAAAATTCAACGCTTGACAGAAACAGACTGATGTTACCTAATTTGCTTAAGACTCCTAAGAAATAAGATCTAAATTGCAATCCTCATGATAATCACTCCAAAGAGATTATTAGACATGGTAAAAAATAAAAATAAAAAACGGAGGTATAAGATCAATCACGATTGATGGATTCAAGATAGATCTTACCATTTATAGTCCTTTTCCTGCCCTGCATTTGTTTAGGCTTAAGTGGTCGGAGATCATAATTGGTTATAGGCCTTTCTCTTAGCTGCATTTGGTGAGGTTTATGTTCACGCAAATTATAAGAAGACATCTTCTTTCGTCTTACAGACCTTCGTGCGTGAGTGCGCATATTAGATGAAACAAGAGACTGGAGCCCTAAATCTTCTTGCAAGAGTGAAAGACCAAGCATGAAGAAATTTTATAGAAAGGTTAGAGGTGATACAGAAACGTGGACCAATGAGCGTTTAGCAAATGTAAATTATTACGTCATAATTAAAAAAACAAACTCTAAAACCTTATGAAATTAATGCTCATTAATTCAACATAATGAACGCAACGTCATGAATCGTAGCAAAACTAATCGTACGGTCTGTGATAGACTATCTCTTCATCAAAGGCTAAAAGATATAATTATTTAATATCCTCATGTATTTCTAATCTTGATCGTTGATTTTGTAGAACGATGAAAATAGATTGGGTTGCTATGTATAGCCCATCCATGAGTTAATAACTTCTTCTGTAATATTCACCACGTCCAGTTGGCTACCAATTAGATTTTTCTCCTTTACTAAAGAAAACAGAAAATTTTCTCAAATCTATATGAAAAGTTTGTTTGATGCTTCCCAAGATTCTTTAATCACTTGTTAAAAGGAGATTACATGAATCCAACTAAATCAAGGAAAGCAGGAGTATAATCCTTGAGGGATGTATTGAGAGGCTAACATCTATGGATAACCTTAAAAGGTTGTTTGGTAGCCTCTTAATGGTAATTAAGAGGCTACCTCTTAATGGTTCATAGCCTTCTAATGATTTTGAGGTAACCTTAATGCTCAATGGTTAAGAGGTACCATTAAGATGTTACCTCTTAACCATCACCATTAAGGTTACCTTTTAACCATTAAGAGGCTATGAACCATTAAGAGGCAGCCTCTTAATGACCATTAGGGAAAGATAAAGAGTCTACCAAACATCCCCTAAGAATGGTCAAATACACTCTATAAAAAGACTTCATCTAAGTATGTTTTAGAAAAGATAAAGTTAATACATCAACTTAGTAATATGATGAAAGATGCTATCTTATGAGATATACAAAATCAGTAACTAGATTAGTGTTTTAACTTCCATATTATTTACGCTAACTCTTTCAACCACATGTAGTGTCACGCAGTTCTTTAGATCCAAATGACAAGTAGTCACACACCATAATGGTATTGAACAATTTATTAAAAACCTTCTAACCTAATGCAGTTTTTAGCAATTAATAACATATAGATCAAAGATTGTTGTTCAAAGATTTCTTGAAATGGGAAACAAGTAAAGCATACTCCCAATCGACAGAGTAAAAAAGCACCAATGGTGCAATGATAAAACTAAAAGTGAGTTTTGAAACATACCGCAAGAACTATTTGTTTCTGACCACCTGTGCCTTGGTGCCATTTTTTCAGCTTTGTTTTTGAACTTGGATCTACCTCATAATAGTGGTCACAAAAAAATTAGCTTGTCCAGCAGCAAGCTTGGCTTCATCTTTTTCATTTTTATATAATTCTTCCTCAAGATAATCGATGTTAGCAACACTGACAGCAAGCTCACTCGGGGCATCTTTGACCACTGTGTCATCTCCAAACAGTGTCAAGCCCATGTAATCAACACCAATAGACTCCAACTTGCTCATGAATGAATTTTGCAACATCAGCATGATCCGAGTTTTGTTTGTCAAGGACTTATATGTCTCTTTGATGAAGAATAATAGTATGACATGGTTTGTACATTAGGAGGTATTCAGCGCCAACAAAATCCACATATATGATTCTTTTAGAAGATCACTTAATTATTCAAGCATGCAGAGCCTCTAGGATCTCGGAACTCGATATTAACGATGCCCTTCTAATAACTTGAGTACTTCTTCCATGGTTCTGATTCTGATTCTGATTCTGATTCTGCTGGATCTTAGACGAGGGCTTGAGTTTGAATAACATAAAATCATCATTAGTGGTTTTCTCTCTAAATAATGGATTTTGCATCTAGGATGACAGGCTTTTGGAAGTTCTCCATGACCTTCCTCTTATACATTTAGAAATTCATCCTAAATGTAATACTAGAAGGTCTCCATTCTCTCTTTGCAAAATATCCCCATTTGCAGATTGACCATAATACATAACAGCATCCCAACTACAATACACTTATATACATCTTCAAACCAGGAAATCCGTGATGAAGACAGCACGTCATCCAAACTGAATCCCTGTCAAGATTTGAAAGATTTAGAACCAGACTCGACAAAGATTAGAGAGCCAGACACTCGAAAGATTAATTTAATGGACACTTTTGTGATAAAACCTCCAGATATCATTGTAATTCTTTAAAAAGTCTACTCAATTTGACCAACTCAGAAGCTTTACCAAACTGCTTAAAATGGCCAGCACCATTATATTCCCTTTCTCTGCACCCTTACCATGCCTTCTGTATATATTATCAAGGATGTCTCGTGCAATTATGAAATCCCTAAACAATATCTTATCAGAGAAATTAGCATACATACATCTTTCATGAAGGAAAGTATCCTCTCAGTGAATAATTAAAGAATTGTTAGACATTGTAAACTTATAAAATCAAAATGCAATGTATATGGAACAAGTTGCATAAGGTATTAAAATCCTATTCCATGACACACAAAAGGCTTATCTTAGTTCGGCCTATTGCTTTAACGTCAATAAAACACCAAACACCACCATGCTGATAAATTTATAGACATCCTTTCATGATCATAGTTCACGATTTCAATTTCCCATACCACATCAACTGATGCTTAACAGATGTGACAATACATAATTCCTAACTAGAGTCCCGAATAAAAAAAATGTATTTCAAATTTGAGGTTTTAAGCTTATAACCATTCAAGTCTAGTCATTGCACACCTCGTTACACCCCTACTTAAGACCTTCAGGTTATTGTTTTTTTTACCATATAGTTATCCTACAAAACCAGTCTTACACTAGTTTCGCTTCTTCATATTTGAATAATTTAACCAAGAAAATCATAAAATCGTGACCAGATCTACCTTCGTAGAAACTGCAAACCAAAATTGAATATTTTAAACCAAAATACATATAAATCATTACAACAATGCTTGAAAATTAAACATGTTGGACACTTTTAACAACACACAACCATGATCTAAGCATTACAGCAACCAATATGATGAAGCATTGTTCTAGTACGATGTTTCACCACTCAAAAAGAGCTCGAATAAGAAAAGAATGGGATATGGATGAAAGAATACTTTCAACTACAGTATCCTTGATCTCTAAATCATAATGTAAGATAGAAAATGTCTACTAAAAATTGCATCACTGAGTCCAAAATTTAAGCTTTCATAATTCATATGATGATATTGTCAAGTTCTTTCCTTTCATTCCTAGCGAATTCAATGATATGAGTTTACATGAAAATATGTAGTGACAAGGTAGTGCATCAAAGTTCCATAGCTATATATGACTTAAACAAATCCCATACTAAGAACACCTACGACATAAAAAAGAACTAGCAACTAACCACTAGTCATGATACTGGTTGATCATATAAAAACAAGAATTCTAGTGCAATCAAAAATTAAATCCATCAACCTAATGTGAACAAAGCTATACCTAAGCTGGATTTGGTTAAAAATGCAGCTACCTGAAGTTCTAGTGGATGAATATTGTTGTTAACATTAACATAGCTCTTCCATTGAATATTAGCATAACTCACCTAACATTAAATCAATTAAACACCAACTAACATCAATTGGTAAAATCCATATATCATATATGTGAATTCATGACCATGGTTCACGATGTCATGAATTACAATACAGGATCCAACCTAGGGTTCCAAATTAAAACATATGTGTTTGAAATTTTGGTCTTGTGTGTTCACAAAAGAGTGTGAACTTTTAAACACCCAACATCCCGTCGGAAATTCACGGTTTGTTATCTAACAATTAAGAAATTTAGAATGCATAGAGGATTATGAAGCTTCTTATAAACAAAAATAATAATGTTTACTTGGTCTTCGTCGGAGCATATGCCGGCGGAGGTGTCGGGTCGGGTCGGGTCGCCGGAGTCCGGTGGACCGGTGTACGTGACGACAGCTTTAGGGTTCACCATGAATATTCGGTTATAGAACCGCTGCTGCATATGATTTCCTATAAAGTTGTATGCTAAAAAATGTTTATACGTGACTCTCCCTTTAAAAATAAGGAAGAAAACATATATTATATTCGACTCGGCTCGTGACCCGTAACAACCAGATTATGAATCAAAAACATTTTTCGTGATTAAAGTATTTTCGATCTTTTAAAAACATTCATCGTTTATCGTCTAAGATGTTAAATATCTCATCAGCCTGTGATGAGTAAAACACACATCTCATCACCTAGCGATGAGTAAAAAGCACCGGCTATTACTAGTGAGCTCATGATAATAGTTTTATAAATTAAATTGACAATTATGCATACACTCTAATACTCTATAGGTGTCAATAAGCACAATGTTTTCTCTGGTTTTACCGCGACACCAGTTATGGGCTTGTCAGGGCCCTCTAGGCATCACATGAATATGGGATGTGTTGTGATCAATGGCGGAGCTTGACGTTGATGAATAATGATGAATAAATCCAACAAATGATAAAAATAAGGGACATGATGATTTGACGTATATGACATAATAACCTAACATATTAGACACTATAAGTTGTCATATTTGAGGCAATAATTTGATAAATTGATATATTAGATACAATAACCTACCATATTTGACAAATAAAGAAAATATTATCACCTTTAAAAAATAATAATATAACAAATAGAACTCCAACATTATTTTTTATATTGATTAGATTAAATATAGATTATACCATAACTTTATTAAAATATTCAAGATTCAATGGAGTCGTCAATAGATGTTGTCATGTGGACGAATAAGGTGATAAGATTAAATGTTTTGTATTTATCTCTCTTTTTAGTTACATTTTCTAAGCTTACTAATTTTGAATATAATTATTTAGTTATTTTTTTACAACCATTCTAGATGTTTTAATGACTACCTATCCAAAGGAAGTTTAATTAGTTGTATTTGACCCAATCTCTTTGTTGTTTTGCATGTTTGAATTCAAATCTCCATATTTTATTTGCTATTGTTAATCACGGAGTTATATCCTTTTGTAAATATGTTTTGTAATTCTATTTTGTATTAAAACCTTTGGTCGGTGGGACCAGTGAGGTTTCTGTTCTTTTTACTTTTGCCACGCTACTTTGGAGGTTTTGTTTCATTTTTCTGCCCTATTTATTCGTATAATGCGTACATTCTTACATAGAGATAGAGAGAAAAAGTAGAGAGAGAGGCGGGGCGGCAGATGAGCGGTTGTTTCCAGCCGCCTTTGTCTTAGATCGTGACACCTGCGCCTCCCCGTCTCCAATTCTGCGAGATCTCCATTTTTAGAGAGAAAAGGTTATCTAGAGAGAGAAAGTAGAGATAGGCGGAGGAACCACCGTTTCAGGCGGCGTTTGTCGCCGATAAACGATCGTCCGACCTTGCGCTCGTGGCATCTGGTGCCTCCTTGCCTTTATCTCTTTGATTATCTCCATTCGTTGCTTTATTTGGGTAATCTATGACATCTGTCGATGATGGCTAGCCTGAGACTGTCTTGTAACCTATCATTGCCGGTCGCCGCCTATCGTTGCCGTTCGTCGCCTATCGTTGTCGGCTATCGCCTTGCGCACCTTTTTTAGCAACGACAGTAAAGGTTGTGCCTTGGTAGCATAGGCTCTACGGCTGTTTGATTTGGAGCTCGATGTACTTTGGGGTTCTTGATATCTTCAGTCGATGATAACTAGACCGCCATGGTCTGAGACTTGATCCCGTTATTGGCATCGATTTGGTTGTCTTTTTAACTAGCCATAGTTGATTTTCTGTCAAAACCCTAGATTGGGTTATTGTCTCTGCTTAGTTTGCTTGGCAATATTTGAGATTTCGTTTTGGTTACTTTATTGGGGTGTTCTTTGGCATTTGCTGATGATGGCTAGCCTGAGACTGTCTTGTGTCCTATCGTTGTCGGGCGTGCCTTTTCTAGCGACGACGGTAAAGGATGTGCCTTGGTAGCATGGGCTATACGGGCATGATTTGGTGCTCGGTGTACTTTGGGGTTCTTGATATCTCCATCGATAAAGACTAGGCTGGCTTGGTCTAAGACTTGATCATGTTATCGGTATTGTTTTTGTTGTCTCTTTAACTAGCCATAGTTGATGTTTTGTCAAAACCCTAGATTGGGTTATTGTCCGTGGTTAGTTTATGTAACAGCAAAGCTTATGAAGCCTAAGCCTGTGTTTAGATTGTGTTTTTTGGTTTTTTGGGTGGTTTTTTTATTTTTTTTGTGACATCCAGATGTGTGGTATGTTTATGATGTCTCCGAATTGCTGATGATGGGCCTTAAGTTTTTAATTCAGTTTGTATATCTCGGTTGGTGAAACCGCCTGCATTCGTTATTGTCGTCACTGACCACGGGGATTAATACTTGTGTAGCTATGATGACTTTGGCAAAAGTCGGGTTTTTGCGTGGCATTCTCATGGAAGCATAAATGCATTGAGCCTAAATCAGTTCATTGTTTAATTCAATTGTACTAAATCCGCGGCAACGCGCGGGGATAACTACCTAGTTTTCTCTTAAAAGCTAATTTGTAAACATGACAAGTTTAGTTTACTAGTATCATTATTATTGAGACAAAAAGAGTCCTTAAGTAGCAAACTATCAATGGTTGGATTGTATTTGAAAGAATTAGTTTTTACACACGACTAACCATATGTCATATTATCAAGGGTGAAGTGTAGAGACGTATTAAATGTGGTAGTTTTAAATAATGATAACAAACGTACTATGTTATATCAAATGTAAATTTCAAGGAAGTATTTACACATCGATGATTTAGAAATGTAACTTTTAATTATTGTTTTAATTTTAGCAATGTAATTTTCAATTTTAGCAGTGTAATTATTGATATAAGCAATTACGAATAAATAATTTTTATAATTTTTATATTCTTATTATCCAAACCGTGTAATACACGGGTTACTAAAGCTAGTTTATTAATAAACACATCTAACGAAGTTTGTTTTTCCAACCCTATTTTCCGTCCAGACATGTTTTAATTTTTCTCCCGTACCATAACAAATATCATATAACCTCATATAGTTCATTCCGACCTCCAATTCAATCCAAAAATATCATTGTAGCTACTAATTCAAGTTAAAATCGATGACTTCAAGAGTTGCATGTCATGATCGACTTGTTATTGAACCAATCTAATTAACCCGAAACGAGCTATGACCATTGACTTTTACAGATCTGATATTCGGTATAATCCGGTCCTTAGTCTATAGCGACTTAAGTTACAACTCAATCTAATCCATTTAAAATCGTAAATTTTTTTATACATCATCGATTAGCAGGTTACTTGAACGCATCAAAATGTTTTTATTACATATAATTTTATCTATTTTATTATAGAGCACATATAATAAGAATGTAAATTACGTATGAATTAATGACTTTTTTTATTTTAAACTATGAAACATGGTTTATTGGAAAGAATACATGAATTACAACTACCCATTTATCTATTACATTAATTAGTAAAGTATATTACTCTGGACCAAGAAAACTATTTTTTTTCTCAATAAAAAATTTCAAATATTACCACCTTTTAACAACTGCCACCTACTAATTTTTTTAATCTGTATACACGATATAGTCAATGTTTAATTAGTTTACAATCATGTTTACGATTTAGTCAATGTTTAATTAGGGTGGTGGGGTGCCACGCCACGTCACGTTATTTTTTTTAATTGTTTTGCTAAAATTAAAAATTATATTAAAAAAAATTAGTTTAAAATTAAAAAAATACAAGAAAATAACAATAATAATAAAACAAATTATTTTTCGTCATCCGAGACCGTGATATCCACATTCTCCGTAACATGCTCCACCAGATCGAATCTAAATCTAAAATAAGTGTTCTTATCGCGTAACTCCAAGATTGCATTTTCGTTATCATCTCGTCTATGTATTTTGAGTTCTCATATGTGTATTTTAGGTTCTCATCTGTGTATTTTGGGTTCTCATCTGTGTATTTTAGATTCTTCACAAAATAATCGTTCATAAGAACGTTACTAGCCCCAACAAAATCACATTTCAAGATTTTTTTTTCGAACTATCAATCCGTAAACGTGTTCGGCAAGAATACTTAAAAATTTCAACCCGTCAGAATTGGAACCATTCGAAGAGGATGAAGAGGAAACAAAATAAATATCATGGGACGTTTTTTTAAAGATTGTTAGTGAGTAGAGTAGAAGATAATTTTTAAATTTATGTGTATATTTTGTGAGTTTAAGTTGTATTCAAGTGTAAATTTTTTTTTCCAACTAGCCGTTGGGGGTTGGGGGGTAACACTTCAAATTATGACCATTGGGGTGTGACCGTTGGGTGGTGTTGTGGTCGTGTGACACGGCGAGGGTTTTTCATGGCGCAGGGGACCGGCGGCGGTGTTGCGTGTGGCACAGCTCCGCCGCGATCTCGTTACATTTTTAACACGCAATTATGATAGGGTTTTGACTTGTGGGGGTGGTCAAACAAGACAAAAGAAAAATAAACAAATTGGTGGAAAGTTGAAATCCTTGAAAGTAATCGTGTGCACACTTAGAATGCCCAAGGGATCGATCTGCATGCATACATATCATGATAATAATAATAATAATCAAACAAACAAACATATGCTTTCAACATTTCTCATTTCAACCAAAATAATCTCTTCTTGATCTCCAATTCATTCATCCAAGCTCGAGAAAAAAGAAGTTGTCCTTTTGAGTCTTTGACTCAATTGGGTACAACAGTCTGCAGGTGTTCTTGTGATTTGAAACCAAAGGTATAAATGATTTCTTGATGTTTGTGTTCTGAAATATAGATTTTAGTTTCTTGAGCTTGTGTTGTTTAGTTTGAAGTTGAAGTTTAGCTGATATGAGTTTGAACTTTGAATTCCTAATAAGATTTTTGAACTTGTAGTTTCTTAATTCATGTTTATTATCAAATTTTCTTGATGGGCATGTGAATTGGTATTGATCTGGAGGTTTTAGTAGGAAAAAACTTTAATCTGTTAATATTCTAATGAAAATTAGGAACTTTTAGGGCCTGGCTGCTTTAAACTATGAAAAACTCAGTAATTTTTTTTTTTTTTTGTAATTGCAGGTTACTGATTATTGCTATTTATTCTCTCTTAAGGGTATGCTAAATTAGTAAATTGATGGTTTTCAATTGTAATTTTTAACAAATAAATTTGGTTGCGATCTTGTAATAGTGTGCAAATTGATGTTGCTTAGAGGCTTTTAGTTAGAAGAAAGCTTTGTTCTTAATATCTTTATGAGTTTTGGAGCATTTCAAGAACTGTGTTCTTTAAACAAATTCCAATGCAGGTGTTTTGATGTTTAATGGTGATGAGAATTTGAGTCACTAAGAAGCTGTATTGATTGTTTGTGAATCTTTATCTTAATTACACATACTGAGAATTCAAAGTATACAGGAAAAGATCAACTACCAACGACTAGTTTGAAGTCATGGGCTGCGAATTTTCTAAACTGTGCTCGTCTTGTGATAGCGTGCAAGAAGAAGTGGTAGCTGAACCTCATTATGTTGGTAAGTGAAAACAGTCACTTAAAGGTGACAATCTTTGACTATTTTATCTACAAACAGTTAATATATGTGGGTCATGTTTTATCTTTTACGGGTCAATTGGTTTAGCGAAAGGGTTTAACTAAAAGGGAAATAGACCAATCAATATGTATAGTGTTTTGATGTTTTTGTTTTATTTTTTCAAAAATATTTTTGACAGAAAATGATTGGGGTGAGGTAAGTGAATTGCCAGCATATCGCGAATTTTCTATTGAAGAATTAAGAATAGCTACATCTGGATTTGCTGTTCAAATTAGTGTTTCTGAATGTGGGGAGAGAGCCACCAATGTGGTCTACAAAGGGAAGTTGCCAAATCAAAAGCGAATTGCTGTCAAACGGTTTCATATATCTGCTTGGCCTGATCCGAGGCAGTTTATGGTAATACATCATGTATAACTATTTTGTTTCTATGCATATCTTCTATTTGGGATTTGATGTGAGAATAAGACATGTCTCTAGCTGATTCTTCGAGTCTGATTGTGTTGATTCTAAACGATCAAAATTGCTTATTTTTAGGATTTATAATACTTGAAGTAGAACTATGCATGCTCTCTAGTGCTTCATTTGTTTTTTCTTGTTAAGCAAAAAGTAAATAAAAAAGAAGTTAAACTTGATTTGTGTATTATAACAGGAAGAAGCAAGAGCAGTTGGGCGGCTTCGAAATCCCAGATTAGCCAATCTGCTTGGCTGTTGTATTGAAGGCGATGAAAGATTACTTGTTGCTGAATTTATGCCACACAAGACCCTTGCAGAACACCTATTTGACTGTAAGTTAGTAACAATATATCTTTTTTGTTTCCTTCTAAAAAACTAAATTAATAAACAGTTTTGGAGTGAAAGCTTTTTTACTTTTTTTGCATCTTGAATTAGGCGAAACGCAACCTTTGCAATGGGCAATGCGATTACGGGTGGCCTTATGTGTTGCAGAAGCACTAGAATACTGTGCTAGCAAGGGACATGCTCTTTATCATGATCTTAACGCTTATAGAATCATCTTTGACGATGTATGTTTAATTTCTACCTTTGTTGTTGTTGTTGTTATTGTTTATTTGTCCGACTATTGGTTATTTTAACATTCACAATTTTCCTTCTGAACACATTGTAGGATGCAAATCCAAGAATTTCTTGTTTTGGGTTGATGAAGAACCGTAGGGATGGCAAGAGTTATTACAGGACAAAATTAGAATTTACTCCTGTTGAATATCTGAAGACTGGTATTAACCTTTTAGTTTCTTAACATATAATCACATATGATAAGTAAAATTTCTACTATGTGGACACAATAATCTTTTTTATGAGTTTATGGTTAACGTAAGATAAGTTTTTGATAACCATAACCATAACCATAATCATAACCATAACGATAATCAAACCCAACAGATCTCATCATAGATAAAACAAGCCTGTTTGATTTGTTACTTAATTCGCCTGTTGACACCTCAACTAGTTCATATCTTTAATTTCTCTTGAATATTTTGTAGCATATATCTTGATTTTGTTTTTCTAAATCTTTTTTTTTCTAATAACTTTGTAGGAAGAATAACACCAGAAAGTGTAATCTACAGTTTCGGCACCATTTTGCTTGACCTTTTAAGCGGGAAACATATTCCACCTAGCCATGTATGTGCCATCACCTTTGAATATTTTTAAGTCGTTGATCGACTAGATTAGCTTTGTTTTGTGATCATTAAAGGGCATTTAACCAGTAGTTAAACTGTTTATCTAATACTTATATTATCAGGCCATTGATATGATAAGAGGCAAGAATTTTCAAATGCTCATTGACTCTTGCTTAGAAGGTCAATTCTCTAATGCTGATGCAAACGCATTAGCACGGTTAGCCTCAAGGTGTTTACAATATGAGCCACACGAGCGCCCAAATCCAAAATCACTGGTTTCTGCTTTACTTCCCTTACAAAAGGAAACTGAGGTAACTTATGTTTTTTCATCATTAAACCTAAAAAAACATCTTTTAACTGTAACTCTCATTTTTATAACATGTTTTATATGCATATGCAGGTGCCATCTCATGTATTAATGGGCATCCCACAATATGGTTCCGCCATGCCGTTAACTGCGCTTGGAGAAGCATGTTTAAGAACTGATTTAACGTATATACATGGAGTTTTGGAAAAACTATGGTACAAAGATGATGATCGTGTTGTAGATGAGGTCTTTTTATTGATTTTTTCTGATATTTTGACTTTTTGTATATGTGTATGTTTGACTTTGACTTTTGAAGTTGGTTATAATTGACTGTGTTGTGGGCTGCAGCATGGTTTCTCGGTTTGGGTTGATCAATTGATGCAAGCATTGAACAATATGAAAAAAGGGGACATTGCTTTTCGTGATAAAGAGTTTAAAGCTGCAATAGACTTTTATACACAGGTTTAGTTTAAATATTTTTTTAGTCTTTTTACTTGTTTTATTTTTAATTTGAAGCTCTTGATATTTGTTGTGTTATTGATCAGTTAGCACTTAGCCTTGATGTTTACACATAATCATATTAATCAAACATTCAAACTATTGTTGTAACACTATGCTTCTTGCATTTGTATTTAATACAATAATTACCATGCTAATCTTATTAGTTTAAGACAACCCAAAAAGTTGTGATCTTTTACTTACGCTGTCCATTTTGCCACACATCATACTGCTCGAATATTTTGATCTGTCTAATCATATAATAAAGGTATATGTGATATGTCTCTTTACTCAACATTCAGAAAAAACAACTGATTTTCTTATTTTTGATGTTTATCTTGGTGTTGCAGTTCATAGATGTTGGAGCAATAGTATCGCCAACAGTTTTTGCAAGACGAAGTTTGTTATATCTAATGAGTGATATGCCACAAGAAGCTCTTAATGATGCTGTACAAGCACAAGTAATATTACCAATCTGGCATATTGCAACCTACTTGCAAGCTGCTGCTTTATTTGCTTTGGGGAGGGAAAACGAAGCACAACTCGCGCTCCGAGAAGGCACTGAATATGAAAGAGGACTATGATGTCATTTGGGTATACTGTGTATTTGCTATTGACAGTCGAATGGGGAGAAATTTGACGGTTTAATGGCAAACAAGTGGTTTGATTTGTTTGTTTATGATGAATACTTTTCGTTACAAGAGCTTGAAAAGTTAGAATTCTGAACGATTATCTTATTTCTTATGTAGAAAAAAAGTTTGTTTTAAATATGTAAAATATTGTTTTCAAAATATAAAAAAAAAAACACATTTTTCATGTATTTTTCTAATCACTTTTAATTTCTTTCGTTAAGGTGTTTGGCCATTATCTTGATATTATATTTAACCAACTAGACACAAACCATATTGAAATGTCTATAATCAAGTGAACATATATTGATTGATCAAGCTCTGAAGTCAAATGAACTAAACAACACAATGCATGTACTAAATTGTATATCAAAATCTCAATACATAAAAGAAATAAACAAAATACTATGAAGACTGAAGAGTGTGCAAAATAACTGTTATGCTACTCGGGAGATGCATTATGATCGTAATCACACTACTTGAAGCATCGATCGCTTACGGAATCTAATTAATTCGGTCTATTGCTAATGATCGTTATCTGAATATGAAGAAAACTGATTATCCGATTAACGGTTCATGAATGGCCTTTGGGAATGGTTTTAATGAACATCAGGTGTTGGGTCGGTTTCAATGTTCTGAAATATATTTGGTCTGAAATATTAACTTTCATGCTTCTCTTTACGTTATTGGGTGAAAATATATTTCAATTTTTTCTCTCTTCGCCTTCCAAGCTTATTGTTGTTTATTTATTTTTGATGATTTTAATGAATGGTGAAAAAGATAAACTGGTTAGAGTTGTTCCACGTTTGTTAACGTTGTTGTACTCAGATGAATACTATGATTGATGAAGAAATCTTTGCTTGATAAAAATCAAGTAGCAAGATATAGAATGTTATATTTTGTTGTACATACTATCGGTTACTAATTCTTAGAACCTCTTTCTTTATTTTAACTGTAGTTTAAATTTTGTGTTTCAAAGTGGTTTAGGCTCCTTTCGTTATTTGCAAACATATCTACTAGTTTTCATATTATTTTACATACGTATATCAATGATAACACATTAACGTCATATTATATATCATATTTAGTGAAAAAATGCAATTGTATATTTATAAATTTGTTGCAAATAAGCACATGTATTCGAAGCTCTAAAGTCAGGATTAAAAATTTAAGATTCAATGGAGTCTTCGTTGATGTGGTCATGTGGACGGATAAAGTCATAAAGATTAAATTCTTTGTATTTAGTTGTTCTTTTTTTGAACGGCATTTAGTTGTTTATTTAATTACTTTTTCTTAGCTTACTTTTTTGAAGAAGTTTTATTTATTTATTTGACAACTAATTCTAGATGTTCTAAAAGACTATCCATTCAAGGAAAGTAATTACGATTATAATTAGTTGTCTTTGACCCAATCTGTTTGTTGTTTTGTATCTTTGGAATTCAAATTTCAAAGTTTTCTTAATTTTTTATTTGCTATTATTAATCACGGTGTTACATCTTTTAATTCTTTATTTGTTTCTAAACTTTTTTATTTAAAAGCTAAATTGATAAAGTTGATGCTAGTCTAAACATGATAAGTTTATTTACTCGTATCATTATTATCAAACCATGTACAATGATGGTAGAACACACATGCCATTTAAATGGATTTTTTAAAAGCTATAATATTAGTTATAAAATTTTGTAAATAGGTAAAATTGTGAAAACGTAGTTTCGATCAGCGTAGGTCAAACGAATGTTGGTTGAAGGTTGGATAGTAGTTCCCGTAGTTTTTTTTACTACGTTTACAATTCAATTGTAAGTGAAATCAAATGAGATATAAATATTAACCAAGTAACAAATCAGGTATTCTTTTTTTATGTAATAATTTATTTTATTTGATTTCCTCTTCGAGAAACCCCTCAAGAGCATCTTTAAAGCTTCCCATTTAGACAATTAGACCCCACCAAAATCGAATCAATCGATTTGTTTTTGTTATCATATGTTAACTTAGGATCATATTAGCCGCTAGTTAACAATTTTACAGTTTATATTGAGGGTGACGACCCACCTAGTGCAATGACGGGTGATGGTGCCATTAGAGTTATGCGCATTGTTAGCATCAATCTTTTGAGTTAATCATGTATTTCATATGTTCGTGCTTCTCCATAAACAAGGATCTCCAACATAGTTTGTTTTTCCAATCCCATGTTCCATCAACATATTTTTTTTATTTGTATCAAGACAAACATCATGTAACATCGTTTCATTCATGATAGTTTAATCTTGATATATTCACAATTGAATAGGTAAATCTAGACAAAATAAAAACGTCAACAAGTGAAACCAAAAGTTTGGTTTAAATAATTAGTAATTATCAGATTGGTTTAAATAATTATTAGTTTATTTATTAGATTATTTAAATAGTATATGAGTTGGGTTAGGATTTTTGTCTAATATAAATTTAGGGTTATGTATTCAGTTTTATTCGTCGAGTTCTATATAATAAAAGAGTCGAAGTATTTTGCTTAAAATCTATGTGTTTATATATGTTTTCGGGTTGATCGAATTGATTATTTTAACCTCCAATTTGAATTCAAAGCATCATTGTAGCAAATAAGCACTAATTCTAATAAAATTTTAGATAAGACACTAGTGGGTTGTTTTGCAGCCTCTTAATCGACCTCTTAATGGTTCAGATGTCTGAATAGTTCAGCACTTAATAGTTCAGACTGTTAGTTTCGTGAGCAAATGTCTGAATGGTTCAGACATTTGCCTCTGAATGGTTAAGCATTATACTAATGCTGAACGGTTAAGAGGTCTAATGTTGAATGGTTAAGACCTCTTATCTGAATTGGTCAGACATTTGCATTTGAATAGTTAAGCGATATACTAGATCTTAATGATTCAACACTTAATGGTTCAGACCTCTTATAGGTTCAGCACATAATAATTCAGAAGTTGCCAAACACCTCATAAGTGTTAATGTCCTAACCAACTGTTACTGAGCACATTTAAATAACTTGAAACGAACCATGAACAACAATACTTTACCCGTATCATCTTTGATATGATTCTTTACGTTTCTATTTAGTCTAGTTATAAACGACTAATTGTTACTTGGGTTGACAATATAGTTATATTCTGTAAGAGTTAACGATAATTTAAAAATCACTCATATTCAAAGCTAGTTAATAATAATTTACATGATCTTCAAATACAATTAATGTTAAAAAAATTATTAATTTGATTAGTAAAGTATATCATCGGACCAACAAAACTACTCTGTTTTTTAATTAGAATATTATTACCTTTTAACAAATGACACCTACTAATTTTTTAATCTGCATACAAGAAATATTCAAATGTTTAATCACACTTTACAATCATGTACTTTTTGTCTGTAATTACATTTTTAACACGTAATTAAGCAGGGCTTTGGCTAATGGGGTGGTCAAACAAGACAATTAGGAAAAATAAACAAGTTAAAAAGGTTTTATTGTCGGTGGAAAGTTGAAATCCATGACAGTAATCGTGTGCACACTTGGAATGCCAAAGGGATCATAATAATAATAATAATAATCAAACAAACAAACATATGCGTTCAAGATTTCCCATTTCAACCCAATCAATCTCTTCTTGATCTCTGATTCATTCATTCATTCATTCAAGAGAGAGAAAGAAAGAAGAAAGAATCTTGAAAGACCAAGTTGTCCTTTTGAGTCTTTGACCCAACTGGGTCCAACAATCTGCAGGTGCTCTTGTGATTTGAAACCACAGGTTTGAATGATTTCTTGATGTTTGCTGATGTTTGTGTTTCTGATTTGATTTTGGTTTCTTGAGCTTGTGCTGTTTGGTTTGAAGTTGAAGTTTAGCTGATTTGAGTTTGAACTTTGAAGCCCTAATGAGACTCTTGAACTTGTAGTTTCTTGATTCATGCTTTTTTGTCAAATTTTCTTGTGGGCAAGTGAATTAGTTGCTATTAAGGAAATTTGTAGATCAATCGGTTGAAATATAGCGGTTAGTGAATGCAAATTGATGTTGCTTTGGAGGTTTAATGTAGCAGAAAGCTTCTACTTTTTAAATCTTTCTGAGCACTTTATTGTCTGGTTTATATGGGTTCTTCATATTTTGAAACCCTAACTAAATTCTTGCAATTGCAAACAACTGATTTCTGCTAAATTAGGGGTTGTTTTTGTTATGGGCATGCTACATTTACGGAGATAAATGAAACTTATAGATGCATTGTTGAGATCTGATTGTGAATGTGAATTGGTGTTGATCTAGAGGTTTTAAGCAGAAAAAGCTTTGATTTGTTAATATTCTGATGAAAAGTAGGAACTTTTAGGGCCTGGGTGCTTTAAACCTTGAAACCTCAGTAAAGTTTTTGCAATTGCAGGTTACTGATTACTGACATTTTTTATTATTTCTAATATGGGCATGCTACACTTGATGCTTTTAATGAAATATATGCATAAATTTGGTTGAGATCTTGCAACAGTATGCAAATTGATGTTCTATTGGGAGGATATAAGGTAGGAAAAAGCTTTTTTGATTTTTAAAGGATTTGGTTCTCAATTTTCTTTTGAGTTTTGGAGCATTTCATGAACGGAGTTCTTGAAACATTTAATAGTTGGGCTTAAATTGTATTCAAATGCAGGTGTTTTGATTTTAATGGTGACGAAAAGCAGAATTTTGAGTCCTTGAGAAGTTGTATTGGTCAATTGTGAATCTTTATTTTAATTAGACATATTGAGAATTCAAAGAATACAAGTAAAGGTCAACTACCAACGACTAGTTTGAAGTCATGGGCTGCGAATTTTCTAGACTGTGCTCGTGTTGTGATACTGAGCATGATGGAGTGGTAGCTCAACCTGGTAATGTTGGTAAGTGGAAACACTCATTTTTAGAGGTGGCAATTTTGAACTCTTATCTACAAACGGGGTTGATGTGGTTCATGTTTATCTTCTACGGGTCAATTGGTTAAGCTAAAAGGTTCAACTAAAAAGGAAATAGACCAAATGAGTCGTGAATGTCATCCCAATGTATTCAGTTGCGTAAAGTCTTTTAAACAATTTATTAAAAGAATCATGTTATTATTGTTAAAATAAGTTTTCTTTTAATCTGAGGTTAGAAAAAGAATACAAAGCGTTTGGGGGTCGGCTTGACCCTGCTTGCCTGTCCTACTTCGTCCATAATGCCACTTCTACTTATTTCTGTAACAGGAAATGGCTTATGTATAGCAGTTTAAATGTTAACATATTTTTTTTTAATTTATTTTTAACAGAAAATGATTTAGGTGAGGCAAGTGATTTGCCAGCATTCCGTGAATTTTCTATTGAACAACTAAGAACAGCTACATCTGGATTTGCTGTTGAGAATATTGTTTCTGAACATGGAGAAAAAGCCCCGAACGTGGTCTACAAAGGGAAGCTAGCAAATCAAAGGCGAATTGCTGTCAAACGGTTTAATAGATCTGCTTGGCCTGATCCGAGGCAGTTTATGGTAATACGTTGTATATAACTGTTTTGTTTCTATGCATATGTTTATATTCATGTATATGTGTTGGCTAAAAAGATTTTTGTGATTTTAAGAGAGAATAAGACAAGTCTTTAGTTGATTCTTTTCGTCTGATTGTCTTGATCCTAAATAACAAGAATTGGTTTTGCCGGATACTAAAAATAAAGATTTAACAATCACTTTGGCTGCATATCCAAACACCCCCATGATAAGTTTTCTAGCAATACATATAAATCTAGACATTGTTAAATCATATCAATTTTGTCTCTCTATTTTTTTATTATAGTTTGTATGTGATTATTGTCTAGAATTTGTCCAAAGTAGCTGATTTTTAGGAATTACAATACTTGAACAATTGAACTATAATTATGCATACTCTCTTGGGTTTCACTTTTTTTTTTTGTCTGTTTAAGCAAAAAATGCATATTTTTTTTAAACAAGCTTAACTTGAATTGTGTATCGTAACAGGAAGAAGCAAGAGCAGTTGGTCAGCTTCGAAACCCTAGATTAGCCAATCTGCTTGGCTGCTGTTGTGAAGGCGATGAAAGATTACTTGTTGCTGAATTTATGCCACATGAGACCCTTGCAAAACACCTATTTCACTGTAAGTTAGTAACAAGATATCTTTTTGTTTTCTTTCAAATAAATAATTTTGTTAACAGTTTTGAAGTGAAAGCTTTTCTCTTTTTGCATCTTAAAATAGGGGAAACACAACCTATGCAATGGGCAATGCGATTACGGGTGGCTTTATATCTTGCAGAAGCTCTAGAATATTGTACTAGCAGAGGACGTGCTCTTTATCATGATCTTAATGCCTACAGAATCCTCTTTGATGATGTATGTTTCTACCCTTTTGTTATTAATAGTATTATTGTTTATTTGTCCGGCTGTTGGTTATTTTAACAATCATAATTTCTCTTCCGAACACATTATAGGATGCAAATCCAAGACTTTCTTGCTTCGGGTTAATGAAGAACAGTAGGGATGGCAAGAGTTACAGTACAAACTTAGCATTTACCCCTCCTGAATATCTGAGGACTGGTATTAACCTTCTATTTTCGTGACATATAATCACATATGATAAGTAACAAATTTACTATGTGGGCAGAATGATTTTTTATGGTTAACTTAAGATAACTGTTTGATATAAAATATGATTTTGACTATGCTGGTTGTGTACGTTATTGGTTAGCAAAAACTAGTTTCAATGATAACGAAAGTAATTCATAGCGATTCAAGTTAGACCCGTCTACTTTTACATGTGTCGATTTGGGCTGTGCTTTTATCCCAGCTGAGCCCGTTTTGACCCGTACTTAAAACATCCGGTTTTTATCCAAGCCTGTATTGATCTGTTACCTAATCCGTCTGACTCACCCATGTTGGCACCTCCACTAGTTCAAATCTTTTATGCTTAAATATTTATTATTTTGAAGCATATCTTGATCTTTGCTTTTCTAATTATTTTTTTGCTTAAATTTGTAGGAAGGGTAACACCAGAAAGCGTAATGTACAGTTTTGGCACCCTTTTGCTTGACCTTCTAAGCGGGAAACATATTCCACCTAGCCATGTATGTGCCCTCACCTTTGAACATATGCATATTTCAAAGTTACTAATTTGTATTCTATAATCATTAAGTTGTTGGTTGATGAGATTCCCTTTGTTTTGTAGTCACTAAAAGAGCACTCTAACCAATATTTAAATTGCTTATCTAACACTCGAAATATTATCAGGCCCTTGATCTGATAAGAGACAGGAATCTTCAAATGCTCACCGACTCTTGCTTAGAAGGTCAGTTCTCTAATGATGATGGAACTGAATTAGTACGGTTAGCCTCAAGGTGTTTGCAATATGAGCCACGTGAGCGCCCAAATCCGAGATCTTTGGTTACTGCTTTACTTCCTTTACAAAAGGAAACCGAGGTAATTTATGTTTTTTTCATCTTTAAATCACAAAAAAAAACGTCTTTCGACAATAACTTCCCTCAGTTTTTTATAATGTTCTATTTGCATATGCAGGTGCTATCTCATGTATTAATGGGTATCCCACAAGGTGGGTCCGCCGTGCCATTAACTGCGCTCGGAGAAGCATGTTTAAGATCAGATTTGACATATATACATGGAGTTTTGGAAAACTTGGGGTACAAAGATGATGAGGGTGCTGCAACTGAGGTTTGTTTTTGGATTATTTTCTGGTATTTTGACTTTTTGAATACGTGTATGTTTGACTTTGACTTTTGAAGTTGGTTATAATTGTTGATTGTGTTGATGGATTGCAGTTGTCATTCGGGATGTGGACTAATCAAATACACGACACACTGAACTCTAAGAAAAAAGGGGACACTGCCTTTCGTCATAAAGAGTTTAAAGCTGCAATAGACTTCTATACACAGGTTTGTCATCTTGTTTGAAAGTTCAAAATTTTTTTGTTACTTCATATTAATTTTTAACGCGTAATTATTCGTTGCGTTATTGAGTTAGCCTTGTTGTTTACACGTAATCATATTATTTTAAAACTAATGAAAATAGACTGATCGTGTATGTGGGTTGACCTGACCCATACTAAAGAGTCTTTTTGGCTTATGCTATATTCCAAAAGTCCCAAATAAAGAAAGGTCATCTTAAAACATAACAGGTCAAATGAGAGCTCAAAGTTAATTTAATGCATACAATCTTCTATATCATTTTAATCAAACATGCAAACTATAATTGAAAAAGTATGTTTCTTGCAATTGTATTTGATGCAATACTTTTTTAAAAAGCGGACAAAAAATTATTTGCTTGTCAGTTCGACCCAACTTAAAAAGTTTTGATCCTTTACCCAAACTGCCATTTTGTCACACTAATACATGCTCAGATATTTTGAATTTCTAAATCACATAACAAAGGCGTATGTCTTTTTACTCAAAATTCAGAAAAAAACAACTGAATTCTTATGTTTGATGTTTATCTTGGTGTTGCAGTTCATCGATGTTGGAACCATGGTCTCGCCAACAGTTTTTGCACGTCGAAGTTTGTCACATCTAATGAGCGATATGCCACAAGAAGCACTTAATGATGCTGTGCAAGCACAAGTAATATCCCCAATCTGGCATATTGCATCCTACTTGCAAGCTGCTGCTTTATTCGCATTGGGGAGGGAAAACGAAGCCCAAATCGCGCTAAGAGAAGGCACTGTTCTTGAAGAGAAACATGAGGCCAGTTAAGTACTCTGTGTGTTTGCTGTTGGCAACCAAATGGGGAGAAAAGCTAACAGTTTAATGGCATAGAAAAGGGGTTTATTTGTTTGTTTATGCTAATTATTTGCAATACTTTTTTGGTAAAATTGTTTTTTTGGTGTATTTGTCTGTTTTTTTTATTACTTAGGGGTGGTGTAATGACATCTTTACCCTTGTTTCTTGAGGGAAAGTAGTGACCTTTTTCTTTCTTCATGTTAATACAAAATCTTTGGTGGATTGGATTGGATTGAAATGAGTTGTTAACTTGTTATTAACATTGTTGGTTTGTTTCTTTGTAGTTATAAGAGCCTGAAAAGAACTTTAAAAATGAGTTCTGTTAG
Organism: Flaveria ramosissima; assembly: GCA_025215565.1. Taxonomy (NCBI): domain Eukaryota; kingdom Viridiplantae; phylum Streptophyta; class Magnoliopsida; order Asterales; family Asteraceae; genus Flaveria; species Flaveria ramosissima. The sequence goes on from CM046036.1 coordinate 3,505,179, forward strand.
TTAAATATGTGAACAATAGCCTTATTTGTTATATAAAAAAAAGTTGCTTAAGAATGTTTGTCTAGTAGACGTGATAGATTGTTTTCAGAAAAAGTGAAAATCCGTAGATAAAAATAATAAGGATGTTCTCTTATAATATATTGTCTAATGAAGTGATTTTTATGTATTTATTCAAGATGATTGCTATTATCTTTTTTGTATGTGAATTAACTTGATACAAACTAGATTGAAGAACCTACCCATTGAGTGATAGACATTCAAACAATGAAAATATGGTGAATCATGTATTAACACTCAAATTCCAGTTGATATATTTAACAATACCGCATAAAAAAAAGTATTAAAAAAACTAAAACAAATCATAATCTGTAACTAAAAAGGTAAATAGAGATTAAAAAAAGGGCCCAACCGGGTTCGAACCGGTGACCTCTTGATCTGCAGTCAAATGCTCTACCACTGAGCTATGGACCCTTTGTTGTTAAGTAAAAAGCTTTATCATATTTCTATACAAGTTATCATACTGCACTTAAAAGATATATTAAATAGTACCCACACCCAATCACCATCAAAGAAAAATTAGGAAAATCTAATTATCACAAGCTAACAATTATAAAAAATGTTAAATAATACGTAGCGGTCGTATACTTAACATGTATTCATTTAAGTGATGCGTTCATAAACATGCTATTGTGTTGGTTAACCTGTCGAGTTTATGTAACAAGTTTAAGAGCATTCACAACTCAATCATCATCCGTACCTCATCTCTATAACTTTAAAAAAATCATTTAAATTATCACTCCATCACATTTCTAAAATGTGGATCAAAGAAGTCACTTCTCATTCATATATTTAAAAACTCACTATTTATTTCCTAAATCTATTACTCATAACTTTTTTTAAGTTTTTAAATGGTTGTGAGTAATATATATATATATATATAATAAAAGAAAATAAAAAGCTATTATTTAATCCAAAAAAAACATAATATAGAAAACGAGATCCGAGAAATATTAATAAATTGAACAAACTTTAAGAATAAATATAAGTTTTAATTAATTTATATAAATGCAGATTAAAAAACAAGTTAGGAATAGTCTAAATATCGGTGATATTCCGAAACTCTATCGCTGTGTTCTCGAGTTTACTTAACGAGAGAAAAAAATATTTTTTTTCTTTTCCTTTTTTTTTGCTATTCTTTTCTCTTCTTTATTAATTATTTTTTTTATTCTCTTCATTTTCTTTTGATTTAAAAGGATTGATTTTAATTTTAATTTTCCTTCACTTCCTTTCTTTCTCTCTCTATAAGTGAACTACAAAATCAATAACACAACTTTTTTACTTTACTTTCATTTTTACTTTCATTTTCTTTAGTTAAAAAAACTCTATGAATACAACTTTTTATTTATTTTTTATTTATTCTAGAACATAGCCTATATGTTTCGTCAATTGGTTGAAGTCAAAGCTGCATTGGTAGCGTAAAACCTCTGAACATCCTTCTTTTTCCTCTCAAAATCTCCGATCTCCGTCGATTACCACCGGCGCCACCGTCAATATCTTAACTCCGGTAACATTTCTATACATCATTCTTTCTATATGACCCTTTATTTACCTCCATACTTCATACTAATAACATTTCTACAGATCATTCGCACTGCTCAACCGAACACAACCTAATCTCGATTGTTATTTGATGGTAAGTAAGTTCCCACTTCAGTTTCTAACCTTTTGGTTGAATCTTATGTTCTTACAAATAATTGATTTAAACATTTAATCTGTTGTCGCTTGTAATTTCACAATTCTGCCTTTATCGTTTGGGTTTAAGCATCCGTTAGGGTTTTGGAGTGATATTGCGAACTAAACATGGTGTATACGTGCTTCCCTTGATAAATTTTATGTCTTTTTGTTATTGTAATGACTGAATCTTATTATCTTTAACGAATTGGAAAATCATAATCACAAATCCACAATCATGGCAACAAAGCACTTTCAGCATATCATCGTTTCATGAATGATCAAACATGGTTTTGATTGTGAATTTTTGACCCTGAGCTTATGAATAACTTGTCAAGGTGCTTTTTGTTATTAGAGGTTGTTGCCTGTTGGGTCATTGCGCTGACAGTCGATTTGGGTGTATATGATTTTAGTTTGTATGGTTATGTGTGTATACATGATGTGGTTTGTGTTGGTTTAGAAAGTTATACACATGATTTGGTGCTTTAAGTAGTTGATCAAATTTGTAGGACAAACAAGGGATGGAGGGTAGTGTAATAGCACTAACGGAGAATGTGGTGATGCCTCTTCATGAAGTGTTAAATGTTGTAAGGATGGTGAAAAAGGAAGCAGTTGAAAATATCAATCCTCTTATCATCACTCAAGCCTCATTACTAAGTACCATTTTCCCTTAACATTTCACTATACTCGTATCTTAATGATTTGAATCTAATCTTTACAGAGCTTATCTCGATTTACCTCTTTAATGAGTAACAGGTTCTTTGCCAATGGACCCGTCGTCTGTGGACCTTATCATATCCATGGGTAGATCACAAGATTTTCCGGGTGACATGCTGTTTAAGGAGTTTTCACGGGTGTTGAAGCCTGGTGGAGAATTATTTGTTCATCAAACGCTCGATGCTGCCAAAGATAATGTAAAAAAATATCGACTTGTTAAAGTTAAACTAACACTCGGGTATGAGTATTGAGTATTAATTTCTATTTCACCATTTTGCAGTTGACGTCCTCCCTTCAACGGAAGTTATTAGTTGGAGGTTTTTCAGATATTGAGGTGGTTCAGATGGCAGAGGTATCGTCTGAAGGTGTACAGTCTTTTGGGGTAAGCAAATGGAACTCACAATATCTTTTATCTCTTCTTACTAAACTGAGATAATGAAATTGTTAATTGAGTCTGGTTTTTTTGTGAACAGGTTAAGGGAAAGAAGCCTTCTTGGAAGATCGGTTCGTCTTTTTCTCTTAAGAAACCTGTGAAAAACCTGCCGAAAGTCCAGGTTGTTGATGAAATGGATCTTATTGATGAAGATAGTCTTCTATCTGAAGAGGATTTAAAGAAGCCTGAGGTTCCACCTGGTAAGCCCGCAAGATTTGAATTTTAAGATATAATTAGAGTCTTGGGTATATAATTAACAATAGTGTTCGCGTGTCACTAAATGATCCTAGAATAACCTTTAATAGTTATAAACCAGACGTATCTTTAACCTTGTGAAAGCAAACCAGACATATCAACTAGAAGAAACAGGTAACCGTGGATTACATCTTACCAAAAACTCAAAAAGGAATTTCAATTCACTAAATAATATTCTGTTTCTTATATTTATATTATGCCTTTGCAGTTGGTGATTGTGAAGTTGGAAGCACAAGGAAAGCATGCAAGAACTGTGTTTGCGGAAGGGCTGAACAAGAAGAGAAAGTACAAAAGTTGGGAGTTACCATGGACCAGCTTGAAAATCCGCAATCAGCCTGTGGCAGTGTATGTTCTTTTGTAATATGGTCTTCTAAAATGGGTCGGGTTGGACTGTGACCTGAAGTCCAGAACGTTGTTTTGTTTATTATAATTAAACAGTGTGTCAAATGTGATTAGAAAAATATATAATAGCAATGATAGCAATAATCATATATATTATTAAAATGATTTAGGAAGGAGGTTTAGCTTTTCTAGCCGGTGGAACGACATGACCTGTTGTCTTTATTTTTTTTTTTTTTCAAAATCTAGTGCAATTATTTTACTTTCTATATCTAAGAAAGACATGTTTATGTGAAACTGCAGTGTGGATTAGGTGATGCATTTCGGTGCAATACATGCCCTTACAAGGGTCTTCCTCCTTTCAAGTTGGGCCAGAAGGTTTGTACTGAAAAATCCTATTCCATTGTTAAAATATTTAAAGATTCAAACTCCAATAGTATTACTTTTAAGTTTTTACCCATGATTCACTGTGACCAACTTCGGGCCAACAAAACCCTTGAACATCGTCCGCTGTGGTAAGAAATTATTATGTTCCTTTCGCAGGTCACATTATCTGGAAATTTTCTTGCTGCTGACCTCTGAATACCAAAAGAACAGGGACATATTTGAGATCACATATGAGTTTCAGTGACTGCTTTTGCATTATTAGAAATCAAATCTCTCATCATCAAGTGTAACAGGTAAAGTTGAACCTAGGTGCCTTTTAGTTTTACATGGTTTTGGCTGAAACTTTGTATGGAAAGTTTGTCGAAGCGAATAAAGTAATTCACTACACTTAACAAAACAATTTTGGCTGCCTTGCCTGACGCTTATGTAATCAGTTTTCAAGGGAACACAAATTTTCATATTACTTGAGTTTCATTTCAAGTTGGTTCGATTTAGACTTGAACCAAATGCGTTTGTTTTGTCGAAAGCCTATATATTGTTTCCTCTCATTTCTCTTTTCCTAAACATCACGCGCTTTGAATAGATATCATATGTCACAAAACTAACCTGTTTTAAAACTGACCTGGTTCAGGCAGAACCAGTTGTGACTTTGTTCGACACGACTCAAACCAGGTTTCAAACTGGTTTGGTTTGCCCCGTAAATCTGTTTTGTGCACCGCATAACATATTATAGAAAGATGAGTAGATGACCAGGATAAAGTAATATATCTATATATATATAAGTTACTGCTCTAACTACTTTTGTGGGATGCAACTGATGTTAGTATGTTACTGCCAATTGAGGGATTTTGGCGATTGTTTTCTCAAGAAGCAAATTGATTTCACGTTGTTTACAATCATCATAACTCATATCAACCAACTCAGTGATTTCCTTATATTTGGAATCATATACCTTTCGAACTATGAAACCCGGGTGGTCTTTAGCACGCGGGATCTCTTTGTTTGGTGGAATAAAGTGGACACGACACTTGTGCATAACTGACTCAGCTGGGAACTCGGTCTTATCAAAGCTATAGAAAAGTTCTCTCGACTCACTCGATTTCCACTTTTCACCGTTTACGTTTTCTGCTACCTCGAGTCGGTAAAACCTTTGTCCTGTCACAGTGATCCTCCCGTCTTGTGTTGCACTAATACCCTGTTTACGGTCAAAATCAACCACTTCACAAACTAGAAGATGAATTTTAGTGTAACGAGCCAACTCATTGAGCCATGGGTTGACTCTAGTTGGAAACTATTGTAATTTATGAGCTCAACTTATTCTTATAATATTTGATCTAAAACTTAGAATTGTCATTGATAACAAGAATAAAAGTCAAAAATATTAATGAAATAATTGTTGGTATAGATTATTATTGATCAACAAGTAATAGTTAGATTATTAAAATTCAATTTGTTTATTAATAACAAGAGTAAAAGTCAAAAATATTAATGAAATAATTGTTAGTATAGATTATTACCGATCAACAAATAATAGTTAGATTACTAAAATCTAATTTGTTTATTTAGGGTAATACATTATTGAAAGGTGTATAAATGTAAAAATAGTTTAAAGCACTACTTTTCTAATTAACAGAAATATATTACACATTTGGAACCACCACAAACCTTAAATATAACAAGGACACAAAAGTTAGAAAAGCTACAAGAAGCTACGCTACATATGTGTTGTTGAAAGAAGTAAAATAATACTTATTAGTTTTAGATGATTACAAAATCCCTTGGAAGGAAAATATTATAAGAATACAATCATTCTTAACATCGTCAATAAATGAAATTAATTATTACGTAAATACAAATTAATTAGTGTAAAGACATTTTAATTTCAAATATATTACAATGTTTAAGCAGATATATTACAATGTAAAAGCATATTTAAATTAGTTGGGATATTCACATCTCATTCTTTATATGAGTCATATCTAGTTAAAGAAAAAATATATGGTTTTTATTCTATTATTTATCCTTAACCTTAATTTATATTTCATTCTTCATCTTTAACCTAATAATTTAGTTAAATATCACATATATCCATAAAATTTGTTCATCTTCATAAAACCCCTCTACATCTTGTTTCTTATATTTGACTCTAAAGAATTTAATAATACTTGTTTAATAAATTTTTATTAATTTCTTCACTTTCCTCTGCTCACAAAAATTATATAGATTATATATAAGGGATGAATAGTGGTTGCTACATATAAGAAACTAGTCTTAAGCCTCTTGCGTTATAGCGGGGGCATAAAACCGTGTCAAGTAGCACCACTGACATACCACCGCCAGTGACCACTAACATCCAAAAATCTCGTAGTAAAAAAAATAAAAACGAACAAAAAGTAAGTGGCGGAACGTAAAGCATATAAAACAGTAAGTCGATCTAAAACCAACGCGTTGTGACGGGGTCGTTAAATGAGAAAAATATAAGGGTAAAAACATTTAACCACACACGCACGCTGCGGTGAGTTAACTCGCAAAATTTAAACCGAACCTTAAAACAAAAATTTTATAAAATATGAAAAGTATAGGAGATCAAAGTTGAAAGTAAAAAAATATTGGGGCCAAATTGTAAAAGTATAAAAGTATTGAATTGAGATAAGAAGTTAAGGATTAAAAAAAAGATAAAGATGAATACAACTTATTAAGCATATTGTACAACCCACTAAACATAATAAAATTGATAATTAGTAATATATAAATGAGAAGTTAATTCATATAATATATTTTAAAGAATGGGATGTAATGCTAAATTACATAAAAACCATATATTTAACCTTAAACTATATGGATGGGTTGGTATATGAAATGAGAGTATTCATAGTAGTTTTTCTATATATTTTTTAGAGAATGGTTATAAGAGATTGTGAGTCATGTTCATCTGTATATTTGAGTAACCATTGTTAAACTTTTATAAATTATTTAATATTCATTAAAATGATTGTGAAGGAGAAACGATAAAAAATAATGATAAAAATATAAAAAATATTATTCAATTGAAAATAAGAGAAAGAAAAAAATAAAATTTTAATATAATTATAAGAATAGGGATAAAAAAATATTTGTGTGAATGCTCTGAGATGTAAATGCTTTAAATTAACTACAAATTACATATATCCATAAAATCTTCTCATCTTTCTAAAACACCTTAAATCTCATTTCTTATATTAACTCTAAATAATAAAATAATACATGTTTATTTTTTTTTCTTTTGCTACTCACAAAACGTGTATAAAATGAATATAGTGAATAAATAGTAGTTACTAAATATAAACATTGGTAAGTTAGTCCACAAAATTAATCCATAATTTAAAGAATAGGATGGAATGTTAAATTGCTTAGAGCATTCACATCAGGTTTCATTCTTATAATTACATAAAAATTACTAGGCTTTCTCTTTTCTTTACAACGAAATGAAATAATATTATTAATATATTTATCATTACTTTTTAACTTATTTTTACTCACAACCAGTTTAAAAAAATATTATTTTTTTAAAAATGAACAATGTTTTCCAAAATACACAGATAAACAATAACATCTTCTTCTCTCCATTCACAACCACTAACAACAATTCCATATAATATAAAAAGAACACTCATATATTACGAAAAACCTACTCTGAATGCTTTTAAAAATCATATATTTTTCATGAAATAATATGAATATAAATGGCATAGAAAATAAAATGTGAATGCTCTTATTTCATATATTTTTAGCAATCAGTAGTCATTGTTTATGAGTGAAAAAATTATAATAATAAAACATAAAATGTGAATGCTTTTAGAGATATGTGTTTTTTACTTCAGTCGATGCTTTTAGGACTAAAGTCATTAAAATAAACTTTTTTCTTTAACATCATTTAATTTTCGTTAAAAAAAGGCTTCAAAGAAAAGGCTTCAAGTGATTTATTATAAAAAAACTTGGTTACAGAACTTTTACTCTAAAATACATCCCAAAAAGCATATTAGAAAGTGAAAATACCTTGATTATAGCTACAGAGGGCTTCGTGTTAATATTATGTTCATCAGGAATTACAAGAACAGTATCCTCCTGCAACTCCAACAAAAATGATGTGTGAGCATTTTAATCCAGAAATAAAAACTTCTGGATTCAATTTATGTGAAATCTTAACAAAATACAATAAAATCTCACATGCCATTACATACACAACAATCATACCCATTAACTCTTTATCTCTAACATAAATTTTGTCCATAAATTTTTTAATATTCTAAAAGTGATTGTGAGTAAAAGATAAATTAAAAAGTAATTTATTTAGTTTAATATAAGGATGAGAATGGGAATCTAATGTAAATGTGTTTATACACCAAACAGTAAAAAAAACAAAAAAATATTTTGATAAGTAATAAAACTCATTTAATCTAGACCTCTTATTCTTTTAAGTATACAATTAATATGAAACAAATCTCATACGTTGAGAATGATTCAATTCATAAAATTCAAACCTTCTTAAAGCACATCTTTGTTGGTCATGACTCATGACTAGCTCCCTCAAGATTATTATTGTGAGTTGATCACTTCGAGTTTGATTCTGATACCATTATTAGTTTATTACAAAGTACAAACCAGACAATAAAACTCAATCCAAATAAGAACATGTTATAACTACACTCATTTATATTATGAAAGATGGTTGTTAGTGATTGTAAGTAAAAATTATAAGGGTTGTACCTTATTTACTCATATTTGAAAAAATATGGTACAACAATCATAATTTTTTAATATTTTTAAAGTGTTTGTGAGTAGAGAATAAAGAAAAAATCATGATAAAAATATAAGAAAATATTATATAATTAAAAGAGAAAGATAAAAAGTAGGACTGGTAATTCCCGACCTTTAATAAAAACTTTAATTTTTATTTATTACATTTTTTAAAACAAATTAAATCAAAAGTCTAGACTATTATTTCACATTCTTGATTCATAAAAAACATATAAAAAATTATATGCATAATATATAAGTAGTTAAACAAATGTTTTGCATATTTGATACGTGAGTCTTGCTCGTCAACTTCAACCTATTAAATACGATAATACTTGTTTTGAAGCCATAAATTAAAAGGTAATGTTTTGAATTCAAATATAAAGATAAGAATAAGAAAACTAGTGTAAATACTCTAATAACCAAAAGACTTGGGTTATATAAACACTCAAAACTTGTTATTTGAACATCCACATCTCTCTATTTCTCTCTCTCTCTATATATATATATGTATGTATAAAAAGAGATAGAGAGAATGTGAACGTAATTGATGTACCTATAACATACCTCTAACCAAAACCATTCAAAAAATCTCTTTTTATTCGTCATACAACCGATGTAAACAAGTTTTATGGCGATCTAAATAATAATGAAATATATTAGTTGTATGTGCAAATAATTGAAAATGTATAAATCAAATAAGTGGTGCAAACGAGCCGAGCCCGAGCTCATGGGCTCGAGTTTGGCTCGTGATATCTTAGGAGCTATTACGAGATTTGTTTTAAAGCTCGAGCTCGACTCGGGCTTGATAAAGCTTAGTTTATTTCAAGCTTTTAATCGATCCAATCTTGAATAGCTCACCAGCAACTCTACTCGTTTGCACCTCTACACCCTCCAATTGAAACAATATAAAACAAAAAGTTTGCTTTAAGCTTTAAAAAATCCCAAAAAGAACTTACTACAAAATATTGATGTAAATATGTCATTACATACATAATAGAAAACGACTTACGAGCTCGTAAGAGACGCCATCAGCTTCAAACCCATTGAAATGGAACCTTCTCGAATCTCCGACGCCACAAACCCTAACTACACCTCCAATCGCCTTTACGGTCTCTCCGACTTCTCGTTCGTCATCGTGTTCGTCGCCGGCGTCGTGTAGCGCCAACGGAACGTTGTTAACGTCGTCTTCGTCGTCGGAAACGATCACTTTGTTTTTACTCCGCCGTCGCTTAGCTCCGGCTGCCGTCGGCACTGGTGGCGGTGGCGGTGGAGAAGCGTAATGGTCGCCGGAGAAGGGAGATGAGATGACATTCATTTCCACCACGCGCAGAGCGTGAGCGTGTGAGAGGGGGTTTGCAGAGTGATGTGATTGGGCCTGTTGGTGGTGGAGGTGGGCTAATAATAATATATAGAGTATTGTAGATGGTAGATTACTATTTGAGCAAGTGGGTAGGATGATTTTCACTATTTGAGTATCTTAATTTTTTTAGGATTAAGTTATACATTTATTTATTTTATTGAAACACCTTATTATCTCTATCTCTCTCTATGTATTTATATGTATGTATAGAAAGATATAAAGATAATAAAATAAATTAGGTGTATTAATAACATACCTCTTTTTTTAAGATGTTTTTATATGTTTCTTAGGGCCTATTTGATAATTTCTGAATTTTTTAATGCTAAACTAATAAAATGTCTGAATTATTAAGTGTTAAACTATTAGCAGGTTTGAATCATTTAGTATTAATATAATGTATAACCATTAAGAGACAAATGTTTGAACCATTCAAACATTTACTCGCAAAACAAACAATCTAAATCATTAAGTGCTGAACTATTCAGATATCTGAATCATTAAGAGTCTGAAACAAACAACCCTTTAGCGTGTTTTTCTATATTATATGAATAGTTGTGAAAAAGAAATAATTAAATATTATTATTTATCTGTATATTTGATGATATATTAATTTTTATTAATTTTTCAATAAGTTTTGAAAGTGATTGTGATAAAAAGGAGAAAAAAATATAATAATAAATGTATAAATACTATTATTTAATCATAAATAAAAGGAAAAATAATAATTTTTATTATAATTATAAAGATAACAATAAAATGATTGATGTAAATGCTCTAAACTAACTATAATACACCAGGTATGTAAATGGCTATTAAAAATTAAAATTATAAACTCGTGTATTATACGGAGTTGTATTGTAAAAATATGAAAGTATTACCAGTGATATGAGGGGAGAGGTATGATAGTATGATATGTTATGGTGGTGTTTAAAGAGTAAACCTATATATGTTTAACAGGGATAAAGATTGTTTTTGATTTGGGTGATATGTTAAAGTTTGAATTTTGAATTCACAACTAAATTATCTTAAATTCTGTTACCTTAGATAAATTATTTTAACTTTTTTTTACACAATAAAGTTTGTTAAAAGGGATAAAGATTGTTATATATTTTCATAATATTTTAAAAGTTTAAAAATTAAATTTTAAAATGTAACTAAATTATCTTAGTTAAATTTAAAAAATTACAAGATTTTAGGATTTAGTAGAATTTAAATTTATTTGGATTTAAAACTATTTTATCTTAAATTGTTTAAGATCAAATTGTTAAAAAAAAATTGAAAGTTCTTTTAGACATAGTTATTTTTATTTAAAAAAAGTCAAATTCATCTATTTATTTAAACGTTCATAACTATTTATATAAGACATTATGTTTTTGATAAAAATTACATCATAAAAACAAGCGTATTATGTTTTATAAAATGATAAATTTTGAAATATCTTTCAAAAATTAAAACATATTTTTTATTTGAACCCTACCTTTGATATGACATAAGATTCTAACAAAATCCATAAATATAATACGAAATCTCCACAAATTATTTGATATGACGTAATATCTCGTCATTAAATATTTTATTTTCTTACTTTAATCCACCGTGTTGGTGTCATCTTATTCTTTTTTTAATTCTCTATTTTGATCTCTTTAAAAAGTATTCATAGTGGATTTGTTTATTTCTATCCATATAAATATATTAAATATCATTACTTTTTTTCTCTATTATTTTCAATTAAATAATAGTTTTATATATGTTTATAATTACACTTTTTCTCTTCTCTAATCGCAACCACTTTATTATTAAAAAATTTATAGGGACTAAAATATACATACGAATGGTAAATTTTCTCTATGTTATACTCACAAACATTTACAATCATTAGTTATAATCTAAGAAACAAACTCACGTATTTATAGAGAATTCACTGTAAATGCTAACTTCTATAAAAAAAGTTCAAATTTTTATGAAAAATGATCCAGCTGTAGGTAATAATATTTATCAACATTTCCGGCAACTTAAGTTATAATTCGTTTAAATATGCAAGTCATGTCGCTTAAGCGGTGAGCCGTATAAATCTTAAAGATCAGCCACAGATTAGCCACAGTTTAATTGTTCAAATATTGACTTGTTTAACAAAGTTAATAGAGGATTCAAACCCTAAATAGAAGTCTGATCATACTAAGATTGATCTAAGACCTAACTAGAGTTAGCGCTTTCAATTTGTGCTAGTTATGTAGTGTCTTATATACCTGATTCAAGAAGGAGCGTTGTGAAATTTTGTTGTTGGATAACTACTATAAAGTGGAAATATTAGGGTGAGTATATGGAATTTTCTAATTCGGCTACATAGGTTAAAAAGGTTACTGTGTGAAATATTATTTGAACTTGTATAGTGCTTTCGTTTATTGAACTTCTTTTTTTTCACTAATGTCAAGGTTTGAACATTGGATTTTCAAAAAAGACTGAAATCCAAACCAGGAAATGAGAACAGCGAGTCAGCTAAACAGAGACGGAAATCTCAGTACTCTGGCCAGCGTATGCTTGTTGAATTGAATGGCCTTGTTGTACCTCACTCTCGTCTTCAATGGGGTCTGCTCTTTCTTGTGCCGGGTCGTGAGCTATGTGAAGCGATAAAAAAATGGGATCTATTGGGCTTTCCACAAGCCTCCTACCTACCTCTTAAATCACTAGGCTAATAGATCATTAACTAGACTGCATTTGTTAGTATATTATAGTAATTGATGACACCATCACAACTCTTTGGTAGCAATAATATCTATTGCTAACATTTAAAGGGAGTTTTAATATGGATGCATGTATTGGGGTATTCAAAGGTTAATCAGTGTTTAGTAGGAACACGACTGTAAGTGAATTTTTAACAACAGTCTACTTTATTATGGATTAAGAACAAAGAATACATGTATGCATGTATGTATTAACTTGGCTCTATGGAGACACATGTGTGTGATATGTTACTAAACAAAACTAATGATCTTTTTTCACAACACACTACTAGTCTAATTTTCATTTACACACTAATCGACTGCATTAATTATGTTCACTAGTTTTGTTGTTCTTTAAGTCCAATCAAATGGTATAAAAACTTGGAAATTTAAGCAAAGATTAATAAGGTCAATTGCACTTTATTCTATTACATTAATTACATTCATTAATATAGTATTTATATGTATTGCACTCTACTCTATGTAGAGTGTGAATGTGTGATTCTTGTATAACGTGTTAATTTATAAAAAGATGTAAGAAGTAATAAAGAGATGATGTTAATTGCTAATGTGATATATGAGAAAAATAAATAATTTATTTGATGAAGTATCCTGTAGATTTAAAAGTTCAATAAAAGCTTATAAAATAAAGTATTTATAAATTCATACAAAACGAAAACATGAACCTAGCTATATATAAAATTGATTGTTTACATAATTAGATTTCTAAAGCAATTTCGTTTCATCTTTTGTAATAACTATAGAGTTGAAATTCTGGTCTAGGTTTTTGAAATCAATATTAATCCGGTTACTTCTTTTTTGTATCTAATTATATAATTGACATGTTAAGTGTAAAAGACAATTAACATAGTCAAATTAAATATAATAACACACTCATCTTTGCTTCCCTCAAACTCTTAGAAATCAATATAAAAAGACAACTCATCATCCTCAAATATATTGTAATATGATATAGATATAGATAACTGAAATATAATATTGGTAGATATAACTCAAACTCTTACAAGCGACACCCATATTCTAGTTCAGAACTTCTGCAATTACAAGCCTTAAATGAGATGATTGCTAAGATACAAACACACGGGGGGGGGGGGGGGGGTAAATGGCTATGGTTGAGCGATGAAACAGGCGTGTTCTCGGTGAAATCTGTTAGGTCTTTAATCAAGATTAATCGTATTCCAAATGATAATATTCTGCATGAATGGACCCATCGGGCTCCTCTGAAGGTTAATTGTTTTGCATGGAGGCTAAGACTTGATAGAATTCCATCTAAGGAGTGCTTAATGGTGAGAGGCATCTCGCTGCATTCTCCAAATTGTGTTTATGTGATGATCATTGTGAGTTTGCAGCCCATTTGTTCTTAGGATGCCTGTTTGCGAAGCAGGTATGGGGACTGATTTCTCGTTGGTGTGGTAGTATTTTGGTGGATTTCAATAATATTTCCGACCTTCTTGTGTTTCCATTCTCTTTGGCAATTCCTTCTAAACAGAAACAGTCGATATGCACAATTTTTTTGACAACTTTATGGTTCATATGGAAGACTAGAAACTAGAAGCTATTTAGAGGCAAGTTTTCTTCGGTGCTCAAGACGGTGGAGGAGATTATTTATTTCTCTTTTGAATGGATTAAACAGAGAGCGGGTTTGAAAGAATTAGTATGGCACAAGTGGTGTAACTTTTTTTTTCCAATTTTCCGGTGTAATATGTATTTGGTGCGGATGTTTGAGCATCTTGCTAACATCCGATTTGTTTCTTTAATAAAAAGTTTGTTGTTAAAAAAAAGGATATAGGAGCTACCAAGTATTTGCATTTAGTTATGCTAGAAACTAGTATTGTTATAATTACAAATCCAAATTTATACATCTTGGCTATATTTTAAGCTAACTTTGGCAACTTCAAACCTTATTTATTATAACAAAAACAACACACACACTGTCTTAGCATCACAACATGTCTTGAACATATTGCATATCTTACTAACGGATACTTTTCGATCTTCTTCCCTAACACATCTCTTTACCAGAAATTTTTTTACTAACACCATGATATAACATTATATTGTTAACATCGACCGCTAAATTAGTAAGTTAAAAATACCCTGTTAGCATTTTTAACTTTTAGAAGGGCACCAAGGTATGATCATTGAAAACATGTTCAAAGAAAACAAACAACTATAACGTATTGTTGGTTTGTCATCAAGGGAACTGTGTTAATAGACATTTGACCACTGTTCTCTACCCTCTTAATATGATGTAATAGTTAACCTATTGGGATAATGTATGAAAACTACATTAAAGAAAGCAAGATTCAACCCCTTGTAAATCAGCCCCACTCGACGAGGGCCACACCCTTTTCCATCAAGTCATGAACATCCGCAATTACATCAAAGTTAGGGCTCTGACTTTACAACAAGTTAAAAATATTATACAATATCACTCGTATGATTGATCTTACTAACCAACCATAAACATTGATTATACTTATAATTCTAAGGACCCGTACTATATTTGCATTTTCTTTCATCAATAGAGTCATTCATTGGTGTTAAGATGAATTATGAATTAATGATTAACTCCATACATTAAACTCGTAGATTTGGCCGCGCTTCACGGTGGTCATTAACTTATATAAAAACGTAACAAAATCAAACAGGTACTAAAAGCAAAAAATTCCCCATGCTTCTTCGTCACAGAAAGCAAATCATTTCTCTTTATATAGTAGTGTTCGGTTTGTACTCTAAACCAAGTGAGTTAATGAAAACAAAAGCATCTCTTATATAAAATAAGGATGAAGATAAGAAACATTCCTTCAACCAATGTAAGATAATTATATTAATGACCCTCTTTTATAAAGTTGGAATAAATGTGAGAAACATTCCTTCAACCAATGTAGGATGATTATACTAATAGTCCGGTTTACACTCTAGACTAAGTGGGTTTATGAAAACAAAAGCTCTTTTATAAAGTGAGAATGAATGTGAGAAACAATTCATCAACCTATATGAGATGATGGATGTAAAATAATGTCTTAAAATGCAATAGAAGAAAATTTTGATATTACAAAAGAATTAAAAAAATGACAGATCTCTTATGAAAGAATTACATATATCCCCCTTATAAACTTCATTAATTACATATATACTCAACTTAAATTTTTAATTACATTATCCCCTTGTAAAACTTAGTTAATTACACATATACCCAAATTAAAAGTTTAATTACATATATCCTCTTCTAAAACTTAGTTAATTACCTATATCTGCTTTATTAAACATAAATATTACATATTTACCCATTTTTTTATTAAAAATAACTTATATAATTAGTATTTTACTCTTATTTTATTAAACTATAAAATTATGTTTTTCCTTCTTTACTTGCTTTCGAGTTTAGATTATATATTAATATTTCTATACTAACATTTTTATGTTCCTTTTGTTTTTTTTAATCTTTTTATACTAATTTTTTCTGGTACATGTACGACACACTTACAGTCTCGTTATGCAACATAAATTATGTGTTCAGATCATGTTGCATAACATGACTGGAAGTGCCTCGTACAAAAATAAAAAAAATAGCATCAAAAGGTAAAAAAATGAACATAAAATACGTTAGTATATAAATATTAGTAAAATAATCAAAACTCGAAAAGTTAGTAAAAAGGAAAAAACATAATCTTATAGTTTAATAAAATAAGAGTAAATACTAATTATATATGTTATATTTAATAAAAATAATCAAATGGATAAATATGTAATATTTATGTTTAATAAACCGGATATATGTAATTAAAGTTTTAGTTTAGGCATATATGTAATTAACTAAGTTTTAAAAGGGGATATATGTAATTAATCAAGTTTTAGAAGGGGATATATGTAATTAAACTTTTAATTTGGTTCTATATGTAAATTAACTAAGATTTAAAAAGGGATATATATAATTAAATTTTAAGTCGGTTATATATGTAATTGATGAAGTTTGTAGGTGGAAATATGTAATTCTTTCATATTTTACAAGGTTATAGTAATACCAAAAGTGCTCACAAGATATCTTTTATAAGACAGTATAGATAACAAACTCAAGATCCTAATGCATTAAAAAGTTCAAGATGCAAATAAAACAAATACCGAATGTGTTAAATCTTGTCAACTAAACGTATAATTTACAAGAGGTACGTGAACAAAAGGCGATACACTATTGGTAATCTGTTGTGACATTTTAGCCGGTGTTAGTGGAAATAAAGTTGGATACGCAATCACATGATTCAAAATCTTTCAAGATCAATGTCCTATATACAAACAAAACCACCAATAGTCTAAGGCTCGTTATAAAACAAATTTGTACAATAGAAAGTACGTTATACTAGTTTTAACAGTCAAAATATATAGTATTATCAATTATAGTAGTGAATGAGTGCACAAAAGTGTGAAGCATGTAGTTTCATCTTCAAACAAAAAGAGTGAAATAAAACAAATTAGCAAATAAAAAAAAAAAGTGCATTAGTCATGTGGGTTAGAATCCTAATCCCTTCAAAACTCTCAAATCGTAAATAATATTGTTATAATATAGTTTTTTGTAAAAATATTTAACTCAAAAGCCGACCCAACCTGACCAAACCCGTTTTCACCTGACCCAGCCTGAACCGCCGGTAAGCATGAATTTGACCAACTTGTCTACCACATGATCTACTAAACATCAAAATTCTTCACTTCATAGAGAATGGGACAGTTAAGTCCACTAATTTCCTTCTCTTATCGTTTTCATCACGGTCAGCAATCTCCTTCAGACTAGTCCAAGATTTTCTTCTCTTTCTATTCGACGGTTCTTCTGCTATTGGAGTGCTTTCAGGTGCCAATTTTTTCTTAGTCCCTGACCGATTCCTCTTCTTCATCTTTGACTCCAGCAAAGTCAATGTTGGCCTGGTCAACGGGGTCGCAGGATCAGATGCATCAGAGCCCTTTTTTACCTCCAATGTACCACCAGTAATCTCCATAATACCCATCTTGCTCTTATCAGGTGTATTTATATCAACAGAGTCATCTTTGACCTTCAATGTTTGGTTTATCTCCACAATGCCTATTTGGCTCCTGTGAGAGTTGTCTGTTGTGGGCCTCAGTGAAGCTGCTATAGTGTTTGCAACAATGTTATTTTTAGTCGTATCAGAAGAAGAGACCCTGTTACTAGTTTTTTGTATGGTTGACTTCGGATGTAGTTTGGCGGCTTTAGCCTTTGGTTGACTTGTATTTCTTGGGGTGCCTCTTTTCATATTTCTGTGTGAACAAAAATGGCAGGTGTATACAATGTTGTTTTGAGGTTGAGTAGTAGTTTTCTTGCCTTTATGTCGAGCATTTGTCTTGTTTTTCTCAATACGGATGGTACAATTGTAGCCAGGATGAAGTATGGATTCACATCTGCACAAGTATCAGATCGTTATCACTTATCAAGAGCCTTCGCTTTTTTTTCATAATAAGTTCACAACACTAGAATTAGATTCAAAGTATTTTACTAATAACAGGCGTAGCCTCACAAGTCACACCTCGCCTTCCAAAGCCCTAAGCCCCTTCACCTCTTATAACCATGATGTGTTTAATAATTATATACAAAAAATGACAGTGGTGAGAAAAGGAACTATGGATTTGCCATGATATATTCATTGGACTGCCTATTCATAGAGCTTATTGATGTTTAAAATTTTCCATCAATGTATGGAGGACAACGAAGTGGAATGACTGAAGAGCCTTGTCTTTCAAGGATAAGTTTAGCTTGTTAGCACAGAAGCTTCAACCTAGCCCATAGATTATATATCATGTAAAATTACATTGATAGTGTATAACTAAAAAGTGATATTTCACATAAATCAAGATATAGTAGATGTCAAGTGGTATTGGAGTGTGAAAAGTTATGGTTATTTTAGTGCAACGTCAAGAAAAAGTGCTTAAATGTTATTCTTCTAAAAACTGATTAGCGTCACTACATCAAAAGAACCTACAAATTAAGTCTGATTGTCTGTTCCTCCGGTGTAATTTTTTTTTTTACTTTTCAGTCTTCTTCTGTTCACTTCTATAGAAATATGTTCACCTATCAATAGTTTTGCTGAACCTTTCGTGGTTAAGGAAGTATTCTCCAATCGATTCACATAATTTGGCTTTTTTTTAACCCATAGAGAGTTCATATGAATATAAAGAGTTAACTAAAAGGAGGTTGGCTGCTATACTTGTTTCACATATACCTTCTTTTCCAAAGAATGTTGATGCTTTGGTTTTTGGTGGTTGTATTTTCTTGACAACTTTTTGGAGACTGATTGAAAGATTATTTTTCAAGTTAAATAGTTACCAAACATAACTTTCTAAACTGAGTGCGGGCTAATAAATTTTCATATGATGTTCTTTTTCTCAGCCAAAGCTATTGATGGGTAAGCAACTTTCAAAACAAAGGCTGCAGAATCAAAGGAAGAATATGCATATGTGAACCCTGGGCTAGAAGCAATACAACAATAGCATGACACCTCCAAGTAACTAGGTCCAAATAGTCACCTTCAAGTATAACAATTACAAGAGTCGACCTCGACTCTGTCTATACATAAGAGTTGCGAGTCACAACCATATAGGCTTGTTCAAACAGTTAATGCTCAGGTTAACTTGAAAAACAGCATAGGACATGCTTTAGCAGCCTAATGATGACATGGTAATATGATAGAGATAGAGACTTTGTCTGTGTGTGCGCACCTTTGACAAGTAAATAAGGAAGGGTCAACTGGTACTGCAAACGCCTCGGAAGAAGCGGCCAAATGGTGACCAAAAAAGGCACCTAATGAAGGTATGCCGGCATCACGACTGGCCCACTCTGCAAGGTTCTTGATATGTTGCAGCTTCAAAGATGATTTGGCAGTGGTGTGTTTCTTCCCGGTTGAAGCTTCTCTAATTGTAACCGACATTTGAGGCCCAGAAGTTGCAGTGGGGCCCTTCTTGCTCATTCCTTTCTTCCCCATGATTCTATTGTTTTCTTCAAAATGACAGCAAAGAATTGCAGAATGATTTTGTTAAGAAATGGTGGATCCTAATGTGCACAATAAATCAGTTGGACACTACATAACAATTAAGAGTTAAGACATATAGCAACAACGTATACTGTTGTTTATCCACAGGACAACATCAAATCACACAACCAATGTCTTCGTTTCGCTTATTGCTTTATGATAGAAAGTTCACACAAATCACAACGCCCAATTTCTAACTAGGGCTCCGAATCAACTAATCTGGGTACTTCAAATTTAGGGTTCAACATTCTCAGCACTAAAAGATTTAACATTTAACACCCTGATGTTCAAACAATTCGAGCAGATAGACAAACATTGAAAAAACAACAACAGGGCTTTGTGAATTGAAGTAATTACCCCCCGTTGGTGTGTAGAACAGCAATTTCTACGGTAAGAATCAAGAACAATTGCGACGAATTTGCAGGATAGAGCGGCAAACAGGGGTGGTTTGTTTCACAGCTGAAACCTTCAACAAAACCTAAACTAAAAACCTCATCAATCGTTGCATCATAGAACGATTGAAACCTGTAACAACATGCAAATAGAAGTGAAGCCTACCGAATGCGATACTTCATCGTTCCATCATCAGTTTTCTAACCCAAAATCTTGATTTTATGTAAAGTTAACTGTTGAGTTTGTGATTTAGGGTTTCAAAAACCTTAGACTTTTTTTCATTCTAAACGACTAAAACTTTTTTTTAACCACAAATTTAGTCTACTCATAGTATTATATTAAATCAAATTAAATCATGTCTGGATTTAAACATAGTATATTCTTTTTAAAAAGTAAATCTCTACCAAATGAACAAACCCATATTGGCTCTAAACGACTTAAGTCACTTGGCTTAGGCTCAAGCAAGGCTCGTCCACGTATATTAGAGTCGGAGTTTGTCTCGTTTTGTGATCTATTTATGAAGTGTAAGAGCTTAAGCTCGTGTTTTATTTATAAAGTTTATGTCTGGGTCATGAGTAGTTTTAGGTTAGTGTTTTGCGTGTTGTTCTTTATTATTTTTTTAATTTATCGAGTTAATTTTAGTTTTATTTACTGATGTTTAATAAAAATAATCAATTTTCTTCGAAAATTTAAAACAGTTAATTTTAATCCAAAAGTTTCATTGTTTAATTTTAATACAAAAGTTTTATTATTTTGAATTTAAGTTGAAACAAATGTTAAAACTTATAAACTAAAACTACAACAACTTATGAAACTTCTCTTTTAACCTTGGCTAGACGAGCGGTTTTTAGTGCAACCGAAATAAGTTAAAGCG
Source organism: Flaveria ramosissima (assembly GCA_025215565.1). Lineage (NCBI taxonomy): Eukaryota > Viridiplantae > Streptophyta > Magnoliopsida > Asterales > Asteraceae > Flaveria > Flaveria ramosissima. The sequence goes on from CM046036.1 coordinate 3,526,222, forward strand.
GAGTTCGTTTGTGCTCGTTTATCATTTTTTTCCCCTAATGAACCCGCAAAAAAACACCATCATCCAAACAGCCATAAACATGTCCCAATCACGTTTAAAATAAAGGCTACACACGTTCAATGCAATAACAACCAACAAAGCATGCAATAACGAGTTTGGTGATTATTTAATATTAATATTAATTGTTTAATAAATTTGATATTGAAGTTTCGAGCTTCGAAATTACCAGACTTACCCTTGAGACACGGTGTATGAACGAGATGTACAAGGGTACTTATGTCTTTTAACAACGTTTAAGTTTATGTTATTATCCTAAAGATCTAGCCTCATTGAAGGGAGCAAAAAAGCAGACTTAAAATCCAAAGTTTAAAACTTGGCTCCACTGCTATTATAAATTTCCAAATTTCACCCTTAAGGTAATAAAATTTTCAGTTTATCTCCTGAAATTTTAGAACATGTTATATCCTAAATATGAAAATTATATGCATGATCTTTTTTCCTGCAAGAACACGCACTCTTTACTCTACACCTTTTATGTTTTTTAAATTATCATATTTTCACTCTACAATATTTGAACCCATAGTTTTATGTTGGGGTACGAGTCACTTTACTACAAAAATATTTTCTTGGGGACATATACATAAATTACAACGTATTTAATTACTTAAGAGTAAACATTTAGATTTGAGTTTAAAAAAAAAGTTTCTCTATAAGGCCAACCGGCAAACATATAATCCATCTATTAAATATTCAACAATAAACACGTAGTATAACTTATTTAACAAATATAACCATATCAAAAAAGTTTTTCTTGTATATGAAGTTTAAAAAGAACATACAATTTATTTGAGTCAATTGGTATGGCACAAATAGGATGGAGTACATATAGTTTAAAAAGAGAGTAAGTTGTGTATTATCATATACAAGTAAGATCAAATTCATCTACACTTGATAAACCATGATAGCTAACGGTTTCAAGTGAATGACACATGGCACAAATAGGATGAAGGAGTACACATGCCCCTATCTAAGTTGTGTGATTAAGAAGATGATAATGAAGTATAGGTCCTGTATTAAATAGAATTAAGTGGAGATGATAGTAGAAGGAGTGGTTGACTATTCAAAGAATAAAGACATATACTTTTCAAAGTTCTCACTTATAGAAATAAGAACTGCAAGTTTCGTTTTAACAAAACCTTAACAAACAATTACAAAAATTGTATAGACGTAAACTCGCAACACGAACAATCTCAATACCAAGAGAATAATCTCTCAAAAGTCCTCAATGTAACAAAGACAATGAATATTTATATTCAATTGAGTTTTATAGACTCCACAAAAGTAGACTTTTAAACACTTTTGTGAAATATAAACACTATACTACAGAAGTGTTCAACCATTATTTTTCAGAATCAAGAGCTGAACGTCTCATTCATCGCCTTAAACAAATGTTCTAGCCCAAGATATCTTGTCAAAATCGAGCTCTATGCTAGACATAAGAAGAGAGAAGTTACAATGAGTTGCAAATCGAGTGACATAGTGTAAATCGTCGCATACGAGACTCTTATGTTCCAAATCACAAGGGACTCATTTGCATACTTCTCAATCTACAAAGGTCAGAATTGATCATTTACTCAAACTTATAAAGTCACAAAATGATGAATTTTCAGTCAAAGGAAACCAGATGCTTTTGGCGGACATAACCACAAAGCATGGCATCTCACTCTCACTCTTATTATTCATTTGACAAAAATATGAAAAACTGTGAGACACACATGTGTGCTCTCTCTATAATATAATATATGTGTATATATACACTGAGAGAAGAAACAGTAGCAAATGGCCCCTTCACTGCAACACTCTCTCTCTTAAACCATCTTTTTGTGCTTTTCTATTGTTTGATTAATTGGTACCCATAGTTCTTTTCAGTTTTTTGGGATCTTATTTGAGCTTCTGAAAGTGGGTATACTTCATAATTGAAAGAATGATCAAAGTGACGATCAATTGATTTGTGGGTTTTTGTCAGGAGATCGAATTCAAGATTCTAAAAGAGATGATTTTTAGTTTCTTTGAGGGGTTTTTGGGTCTTGAATGCTTTGGAATCACTTCACTGAGATCTGATAACTGGTGGGGCACTGCCATTTTCATCAACAATTTGTGCTTTGTTTGGCTCGAAATGCAAGAGTAAGTATAAAGATATCATCTTTTTAATAATTTATGTTTCTTTTATTATTATTATTATTATTTTGCACTCCACATGTTTGATGCTTTGTCCCACAGAGAGTTCTGTAGGTGTTTTTTGAATTTTGATGTGGGATTATGTTTGTTGAAATGGTAATTAGGGTTCTTATTCTTTTTTTCTTGTTGATTATCACTTTCCAGCTACTGGAGTCACATGCATTGCTTAAATGTGTTTATGTGCCAAGAATATGTTCTTTGTGCTTTTGCTTTAAGTGTAGATGGATCAAAGATTAGTTCTTGTGCTTTGAGATTTGAGAAAGTACCAATTGATCCTTAATATTAGGAATAATGGGTAATTACTTTCATATAAAATTGTTACTTGAGTTTTGTTCTTGAAGATTAGCTTGTAGACAATGAATTAGTGGTAGTTTGAACATGATCACGAACGTGAATTTCTTTGCAATTACAGTTTGCATAAACCAAATGGTGTCATCTTCTTCAAATCTTTACGGTATTACAGTCCAATTTTTAGTTTTTTAGATTCAAACAACCCAAATTAATACAAAATCTTTGGTATAATTGACACTGATTTTGAAATTTCCTGAGTTAAACATAGCCTTAGACTCATAAATGTGTAATAACATTATGGATTGTTATATTTGTTACAACCAACTACTCTTAACTCTTAATTTAAGGCATTGAATTCATGTATGCAGCAAATGCAGATTATTACATGTTCTTTTGTTGAATGATGGTGATTATATGTCTCTGAATGTTGTTCTGTTTGTTTAGTCTTTTGTAGACTGTGAAGCTATAAATGGGTCAAGATTTAGAGCTGGACTTTGAGAAGTATTGTGTGTTAGATGGAAGTCCTATTACAGTTCTTTCATCTCCTCGTGATTCAAAAATCAAAAAGGAAAAAGTTAGAAAAGAACCCAAATGCAGAAATGAAGTATTGTTGCATCAAAGGAAGGAAATTAGCTTACATCGGTATCGTAGTGCATCCTGTCGAAATGTCCGGACAACTTTGGGAGTCAAAGAAGCACTTAAAAGGGGTTCTATGTATCAAAGTTCCAATGAAATATGTAAAATGTATAAGATTAACGAGAAAGAAACCGAAGGAAGACAAAAGATTGAATTTTCAAGAAGTGATGGTCTCTTGCCCTTTGATATATTTGATTCATTGTGCGGTTCAGACGAGGATGAAGGCTCATTAGGCTCGATTTCAAGTTCGTTTTTACAAATGTCTATTAATTCGATAGAAAAACAAGAGGATAAAAAGTCTCAATCTACTCCTTTACACAAGTCTTTATCTTCTAGATTGGAACTACCTCATTCTCCTACCAAATTAGAAACCAAAATATCCAAAACTACCCGTTTCACCCCTTTCAAAACTATGTTTGACCCGTTTGGGAAGTCAAAATCTCAGAAAAGTCAAAACATTAGTTTAAAGAAAGCATTACAACATGATTTCTCAGATTCTGGCCACAATTTTAACCTTTGCAAGAAAGATTCTTGTAGCTCAATGGTGTCATCATCATCTTCTTCATGTTATTCACCTGCTCACTTGAATGGGATTTTAAAGCTTGCGAACAAGAATCGGATGCCTTATTTTGAGTTTTTAGGAAAGAATCCTAATGATGTTTTGGTGGCAGAAACATCAAAAGGTGAAAATGGCAACAATTGGGTCTACACGTTTCACACTGGTCAACATAGACGAAAAATCAACGGTAAAGATCACAAAAGTAAAAATCTCACTATTGTGGGCCAGATGCGAGTTTCCTGTTATTTATGTACAGAATTAGTTAATGCAGATAACTTAATGGTCACTGAGTTTGTATTATATGATCTTGCACAACCAAGAAATTCTGCCTCTCATGAGTCGAAGGAGTCAACGGACGAGTCAAAGGTCAATGATGACCTTGAAAGTGCAGCAATTGTTATACAATTTCCATCTGAGAAAAGAGAGAGCTTGAAATACAATCGAGGGGATATGAAAAACGATGATTTGTTTAGTTTTTCTCAAGTGAAGCTAGAAAAGATTGAACCAGCAAGAGTGAGTGTGGTGATCCCTTCAGTTAACCATGGTTTGCCAAGTAGTGAATGCCGCGGCCCCTCACCTTTACTTGACCGATGGAGATTAGGTGGCGGTTGTGATTGTGGAGGGTGGGATATGGGGTGTCCCCTTATTGTTCTTACCAATCATAATATCCAGAAAGAGGAAACATTTAAGCAGCCTGTTAAACTTTTCCTAAAGGTAAAACTTTAAATTTACACTGTTGATAATCATTACCACACTGGCCAATATTGCACAGAAGTATATTTTTCACTGATTTAAGTTTTTATATATGGTCATCTCATATCTCATAAAGTTTATAAATGATGTAAATGATAAGTTCTTTTTGTGAACTTTATAAGGATTATGTTTGACTTGAAAAGTCAACCGTAGACAATATGTCCTTCCTTGATTGAAAAGAAGGCGTTTTGTAACATACCTGAACTTTCAAGTGTAACTTTATTGGATATGCTGAACACATTCAATTTCATAAAAGATACAACACTTTGAATAACATTGTCAATTTTGAATCTTGAGAAGAAACAGTTTACCTCAAAAGTCAACGTGTAGATCATAACACTTTTCTTGATAAAAACATTGTGTTTCTAACTTTGTATTTGGGTTACTAATGCTGTTATTATAATGCGATACAGGGTGATAAAGATAATACACCGGCATTAGTCATGAAAATGACTGAAGAGGGTCAATATGCAGTTGACTTTCACACCCAGCTGACCTCACTACAGGCATTTTCCATTTGTGTTGCTATCTTGCACAGTACAGAAACATCGATTAGTGTGGCTCATGACAGCCATCGAGAAATGTTGCAGTGTGATTCTTTGAGAGTCTTTGTTGAGGATGAAGTCAAACATTTGATAGAAGCTGTGGTCGAGGAAGACAAAAGAAAACAAGACAAGAATGAAATCCCACCTTCTTTTTTGGTCAATCCACCATTTTCTCCCATGTCACGCGCATGATTTCAAAAGTGCATCGTTAAATCTCCAAAAGAATCAAACTTTATGCGATTTTGACCATGTTGGTCAAGCATAGAGAAGTCACATAAAGAGGTCAAGATTCGAGTTTTAGTTTGGTTTTTATAGGTATAACTGGAAGTAGAGTATGCAGATGTTGATTTTGTTACTTAAATATAGTGCATTTTTGTAGCAACTGGAATTTATGATTATTTTCCAGAAGAAATAGTCCCTTGATCATCTAGGATTTCAGGAGAAATTTTTATGTCTCTAGGATAATAATATTCATGCAATCACTTTTGGATTAATCCAAATGTTTGTACTTTGTAATATCCAGTAGAATCAGCTTACTTTCATTGAAAGATGTAAATTATGTATTTGACAATCATATTTCATATATTGGTCATTTCTATCCATCAATCTCATAATGGCTAGTAAATATGTTTGGTACTTGTTATGGATTGCTTTACAAGTTGTTATACTTCTTTCACAAGTCCAGCAAAAAGTATTCTTGCAATTTCAACAAACATACATCTATGATACCCAAATACTCGTTTACAAGCATCTATAACATTCGATCATGTCGTGGTCTAGCCTCTAAGGACTAAGATTATAAAACCCGAATCCCAAACGTCAAGAACACCGGTTCATCTGTTTGTAATGGAACTAGTAAGATAAGTGACTTCTGATGTAACTAGTATGACCGATTGTTTGGTTTTTACACATTACTGAAAACCGAAACAAAACAATAGTTAAAAGACTTTCTGCATACATTGATGCTCATATAAAATATGTTGCATGTTAGTATCTTGTTTATATCAGATGAAAATACTATTAATTTCTAATATATATTCTTTAAATTGTAGATTGAAGTTTATGTCTACTCTTGTAGCCATTAATAATCAATTAATGATTAATTTCGTCTTACATACTTTAACCTTAATAAATAAAAAACCAATCATATAAAATTACATAAAATAACATATTGTTTCAAATTTTTAGGCTTTCACCAAACATGCATTTATATCATATATTTTAAAAGTATTTGTTTTGATCGTAGAACTATAAACTTACATCGTAATTGTTCATAAATAACCTAACACGAGATACAGATTCAAAACTAGATACATTTAATCGTAACATAGCATGGATTATGGTAAGGCGTATAGTAACCGCCTGCTTCATAAGGAAATGTCATACGCAACTTTAAAGACCGTATTGTCACAAGTTGTTTAAACGTTTCGAATCAAAACTTTCGAAAAATAGTCGTGATCTCCAAATCAACTAAAAGATATATATACACAACAATCAATGATTCTAATTAGTTGTATAGCAAACAAGATAGGAAACAATATAATCATATTGCGTTGCTTATTTTACTACAAGACTTTTTTTCATTCCCACCCACAAAAGTATAAAAAAAAACAAAAACAAAAACAAAAAAAATTATTTTAACAAGTCTTAAACCCTAATTTTATCACCAATATTGCAAAATATTGATATAATATCGAATTACACCGAATGGAGAAAGTGAAAGATATCCACATCATCAAATCAATATTCATTATCATAATCTAGATATACAAAACTTCAATTTCAAAAATCAGCTTATAAATTAAAGATTGAATTTCTTGTAATTATAATCAAGAAAGTTTTTAATAACATTTATGGGTTCTGACCAAAGCCCCTTCAGGAAACATATTCACTCACCTTTGTGCTTGCTTTCTGCACTCTTTCTCCCAATTCATATATAGACTAATGGACAACAAACCCACTTCAACAAAAGCAAAAGACTTCTTGCAGAACCCATATAAGATAAACCCTAAAATTTTAATCTTTTGAAGGAAATTGAAGCAGAAAAAGGGGGATTCTTGAATGAGAGATGATCATTTTCTTTATGTTGTGAAGGTGGGTTCATATCTTGCATTGCTACTCATCATTTTTATTTTTAGTTTTGTTATGATAATGTGGATTTTGTAGGGTTTAATGCATTATGATCTTCCATATTATGTTTTTTGTATTGATTTTGTACGATTTGAGTTTGATTGTTCGTAGGGTTTTGATTAGGGTTTATGATCTAAGCAATTTTAATTATCAAATAGATAAATCTTTTAGGCTTGATCAATGGGTTTTCTGCTTTTTGGTTGATTGTTCTGTTTTCACCCATAGAGTTTCCTTTTTTTAGCAAATATTGACTTGCATTTGGTCAACTGCCCCAATCTTTATAGGATGAATATCAGAATATGAGTGTTCTACTTTCACATGGTTGAAAATATTCAAATTATGAAGTTAGTGTCTTATATCTTCAGTTCCATTCAAAATGAATAAATGATCCACATTTGACTCTAATGTTGTGAAAATTCAAAAGATCACGTTGATAATTAGGTATGTATATCAATATATGAACTTGGGTGGTAGGGTTTAGAAAACAAAATTTTATTTATTAAAGTTTGATTTGTAATTATGTTATATATGGAGATGTATATGTTGGTGAATTTATTTTAAGTTTTTTCTATCTTTTTGTCAGATTTTTCTGTTTGATGATGGCTTTTAGAATGAAGGCAGGTGTAAACTCTAATGGAGGTTATGTGATGTTGCATAGTTTGATCAGTTACAAGAAAATCTGTATATAGAAAGTTGAATTTACACACGATTGAGGTTCGCATTAAATTCTTTGATTCTGAAGTGCCCAAATCAAGAAAATGAATGTAAATCAGAAATTCGAACAAATTTGGGGATTTAGAAGGAATGCTGATTCCTCAAGTGATGAGTCAAAATCAAATTCTGCAGTAGGAAAAGGTCAAGAAAAGCTTAGCTTAATTCCTAGTTTAGTTTCTCCTGAAAACGATCATGTAAGCGAAACTGAGAATCGACATGTTCAAGCTGAGAAAAAGCCGAAAAGAACTCGTAATGCACCGAAAAAGGAGAAGAAAAACAAGAAAGAAGTGAAGAGTAAACCAAAGAAAGATACTTGTGCTTCGTCTAACATAAAGAAGAGAGGAAATACTAATAGAAAGAAAAAAAGCAAGGTTATCAGCCAAATGAAGGTTTCTGATGATTTTAGGATCTTTACCGAATCAATCTTGGATGATCTTCGGGTAGCAAGAGAAACCATGTTTGCAAAAATGAGAAAAGAAATGGATCAACTCGTGAATACAAAACAGCGTTCAAGATCAAAGAAGCAAAAGGCAAGCGGAAGCAATGCCACCAAAAAACCGAACCAAAAGCCTCGTGCAAGAAAACCCACAAAGGTGAAGCAGAAAACCGAGTTACCAGCCTCAAAAGGTCTAGACCGCCCTCAAGAACACGTTAAGAAAGAAAACCCGAAAGACCCGTCTCCTAAAAATCCCATCTTGATTGATTCTTGTCCTAAAAAACCAATCTTTACAAATGCCCCAGATCAGACTGTTACTTCTTCATATTTAACTTTACCATTGGTTTCATCAAATGACAAAAAGACTCCCATCTTGATTGATCCTTGTGCTAAAAAACCGATCTTTACGAATGCCCCAGATCAGATTGTTACTTCTTCATATATGACTCTCCCATTCGTTTTATCAAATGACACAAGTTTGAAACTTGAAAGGGGCAACTATTCTGGGCTTCAAGGGGAAGAAAGATTTAGAAACTATGGGCATAATAATGCTGAACCTTCATGTGCTGGAAATGGGTATCCAATTGGATTAAACCATCATCAAAGATTTGATAACTCGAACAATTTTGGGATCCCAAACCGCGCGGTGCAAGAATTTTCACACGATGGTAGTCTTGTAGGTACACGAGTGATTAACGGAGGAGGGTTAAGATACAGTGCAGGGTTATCAGGCCATAATATACCAAATCATCTTGCTTCAAGTGGATTTCGCAATCTTTACCCAAATTAGCACAGAAAATGTTGTGAAGATGTTTCTTGAAATTGAAATTGAATTTTGTTGGTTTGATGGTATTTTTTTGATCTTGAATAGGTTTTGGTCTGTTTTTATAGGTTTGATGGTGTTTTGTGATCTTGAAATGGTGGTTTCAAGATGGTTGTACTGCAGGCATTGATTTGATTTTCAATTTTGTTCAAGGGTATGATTGGATTTATTACTTTTGAGTTACGGTAATGGTCGTTAGTTTAATGTCGTTAACATCCTGGGAGTTACATGCGCATTACACATGTTCTAGACATTTCACTAACATCTCTAATACTTATCAAGTTATCTTCTTAAATAACATTATGTCTTTTCAATAGCTCACAAAATGCTCTTATTAATTACTTATTCATGTATTGTGTACTATTTAAACTTCTGACCTTTTAAATATAGGAGCACAACTTAAGATTTTTGATCATCTAAAAGGTTGTTTATAATGGGTTGAAGAGCCTTATAAAATGGGTTAGACGGTCCTTTAACCCTACATTATCTCTTGGACAACAATTGTATGTGTTTCTATATAAAAATAATTAAACCGTGTGGAAACATTAGAGCTTAATTGATTAGAAATTATGATAATTATAAGCTATGAGGATTTCACTAGACACTATTATAGGGCAATAGAATTGGGTTTTCTTATCCAAAATGGACACTAATTAAGTTTTTAAATTCATTCTAGTTATCTTTTCAATATACAATACTCGATAACTTGTGAAAAACAGGTTTATATTTAGGGAAAGTACTTGCGGTTTTGTAGGACATACTATCAGCAATCTCATCATTAAGCTTATTATTTTATATAATTTTGAATTTAAAAAGGTTAAACTTAATAGTCTATATTATCATTGCTAATCTGATAAGTGAGCCATCAAGTCTGTTCACAGCACTAATACAATCATCAATTGAGTATTTGCTTATCCAAATATAAAGATGAAAAATAATATTTTTTTTTACTCACAACTCACAATCATCTCTTATAATATTAGATATACAATCACAATTTTAATATACTTTTCCATATAACAGCAATATCTTCTTTAAAACATCTTTTAATATACTAATCTACTCATAGTAACCAATTTTATTACACTTTTCCATAGATGAAAAACAAAAAAGTCATGAACAACAAATCTTTTTGAATAACAATTATAGTAATCCATGACCATAATCCAATTGCTAAACAAATTCCCAAAGATTTGTCCTCATTTTTCTACAAATTATTATACACTGGGAATATTCAGTGATCTGTATATAAGTCAACAGATTCCAAATAAACAGTCAACAGATTGTGGTCTCTGCCACGTGTAACGATCTGAAAATGCCGACATGACGTGGATGGTGGCTGCTCTAAATCATGACCATACACTTTGTGGGGCCGGTCGGTTGGACGGTGGGTTTTGTTCTGCTGATGCATTGGATCTTAAAATAACAATAATTTTCTTTTTACATCATATGAATGCCACTTGTCCAATTTCTAGTGGTTTGGACGGTTTGTATTACGTGTTTCAACGGTAGCCTTGTAATCTTATTTTTGTTGGAAGTTTTTATTTTTTTTATTAAGTGCTGAACCAATAATAGATCTGAATCATTGCTGTTTGGTAATTTATGAATGATTAAATGATGAACTAATAAGAGGTTTGAACCATTAAATGCTGAACCATTAAGATGTCTGAACCTTTAAAAGCTAGTATATCGCTTAACTATTCAAAGACAAATGTCTGACCAATTCTGATAAGAAGTCTTAACCATTCAATTAGACCTCTTAATCATTCAACATTAATATAATGTTTAACCATTTAACGGCAAATGTCTGAACTATTCAGACATTTGCTTGCGAAACAAACACTCTGAACCATTAAGTGTTGAACTTTTCAAACATCTGAACCATTAAAAGACTGATTCAGATGCTACCAAACAACCATACAGGATAGGTGGTTAATAAATGCTTTGCAAATGGCTCTTTTTAGTGCTTATGGTGGATTTTACCGTAGGTAAAAGGAGGGTAGTGTGAAGTAAATTCCTATAGATTGCTAAGGTATTGTGAAAGTGAGAGAGCATTATATGTATAAGCTTTAATAATATTGTTAGTTAAAAAGATAAATTTAATAGATTTTTATTATCATGTGTTGCATTTGAAATTTTTATATTTATAATTTTTAAATTTTTTTATTCCAAACTCTATATTTTTTAAAAGTAAATAATACAAAAACCTCACCCATGCCACCTCATCCGAACAAATAATTATAGTTGATTGATTTGGAAATTTTCATTCGGAGAACAACATCAAGTGATGAGAAAGAACAATAAATGATTTGATACAACTTTAGAAGATTTTTCATGTCAAATAAAATAATTTCGTATGAAACTTGTCATCTACATGTTTTCTTTTTGAAATACACAATTGCATTTCGATTAGTTACAACATCAAATCTTTCTTTTTCTTTGACACAAAATCCAAATGATTTAAAAAAACATGAGCAGCTCTATTGCACAAATATGACTTATACAAATTTTATTGTTGAAAATACAACTTTAGTTTGTTGCAACTGATAAAATTTATGTTAACTTCACTAACCAACAAAACTAAATGATAAAACTGATATTCTTATAACCAACAAAACTAAATGATAAAACTGATGTTTTTATGTATCTACTAACACTCTAGCAAGGTCAAGTATACCATTTAATTAGCCATTTTTTAATTCTTTGTATCACACTTTGCGGATGTGAGACAACTTGATGTTCAAGCATTATCTTTTTCGATTATCAAAATCATATAGATACGACTCCGTCAATCTTTAAAACTTTGACACATGAATTTAAAAAAAAGGAGTCACAAAACACAAATTTTTGTTTTAACACTCTTGCTATTTCAATTATACTACTAGAAATTCCTTTTTCAACTTTACCCTATCTCCTAGTTTCTCAAAGAATATGTTTTCAATTATAAAGGAACCGCATTTATCAAACCAATGACATATTTATACTATAGTAACATCCTTTTAAGTGGCGTTTAGCTTTTTATGATTATGTTTTAGTTTTATTAAAGGGCCCAAGGAAAGATAACAGAATGAAACATGCGTATTTTCTTATTGTTATGCACTTGATTGAGTTTTTTTGGTCGGTAATAAAATTATGTTATAAAATATATATGAATGAATTTATAACCACATAAAAACGACCTTTAAGTCCTACACAAATGATTACAAAGGCTCATTGGATTCATGTGATTATGTGAAGATGACCGATTATAAACGGAGTAACTCAATACATGTATATACAATGACTAACATCTAAAAAAATACTTAAATATAAATCTAATAAAATATTGAAATACATGGTAAAAAAAATAAAGTTAGTAAAAGAGAAAACAAATAAATTAAGTATTATGTATTACATTCAAAATGAATTAGGCTTTACATCCATGTCCAAAACTATCAATACGAGTTGATTACCGACATATTATAATAGACAGTTGACGCCGGTAACTCGGCATTTGGTCCTGACGTTGAGAGAAAGATTATCTGACGCACTTGTCGTTGGTAATCAACAAAGATGTAGTAATTGAAATAAATTTAAAACAAAGCCAAAAAAATATATTCGTAGCATCGAGGGGTAATCATGTAATATATTTTTAACGCTATAGGCCTGACTCGTCCAAATACCATCAAGAAAGAGATTCACTATTATGAGACACCCCCCTTAAGCTAGGCTTGAACCTGAAACCCTAAAAATATGAATCTTAAACCATCACACTCATATCATTAAACCAAAATACCTTTGGTATGTAATATACTTGATGAGTTGCTTTTCATTTGCATCATATTTTTCTATCGGGGTATTCTTTTGATCCAAACAAACTAACACTTAATTAAAAGGGGAGGATATGCGTTCAAGTCTCACTCTGAGCAAAAAAATACTGAAAGTTGAGCCAGGGGGTTTTGTCAGCAATGAGTTTCCTCCTGAGAGGGTTGGGGGTGCGGTCCAGGCTGATAAACGGATAGTTGAACCCGATTAAAATAACACTTGTCCTCCAAAGCAGTGTCGTACATTTGTCGTTACAAAAAACTTAATTAAAACTATAACTAAAACATTAAATTATTATAAATATATTTATTTAATTATTACATTAAAATAAAATTATAAAAATAAATCATATAAAACAGTTTAAACAAAAAGAATACAAATATATTCTCAAATTGGTTATAAAAACATTATTATTACACACCAAAAACATTATTATTACACACAAAAAAAAATCATTTCACCAAAATATATAAACTTTATAACAAACTTCACACAAACATATTAAATGTTACCTTTGATACGTAAACAACGACCACTACATATCATTTTCCGCATTTGGTCTTTTGATTCAATGATATTGTGGTGACGGTTTGAGTTTGTAATCTTAAAGATCTCAAATTTAAATCTAACTTAAATAAATTTTTTACAGTAATAAAATTTTCATTTTATTTTTACATGTTTGTGATTTAGACGTAAAACGTTAAAATCAACTAAACATAATACCCACTTAAGTGTTAAGAGGTAGTTTCAACTTTCAAACGTATTTTAAAAGGAAAATAATATCATTTTCCTTTACCGAACCCATTGTTATTTTTAGAAGCTAAATGATGACTTCTCACCTATAAAAACCTCCATTTCTCACCACAAACTCACTACACCTAAACACAGAGAGTTAACTGTAAACCTCTACATACACAAAACCAACAATGGAGGGCAAAGAAGAAGATGTTAAGCTCGGAGCCAACAAGTTCTCCGAGAGACAACCCATCGGAACATCGGCTCAAACCGATAAAGATTACAAAGAACCACCACCAGCACCCTTGTTTGAGCCCGGTGAATTGTCATCATGGTCTTTTTATAGAGCTGGAATTGCTGAATTTATAGCCACTTTCTTGTTTCTGTACATCACTGTGTTGACTGTTATGGGTGTGGTTAAGTCACCCACCAAGTGTGGGACTGTGGGTATTCAAGGGATTGCTTGGGCTTTTGGGGGTATGATCTTTGCACTTGTGTATTGTACTGCTGGTATCTCAGGTATGTTGTCTGTAAATCCCTTGTTTAAAGTACTGATTTTTTTGTTTCATTTGTTGAACAGATCTGAATTTGTGTTTTCTTTTGTGTTCTAAGTGTTAATTTGGTGATTAGTGACTGTTAATTTGACAATAACGAGGAAACCCTCTTTATCTTTTGAGTTAAAGGTTTCAGTTCCTGTAAAAGAAGAAAAGTGTGTTTCAAGATTAAGTTTTCTTGAATTTTACACTCGGTTTCAAGAAATTATTGTTTTCCCTCATTAAATTGAACATAAAAGTTTCAATTTCTTAAGCTAAAAAGACTGCTTCAAAGATATGTTATTCAATAATTTTACACTTCATTTTTCAGAAAATTTTACTCTCGCTTTAACTACAAGGTTTCTTCTTTGGGTTTTATAATTAATTCTTTTTATTATTATTAACCCTAGGTAAATTGGCCACAATTTGCTTAATATGATATGGGTTCTTTACTTCTTTTTATTTTGTGTAAAAATCTAATCTTTATATGTGAATCATGGTATTGTTGATGTAAAACAGGAGGACACATTAACCCAGCAGTGACTTTTGGTTTGTTGCTGGCAAGAAAGCTATCTTTGACCAGGGCATTGTTCTACATGGTTATGCAGACCCTTGGAGCCATCTGTGGTGCAGGTGTGGTCAAGGGTTTCATGGGCAAGAACCAGTTCACCACTTTGGGTGGTGGAGCCAATACTGTAGCCCATGGTTACACCAAGGGTAGTGGGTTAGGTGCTGAGATTGTTGGTACTTTTGTCCTGGTTTACACTGTCTTCTCAGCCACTGATGCCAAAAGAAGTGCCAGAGACTCACATGTTCCTGTATGTATACTCTTACAACCTCATAATTGCATCCGTAGTTGGTAGTTTGTCTTAAATAACCTCCAAAACAGAGGTATCTTGTGCATACCCAAACCATTCTTTTAAAAAGATCAAGTAATTTTAACTTAGATTGTGACAATTTTGGGTCTGATTTGATGTTTCTGTTTCATGTAGCATCCTAATATGATCATGGTTATAGAAATTCTTGATTATAATGGTTACCATTCAATCTTGAAAGACTAAAACTTTTGTTGATCCACATATGAACTTACTAGTAAGAAAATCTTGATGTTCTTGGTGAATAATTTAGGCTTGCAAGAATTGATCTGCTTTTGATACCACACAACAAATGATGTTGGGGATAAGGCTCAATGGTTTACAAAGTATTGAAGTTATTCCTATGGATAATGACTAGAATACCCTTTGTGTTGTTCTTGTGGGGAGAATCTTGGAAAGTTTGCAAGTAGCTTTATGTCTTCATATACTTTTTTTCTTTAGGCATGTTAGTGATGATGATGATGATGGGTTCATGTGTAGTGCATTTCTCTTTATGTTTTCTAGTGCACTAGTGCTTTTCTTGGTCATGAATGTTCTAGATAGCTTTAACTGGAAGGCCATACTTGTCAATTCACTACACTGGCCCAAAACTATACAGGCCCATAAACAGGTCCAATTAGACTTGGCTCGGCTGGCCAGCACCGGCCCGGACTCCTAATAGGCCTTTGTGCACAACTTTGAGTATGTTTTGAAAAACCACCGTTGTGGCGTTACATCTAATTCACAAACATTTGCAGATTTTGGCTCCACTCCCAATCGGGTTTGCAGTGTTCTTGGTTCACTTAGCCACCATCCCCATCACTGGAACCGGTATCAACCCGGCAAGAAGCCTTGGAGCTGCAATCATCTACAACAAGGACCATGCTTGGGACCACCAAGTAAGTCGATCATTTCGAACAAGATAACATTTTGAATTAAAAGATCTTTATGTAAGATGAGTGTGCTAAAAGGGTGAATGTGCATTTTGTAAAATTTGCAGTGGATATTCTGGGTTGGTCCCTTCATTGGAGCTGCACTTGCTGCTTTGTACCATCAAATAGTCATCAGGGCCATCCCCTTCAAGACCAGATCTTAAACTGTTGTGTGTGTAAATTATGGTCCTAAAATGGATGCTATATGTATTTAAGCTCTTCATGCTTGTTCGTTTATAAACTCGTTTTTATGAATGAACAACTCTTGGTTAAGAAATGGTTTTCGAGCATTGCGTTTCTGTTACTGATCGCAGCCCGTTTGGCCTGTTTCGTTTCACTTTTTCGATAAATATTTAAAATCATCTATGGCCTGATTAATCTAAACAGTATTGTATGGTTGTTTATATGAATTGGGAGGTCTCTAGATAAGTATGTCTCACTTAGACATAACTAGAATAAGCCCCCCGCGTTGCAGCGGGGGCATAAAACCATGTCAATTAGCACCAATAGTACACCACCGTCAATGATCACCAACACCTAAAAAACTCGTATTAAACAGACGTAAAAAACGAAAACACAATAAAATCAAACGAAAAGTATACGTAAAAATATTTTACCATGCAGGTGAAACGTAAAATATATTAAACAATAAGTAAGTCAATCTATAACCAACGCGCTTCAAGGGGGACATTAAATGAAGAAAAAATAAGTGTAAAAACGTTGAATCATAAATTGAAAAAAAATATAAAATATGAAAAAATATGAGACCAAAGTTGAAAATAAAAAAAATATTAGGCTAAATAGTAAATATGTAAAAGTATGTGGTTAAAATATATAAGTCAAAAAGTAAAATAAAAGTCAAAAAGGTAGGTACAACCAAATAAAGCACATGATACAACTTATAATGCACGTTAAAGTTGGTAATTAGTATATATATAATTCTTTATGGAGTTAAGTTTAGTATTACTCCCTGAGGTTTGACAAAAACAACCATTTTCCTCCAAAAGATTATAAACATCAATTTACCTTCTAAAGTTTTATAAATTGTTTCAATTTCAGTCCAAAATTTTCATTAGTTGTTTCAACTTAATCCAAATTAGTAAGGTTTTGGATTGAAATTGAAACAACTTATAAAACTTTAGGAGGTAAAATGATTTTTTCTCATCTTTTGAAGAAAAATAGTTACTTTATCAAATCTTATGAAGCAAATTGAAATTAACTCTTTTTTATATCTTTTAATCGTTTCAGAAAAAAAGTAAAGAAACTTAATATTGTGTGAGCCCAAGCCCAACCAAAACCAAATCACAGTAAGAAGACAACAAACGAATCTGGCCCAAGCAATGCCCCGTTTAAAATTCAAATAATGGGAACTAAGCCCATTCAAGGCCCATATATCTTTATTCTATATAATCGGACCCAAACAATTTGCTCTTCAAATCATGTGAACTAAGCCCATCCAAGGCATATATACCATTTTTAAAAAAAAAATCCAATCTAATAATCTATTAAAGTGGTGTTGCGTACTACCGGATTGGCTTGGGTTACCTCGGGAACCATCGGGTTGATCCCGCTGCAACCATTTTTGTGGGTAGTCACACACGAGTTGTAGCTCGGGTACTAGAACCCAATGAATAACCCATTAAGCTAAGATTTGATTTGCAGCCCAAATTCTTTCAACTAAGATTTGATATTCTTTAAAAAAAAACTCATTCCCTTAATTTGATTAAACCTAGTTTAAAATTAACTTCCTTAATTCAAATAAAGTCAAATGTACCTAGATTACGTACTCTATGTAGATATAAGGATTGTTAGGATTCGTATATGTTTTACAAGAAAGCAAAACATATAACGATCTCTCGCCATGGATCCATATGTAAGGAACGAGAAACTAAAAATCCATATCTCATTTTAAGTTAGAATATGACATAACACATTTTATCCATATTGGTAAAGAGTCACAGGAGTTATACTTGTTTTGAACACCATCTAGTTAAAGAGATAGTTGTACTTCATTTAGTAGACTATGTAATCATTAAAAGGTTCATTAAGGCAAGAATGTGTAATACCTAAAGTTGTATAGTGAATTTCTAAATTTAAAAGATTTATTATCGACTCAACAAACTATGAAATACTGATATGTGTTTGTTTTTCATAAAAGTGATGTGAATTTTTATCCTTACAAATACAAGATAACAATATTTATACGTGTAATCAGTTAGAGGTGTATGTCTATGTATTTAGTATAACAACAACCAAAGGTTCGATAAGATAGTATAAGAATTTGTTTAAAGGAAGGATTTTTAGGATTATTTCTTTAATTTTATTTGGAACCAAATATAATCCATTCCTTAGATATTTACTTCCTTTGAGGGTTCTAGAATGATATATGCTAGTAGGTGAAACCCAAGTGCTCTAGAAGGGGTGTAAAATTTATAACGTTTGGGGTGTAAAAACTATATCTTAAAAATTACACGAGAGAAAAAAAACTTAATAAGTGGGTCACGTGTCAAAATCTGATTGAGAAAAAAAACCAAAAAATAAAACACATAAGGTTTATATGACAAATCTACTTGAATCTCAGAGAACCAAATTATAAATTTGTGAGGGACATGTTATAACATTAAAAGACTCGTATATAATGCTTGAGGGAGTTGTAAATTTTAATGTGACTTATTGAACAGGGGCGTCTCAACGTTTTTAGAGGCCTAAAGCGAATATGAAATCGAAGGCTTTTTAAAACTATATCTTTAAAAACTCTCATGTTTTGAAGCACAAGCATTAGTTGATTCATGATTCCTAAATCAGTTAATTCAAAACAAATCCTAATTGATTCAAACATTTTATATTCTAATAAACTATAATAAGTAAAATGCTAAAACAAATAAACAATTAGCAATGTGCAAATCAAATAAAAAAAAGCATATACAAAACTAAAACAAATGTAGAACAATTATCAATTAAGAACTTGTCCCTAGGACAAAGAATTAAAGAAAAATAATTAGCAATACATTAAACAATTCATCTTATTTAGGGAGAGAATCAATCAATTAGAGAGATAGTTTATATTACTTTGTTGCGGGTCATAACTTGATTCTCGACAAAACTCGAACTCATCATCGGGACATAAGGTTGGTTTAAATCTGACAATTCGTAAGCAGATTGAACGTATGAATCATCTTGATTACTATCTGCCACGTACGAAACGCTTGAATATTCACCAAACAAATAGTTACTATCCCAAAACGACATAACGAACGAATAATCTTGGATCACTTCAAATTCAACCGTGCTAAACGTTCCGTGGCAGCCCTATAAGACAAATGAGTTTTTTTAAGAAAATAAAGTTTTGTGGTTAAACTATTTCTTCAAAATAATAATTTTTCTCTAAAACTATAACTCTTATTTCTTTTATATACATACTTACGTACACATAAATGTCTTGATTACGTAATAATCATTTCAACTAACTCGGGTTCCACGATACTAGTCGGTTATGATAAAAAAGCTTAAATTTTATTTAAGTTTACCGTATCCGACTAGCACCGATGGAACCCGAGTTAGTTGAAACGATTTTTAAGTATGCAATTCAAATATATGTATATATTTATGCAAATACTTAATGAAATAAGAATAAAATGTTTACCGAGTAATTATGTGACAGAAGAAAATGTTGAACCACATAACGCTAATTTCTTTCAGTTAAGATCAAACGTTTCCATCTTCTACAACGAAATATGAACGCATTCGTTTGATATTCGATGCGTTTATATATCATCGAAAGAATCTTAAGTCGCGTCACTATAATTCGAAATAAAGCCTATACGCCGCATATGGGTCCATACGCGGCGTATAGGCTTTAGTCAAATCAGTCATTCAGCGGGCCTATACGCCGCGTATGGACCCATACGCGGCGTATAGACCTGGGTCGTATGGTGTGGGACGCATCTCCACCGACACCTATACGCTGCGTATGGATCCATACGCAGCGTATACGTGTCGGTGGAGATGCGTCCCACACCATACGACCCAGGCCTATACGCCCCGTATGGGACCATACGTGGCGTATAGACCTGACTGATTTGACTTCGCCAGATTTGTCTCTGAAAAGCCTATACGCCGCATATGGGTCCATACGCGACGTATAGACTCACTGATGTGACGTGAAATTCTTGGCATTAATGAGGGGGACCTATACGCCGCGTATGGACCCATACGCGGCGTATAGGTGGGTGTTGATTATTAGGACCCTAATTTTATCACAACTTTTAAAAGTTACAAGTTTTTACTATTTCCCACTCTTTAACACGGGTGATACTTTTTGCTAATAAGCCTCGAAAAGTTTGTTAGAAAAAACAAACAATATTACACATACTATTAAAAATTTATTAAAACAAAAAATTATGTTAAATCATTTATAAAAAACCAAAAAAACATTAATATTAATAATAGCTTAAAGAATTATTAGATTTAACAATAAGCTCCGATTAACTATAAGGCAATCAAGTATTTAATACATGCTCAGGTATTTTTTACCCTTTACGATCTTATTATTTTAATCACTTCTGAAATTAATATCATGTATAATTTTCTAATATTTTTTATTATAGGTTTTAATAACTAAAAGTATTATATGACGTCACCAAACAAAATAATGTTTGCTCTTGCACCTAATTTTACTTGAAACTAAATTTATCCTCTATTTTCTCTCTCTTACGCCATCGATGACGACGATAGGGGTAATTTGGTAAACTTCTTTTCGACCCTATCGTATGCAACAAGTTTAGAGTAGTTTGCATAATGGTCCTCATAGTTTGGATAACTTATCATATATGATCCAATTACTTTATAGCCACCCTTCACTTTTGAAGCCATCCAGTTACGTCCAGTTGTTTATACTAAATCTTTATACTATCTGTTTAAAGATAATTTATTTATTTTTCTGTTTATTTGATTATATTAATCTTTATATAAAATTAAGAGAAAATTTTATAAAATAGTAATTAAGTTTCAAAAGTGTTTCAATTTAGTAACTCATACATATTTTTTTTTCAAATTGAAGCACTAAACCATCAAATCAAGTTATTATCGAATTTTCTTATGTCAAGAAAGTAATGAAGGAGCAGACATGGGGGTCGGAATTTTTAACATATAAAATTATATTAAAAAAAAGAAAAACATATTAATTATTTAAAAAATTAAAAGACACATGTTAATTATATTGTATTTCTGAAACTAAAGTGTTTAAATTTACAAAATTAAACAAACTATTAGCATTCTAGCTGCTATCAAACGAGCCATCAACTATATAAACTAGGAGTTTGTTTTGTTCGATCTCTAAATAAGATTATAATTTCATATGTTGTTTTAAACTATTTTAGAGGTCTTGAGGAGGTTGTTTAATAATTATATTTTATATTAAACTATTTTATAGGTGTTGAGAACATTTACGGTACGGTGTGACATATTAATTTATTTTTAAAGTTCAATGGACTCAAATGGATATGTATCTTTCTGTAATTAGATTGGGTATTAACTAATATCATTCTCATTTAAAATCTGTGAAAACTTTAAAAATGAATTCTTTACATGTTCTCATACCTATATGTAAATCTGATTGCATGTCATGAATGTAATACTAAGATTATCAGATGCCAGTTGTCAGTATCGGAGCTTGAACAAATTTGTTTGGCGGGGGGGGGGGGGGGGGGGGGGGAGTCATGAGACTTGTAATTTTTTTCTTATCGATATATCAGGTGACGGACTTGATACGTATAAAATTTTCAAACGAAATACATATAAACTTCCACTTCTGAGTAAAAAACAAGGAATCAAGCCCGTTGTGTCCACTAAAAGCTTTGCCTATGTTATTGGTTGTGATGGCAACCTTTTCAGTGATAGGGGTCATGATGCTATCGTGACTACTACAACGGGCGTGAATCCAATTACATTTTTAATTACACATTCGAATCAACAATAACTATACCACCTATTTTATATTTTTTAATTTGACATTTAGTTTAAAATTTGTTTGTTTTTTTTCAAATAACTTTTGCTCATTAATTGTCTTAGAATGCATTATTGTTTATTTTTTCCTTAAAATTATAGTATAAAATTTAAAGAAAAGAAGTTTATTTTCAAAAATGTTTTTGGATCTCATAAGCGGTTTTGACATGTATTTGTTTAAATTTTATTTTTTAAATATCAAGTTAAAACTAATTGTAAAAATCGAATATATAAAATATAATTAATAATATGATTAAGTAATAATTATAAACTACATCACTATTAGACCATGAGTAATGGTTCATGCTCATTAAAGGGTATTTTCTGCTACATCAGCGTCAAATCACCATTATATTTTTGTTAAAAACTTAAGTAATGGTTGATGCCCCTATAACGCCCCTTCATCATTATGGATTTGGTGATTTGTGGCGTTATAATAATAATGACCCATTAAACATAACGCCCCACCGTAATGGTGATGAGGGCATTATATACCGTTTTGTATGGGTTTAACGTCCCATTACACATAGTCTTATTTATTAACTCATACATGCATACGTTTGTCAAACTACCCAAGCAATCCAAATACATTAATCAATAGATGTCTGCCACCTTGTTTTGACCAAGATCTATCAAATTGCTAGGAACACAACCATAACTACTCACTTAATCTCGACAATTCATTTAATCTTGTACCAAAATCTACCAAATTTCACCTTTTGCACAACATCTTGGGAAAAAAAGTTTAAAAGTAAAATTTGAAGTAAAAAAACTCACCAAGAATTCAATCTGATTTCGCAAAGCTCAATCGCTTTTTGTGTAGAAGGTGGTCACTTAAGATTCTTAACATATTATTCCATTCTGCAACACCTAATCCGATGAATGCTTCCGCTTCACTATGTCGACTTTGGTTCCAATTAATGGTTTGCACTTGAATCGTAGGTTTGAGCAAGCTTGTGGTTCCAGTGGCGGAGCTTGAAACAAAACTTAGGGGCGGCGGGGACGAAAGTAAACTGTTTTATGAAGATGAATTCCTGCGATGCAGATGCTTTAGGGCACCATCCATCTTCATCAATGCTCTCTACAAAGTTGAGGGTGAAAATGTTATGTGGGTAGTGAAAGAGAGTGTTCAACTATGAGGATAGGAAGGCGACGAGAGAAACTGCTGAAAAGTAGGGAATAAGTGGCGATCGTGTGGAGATAGAACAGATGAACATGCTAGGTGGGTTAGCGGGGAGTGTATGATATGAAAACGTAAAAGCAGTAAGTTTTTCTAATAAACGTCAACTTTAAATGGTCCAGATTTTATTTCAGCTCAATCTAGTGACCATTTTTTTTAATCTAACAACGATTATACTATCCGCTAATAATAAAGTATATAATTCGAAGACACTATAAACATCTATAAATGAAAAAGATCAATTTCAGAAGTTAATTGCAATAAAGAGAAGTCACATGATACATTTACATAAAAAAAAACCTCAACCATTAAGGTTTTGAAAAGGTCAACATATGTAGAATCTTCCACTCACATTTCAAGATTCAAATTCATGAACAAGAAGAAGCTTCTATCCTGAGTCATAACTGGCGACTTTGAACAGCAAAGCAATGATTCATTGTTGTCATTTCTTTCTTTCTTCAATCTATCGTCTATTGACGAATTTGCCCCCAAAACAACTATACATGGTCAATGGTCAACCCATATTCTTTGAGTGTATATAACTGATGCCCTGTTGGCATAACTTGACGCATAACCTTCAACATATTACTACAAATACCCTACAAAAATCCAATTTTGGTGTCACCCCTTTTCTCTAATTCTTGAAATCAAAGTGTGAAAAGATGCCTTGGTTGTTTGCATTCAAAGGAAAATCTGGTTTCTCTGCAAGAAACACTGCTGAAGATGTTACAAAAGACGTTGATGGTCATGGACTAACTGCTATTATTACAGGTTTCTTTCTTTCTCTCTCTCAAAGATTCAAAATTTAGCGACTTTCAGGCAATTTTGTTCAAGATTTCATCTGGGATTTTTGGTTTTGATCCATTAGAACAGAAGTCAACACTTTAACTTCGGAAAGAATCTTGATTTTGTGCTTTTGAAAGAATCTTGATTTTTTGCTCTGTTTGATGAGTTTATGTCATCAAGAGGCTAATGAATATCGTTTGTGATTTGAAGTTGACTAATTTGGGGCAATTTAATGTGGTTTACATATTGAGATTTATCTAATAAATGCTCAAAATTTGTATAAGTTGGCTTATTTTCTTCTAAAAGACCATATGATATTACCCTCTGCCTATTGATGATCTTGAGTAATTGGCCCACCAAGTAGGTAAATATGAGATTTAAAATAAAAAAGGTTTATACTAATCTTGAATTACTCGGTCAACCCTGATTTTATGAAGTTGATTGTTAATGGCTGTTGTGTTCGAATCCTGCAGCCTGTCTCTTCCTGTTATATTATGAAGAGAGAATTACACAAGTTAATTAAAACAAGAGATTGCAATATATTTTTGAGTTTTAATATGCCACCTTTTCACCAACTTTTAGTGTTGCTACTTTGGTTTTTCGGACCACCATCCGACGCTCAAGTTAGTACGTCTATATGTGTGACGACTATGTTAGGCTCATAATATTTTTATATGTGCATATGTATGTATGTATAGACAGTGGCGGAGCTTGAACCATATCAAACCATATCATAGGAGGAAGGAACGAAAGTAAATTATTTTAAGTGGGGCAAACTCTATATTTATTAAAAAATTTACAACTGGCCGAAAATTTACATTACTGATGAAAAAAAAAGGGGGGGGGGGGGGCAGGATTTCTGTGAATAACTTAAAGATTTGGAGTCTGAATCTTAACACTTTGCACCGTTTACTCTATTAATCAATAAGGATTTCTTGGGTTAAGCTTAACATCAAGAATTGGTTATGTTTTATGACTTTAATGTTTAACACCTAAAGATTGTTATTTTCAGGACCTACAAGTGGTATCGGCCTAGAAACCGCGCGTGTGCTAGCTTTACGCGGTGTACATGTAGTTATGGCAGCCAGGAATGTGGAAGCCGCTGAAAAATGTAAAGAGACAATAATAAAGGACTGTAATAGTGCTACCATTGATGTTATGGAGCTTGATGTAAGTTCATTGGAATCTGTCAGAAAGTTTGCAAATGAATACATTCTAAAGAGTCTACCCCTCAACATCCTCATGTAAGATACATTACACTTTTCATTAATCCTATCTAAAACTTGACTTGAAGTTTTACATGTCTAATCGATTGATTTTTGTCGTATGTAGTTGTAATGCAGGAATCATGGCTCCTCCATTTTCCCTTTCAAAAGATGGGATTGAGAGTCAGTTTGCAACTAACTATCTTGGTACGCCTTCGTATAACAAATTTATTATGTTTTCTGTATGTTTCGTTTCACATGTCACATTTTTGGTTCACCTAGGATAAGTTTTTCTTAGTGGTAAACGTGTTTTTTCCTATGATTCAGGACACTTCCATTTGACGAATCTGTTGTTGGATACGATGAAAAATACTGCTAAAAACTGTGGGAAAGAAGGAAGAATTGTTTTGGTTTCATCAGAAGTTCATAGGCTGACTTACAAAGGAGGAATCATGTTTGACAAGCTAAATGATGAAAAATGGTATTAACTAAGTCCATTTTCTTTATTCTTGTTTTCTTGAATTCTATATGATTTCAATCTATTGATCCATTAAACAAAGACACACTTTTCTCTAGATACCTTTTATCTAACCATTCGCAATATTGTGTTATGCTACTTGAACTCGCCTAATATCCATCGTCAACTTTTCAGCTACAATAGTTTCTATGCTTATGGGCAATCAAAGCTTGCTAATATCCTGCACGCTAAGGAGCTAACAAGGCGTCTCAAGGTGATTACTAGAATTAATGATCACACACATAATTATAAACCACACTGCATTTCTATCAGTAACTTAAAGTCGCAATTATGTCAATATACGGGTCATTGCTAAGTTATGTTGTGAAAAATTACATGTTCATCATCGTGTGCAGGAAGAAGGAGCGGACATAACTGTCAATGCATTGCATCCTGGAGTCATTGCAACCAATCTTTCACGTCACTCGAGCTTTATGTCTGGTAGATACAAATGCTGCTACTTTGGTTTTTCAAACTGTACTCTTTTTTTCTTGTTCATGATGTTAAAAGTTTATCTTTCTATTTTCTTGACATAGTTTGCTTATATGGACTCTTCAAACACCTTCAAAAGAATATCCCACAGGTTTGTTCTTATTGTCTTTCTGCATACATTCCATTTTTATTTTATAGTTGTGGATTAAGTAAAGATAGGACCCATAACATACTGATCTCGGTAACTGATAACTGATAACAAATACTGATAATTGACGTGTGTTACTTGATTATGGTTTCAGGGAGCTTCAACCACCTGCTATTTGGCATTAAACCCGAAGGTGAAGGGAGTTAGCGGCGAGTATTTTGCTGACAATAATGTGGCTAAACCGAGCGGTAAGGCCAGAGATGCTGAGTTGGCGAAGAAACTATGGGAATGCGGTATGGAGTTGACCAAGTCAAAGTGACCGAGACAAGTTTAGTTTGGTATTTCCTTTGTAACATAGTCCATGCTTTCTATTCTTTTGTGATTTTATTTTTTGTGAATATCGTGAATGATTGTTTGAGTGTTGTTGTTGCATGATTTTGTTTTATAGAACCCGGATGGGTTTGGTGTAATGTGTATGTATGAGTTATATGTAATGTTGTATTTGAACATGTATACAAAAATAAAAAGGTTGTAAAGATTATGCTCTCTATTTTATTTGCTTAACAAAGAACATAGTTTGTCACACGTCCAAATAAGAATCATGTTTAAAAAATTATTTATATACAAAGGGAAATTGTTCTCATAAACTTCATCGAAAAAAAAAAGAAAAAAAAATAACAATCAAACGGATCTCTCTCTTTCTCTCTCCCTCTCCAATGCACTCCCCCCTCTAACAATCTCTCCCTTTTTTTCATATTTGTTTGTTCGTAGTCACAAACATTTGCCTTAAGAACACACCTTGTCTGTATCCTCTCTGTTTTACGTGAGATATAAATCTCCATTGTAAATGGTCTTAGCAGTTGTCGGCGGATGTTATGTATAAAAACTATGCAATCATATGTTATCTAGAGCAAACTTGTCATTTGTCAAGGTCGAGAAGTACAAACCGTTTCATCTCTACATATAGGATCATGATTGAAATATGGATTCGAGATAAAAAATTTATACTCAAATAGTTTATTCATTGTAATGCATATTATAGAATAAAAATATAACAAGTTATTTACAGTTTAATACGAAGTTTAGATTACTAAATTAAGTTTTTTTATGGTTAAACATATAGTA
The DNA here is from genome assembly GCA_025215565.1 of Flaveria ramosissima. NCBI lineage: Eukaryota > Viridiplantae > Streptophyta > Magnoliopsida > Asterales > Asteraceae > Flaveria > Flaveria ramosissima. Next base: position 3,553,601 of record CM046036.1, read on the forward strand.
ATGCATGTTGAAGGTCCTTATTTATTTGACTAAATAGATTAAGTCATTTCTTTTTGAGTTTTAATAAATGTCATTTGGTTTAATAGTATCGAATATTTAAACATATCTTATTTTAGGTAGAGTTAGCGGGTGTTTGGCAATTGAAAAATGACTTTTCAAATTGATTTCTCATATAAAGTAAAAATAAATTTTTGAAAAGTAAGAATATAATGATTTATTAACTTTTAAAAACTTATTTTAGTTCAATTGTTTATTATACGCTTAAGTTCCCTCCTATTAACTCCATGGTTTTGAAAACCGGACCGGACCGGCCGGTCCGACCGGTTGGACCGGGAACCGGACTCCGATCCGGTCCGGTTTGGTGTTTAAAACCGTTTTAGTGTTAAACCAGTGGTCGGACCGGTTGAACCGGTCGAACCGGCGGTCGGACCGGGAACCAGACCGGTTGAACCGGTGGTCGGACCGGTTGAACCGGTTTTTTAATATATATTTTTATTTTTTTGTAACTTGTACATATATTTATAAAAAATACTTATAATTTTATCCGGTTCTTATATACGGTCCGACCGGTTGAACCGGTCCGACCATCGAACCGGTAAGACGTCCGGTTCACTATCCGATCCGGTTTTAAAAACATTGATTAACTCCCTTTAATTCTTAAACTTATATTATTTTTAGCGATTGTATAACTTTTTAGTTTATAAGTTAATTTAAATATTTTTTTTAGAAACGGATTAGTAACGGTTATTAAAAAATAAAAATTAATCCTATCTTTGTTTTGGTCGCCCACGTAATACGCCGAAAATCAACCTTTCCCCTTTCATCTTCTTCAATCCTTAGATTTTGTGATTCAAGTTGTCGCCTTTCAGAATCGAACATGTGGATTTTCGGCAGAAAAGGGCCCTCTGGGTTTTCAGCTTCTTCAACAGCCGAAGATGTCACTCAAGGAATCGATGCAACTGATCTCACCGCCATTGTTACAGGTGATCTTCAATGAATCTTTAATCGATCATATGTTGATGCTCATGATGATTTTGACCAATCAGTGAAGGGTATTTGACTATTTCCCACTAAAGCTGTCTAAAGGGAACTAGGGTTTGATTCTGTTAAGATTCTTGATTGCTGGATCACTTTATGGTTCTGTTTATATAAGATCTGATCACTATGTGTAGTTTATTTGACCCTTGAAAGTAGTTGAAACTCAAATACAGTTGATGAATGCTTTGTGTTGTATAACAGTATGAGTAGTTAGATGAGGTTTTTGTGTATGTTTAGGTGCTACAAGTGGCATTGGTTTCGAAACAACTCGTGTGTTGGCATTGCGCGGTGTACATGTAGTTATGGCAGTAAGAAATACCGAAAGCGGTAGAAAAGTTAAAGAAACTATAGTTAACGAAATCCCTACTGCTAAACTTGATGTAATGGAGTTGGATCTTAGCTCTCTGGCATCTGTAAGAAAGTTTGCAGCCGAATTCGTTTCTTCAAGCCTCCCTTTGAATATCCTCATGTAAGAAACTGTATATACTATAGCATGGCAATGATATAATCAAGAAATGTAAAACGATTATGATTATGATTGTATTGTATTGTTGGAAGTAACAATGCAGGGGTTATGGCTCCACCATTCACGCTTTCGAAAGACAAGATTGAACTACAGTTTGCAACGAACCATTTAGGTCATTTTCTTTTGACACAACTTTTACTCGAGACCATGAAACGTACTTCACATGAACAGGATAAAGAGGGGAGAATAGTCAATGTATCCTCGGAAGGCCATCGATTTGCATACAAAGGAATTTATTTTGATCAGTTAAACGACGAGTCAAGGTACATTGCAAAATGCAACATTGGGGATTGATGAAGTATATCCTGTATAATTTATCTTTTTGTAGTAGTGTTAATTAGCAATGCTCAACACTTATATAAACATGTATGTGAAAATTGTTATATGCAGTTACAACCCTATATATGCGTATGGACAGTCAAAGCTTGCCAACATACTGCATGCTAAAGAACTAACAAAACACTTCAAGGTGAAATTTGTGATATTTCACTAGACTTATAGCATAAAAGGAGTCTTTAACAATTTATAAAGTGTGTGTGATACCAGGAAAATGGGGTGAATTTAACTGCAAATGCGCTTCATCCTGGATCAATTGCAACCAATCTTCTACGTTACCACAACATTATCAATGGTAAAAGTCTGAGTCTTTTAAACTTGTATTTCTGTATAGTTTCACTTTATTGTTAGTTCAGAATCTTAATTTGTTCTTGATTCAGGTGTGGTTGAATGGGTTGGCAAATTCTTTCTCAAAAACATTCCACAGGTTCGATAAAATCCTTAAGCACCATCGTCTAGTTTAGAGGTGTCAAAATGGACGGTCAGGACAGTTAAGTAACGGGTCAAAACATGTAAATTTTGTACAAAACTTATTGTCCAATCTTCTAGATTTTTATGAAAAATGGTTACGAAGACAAGATGCATTTACAATATTAAAAGTTACAAAACTTTTCAACATAGTCCATTTTTAGCTATTTTTCTATTTTTTTTTACCCTTTTGACAGTTTGATACAGAGAATAGCCTGGATCGATTTATTTATAAGTTATGGGTCGAAATTGACACCTCTAAATCATGTTTTAACTGAAGAACATGTTAAAAACATAACTTTATTTAAACTTATATAATCTTTAGGGGGCAGCCACTACATGCTATGTCGCGTTGCACCCGCAAGTTAAAGGAGTTAGTGGTGAATATTTCATGGACAATAACATAGCCCAACCGAATTCATATGCTAAAGATGCAGCATTGGCTAAAGAACTGTGGGATATCAGCTTGACCATGGTGGCTCCATAAACATTGGACCACAACGGTTCACTACATCGCTAGGTTAGAGTATAGATCTTGTTACATGTATGTGTTCTATATCTGTGCGTGCATATGCTGTGACCGAATTGACTTGTATTTTTGCTACTTGAATTTAAGTGATATTTAAAGTGCACATCTTATGATCTTAAAATGCGATTTTGATTTTAATGATGATGGCGAGATTTCTGTGCATCCCTGGTATTCTTGCGGAATAAGAGGTGTCAAACCAAAAGGACTATCAGTGTAATTTACTCTATTATTTATCATCAAATCTGAAATTATAATGTATGGAATATTGGACTATAACGTAGGTGTAAAGGGTACCCTCGTATTAGCTCTAGTGGAATCGAAATTGGGACGAGTCAAACTGGTCCCTTAAGTTGTTCTAGCATATCCCATATATAAGGACTCGTCTCCACTAGAAAAGGGGCTGACCGCTTTGCTTCACTAAGTCTCTAGACGCGCCGACTCTAAAAGATGTGGGAGCTTCATCCTTGTTGGACGTGCCATGTCATTGTAGCGTTGAGCTCTTAAGAGCATCTGCAGTCCAAAAACTCTAGAACCTCCTTAAACGTGTCCCGTCACCTGACCAGTTAGCATTTAGCAATGCATGTGAACCTTCATGTGAACTTTTCCTAATCAGTCAATTACATCCTACAAACCTCCTTACATTTTCACACTAGATATATATATATATATATATATATATATATATATATATATATATATGTATATATATATATGTATATATATATATATGTATATATATATATATATGTATATATATATATATAAAATAAAGTTAAGAGTAAGAATATTATTTAAAATATTAAAATATTGTATGATGTATCTAAATATTATATAAACGTGCCAAAAACTTAAAATTTTGAAACATAATAGAATAAACACTACCATTAAAACATTACGATCAATTAAACATAGACGGCTATCGGCTTATTGGAGGGTTGACGCATTTCAAGTTGGTTGGTTTAATCATTCAACACGAACATAGTCTATATGTATTTGCGTCATATGCATCAACACTAATTTGCACACATTTAAAATCGTGTAACACAAACATAACCAGTTTATTCTATTTATCTAAACAATACAAGTCTTGAAGGGTTATAATCATTGTTAACATAACTTCAATTCTACTAGAAGCTTCTTCAAATTTTCTTTGTAAATGTGGAGATGTAGCAATGGTCAATGATGAGGGTGAACAACCGCAACAATGGTGTAATGAAAAACATATAATTTCTAAAGGAACCTAGTTAATCATATCTTCATGATTTGTACATATAAAAGTATTTTTTTATGATTGGTATGGTACATGGCAATTAACCCATTGGTGACTTGTACATCTGTGAAAATATATTGCTATTTATTACAACTAAACCATTGGTGATTTGTACACCAGCTCTTTAGCTATATATAATAAAAGAGTTAAAAACATTAATTTTATGATGTATGGCTTTAGCTATATATAATAAAAGAGTTAAAAACATTAATTTTATGAGTTGAATAACTACAATTATATATTTAAAACCGTCTTAAAAACAGTGAACTGAAATGCAAAATTGAATCCAATGAATCACCTCTACATTTAATTTCCTAACATAAACAGATAACAACAATTCAAAATCCAAACCTGCTATACATCCCATAAGTTAAACAAATAATGTAAATAGATACAGTATTATATTCACCTTATGATCACTAGTTTGTTTCTTAGCAATCAAAAGATTCACAGGACACAAAACCAATTTACAAACTAACAAACAAAAGAATAACAAATTCAAGTCTTCCAACAATCAAAATCTTTTCACTGAGCTTTGCCAAACTTCAACACATTGCTGATCCTTCCTCGTCACGAACATCTTATTTCCTCCAAAACCCATATTCGTGATCCTGTTTCCACCCGAATCCTTCGCTCTTCCTAGAATATTCTTCTTAAAGATTCGATCTTTACCATTATTCGACGAGCCCATCAAGACCTCTGACCATAACTGCAATTCACCTTGCTTACTGCTAAAAACTTGATTCCCATGGGCTTCAATCTTGCAACCAAACCCTTCTTTCTTTACATTGTTGACTTTTCTAGTGTCACCAAGACAACTCCATGTGTTCAAAGATCCAAAGTTTCTTAAATCAATGTAGGAAACCTCTCCTGAGTTTATACCAATCTTGAAAACAGCCGAAAGGCTATCAGAAACCGCGATATCTGCAAAACAATCCATACTTTCTTTGATTTCCCAAACTGCATTCCCAGATCTTAAATCCCAAAACTTTATGTTTCCTGATACACCGGATGGACCGCTATGAGACCCTGAAGCCATTAACAGATTAAGGCTAGGAACCCAATTCAATTTAGTTGATGGGATTGCAGAACCAAGATCAGCACCAAAGATTTCATTATTAGCAATCTGTGAAACCACTTTGAAGCTATTAAGATCATACACCATGATAGAGTTTGAGTTTCTTCTTCCTGATTCAAAACTAGTGAACAAAAACTCAGGGGAAACACCAATTGCTTGAACAGTTGAGCTAGATTTAGTTGCATTTTCCCAATTTAGGGTCTGTCTAACAAAACCCAAATCAAGATCAAGAATTTGCAGCCCAGAGAAATCTGTTGCACCAGCTGCAACAACATTTGGTGATAAAGCTAACAAAGAATCAATAGCTGCAAAATTTGTCAAAGTTGTTGACTTTCTTTGTAAAGACCAATCAAAAGATGTGATCTTGCTACCATGAGACACATAAACCGACCCATTTGGAGTTGTTGCAATAGCAGAAGGTGAATCCCTACCGCTGAGAGGCAAAATCATCGATTTTTCAAGATCAAAAGCCTCAAATTGAGATGGGTTTGATAGAGATTGAACAAGAAGATCAGTAATCCCATATAAATTTGCCTCAAAGATGATATCTTGAATGTCAAAGGCTTTGGCTTTTGATGGGAGATAACCTGTTCTCAACAAAGAAAGAAGAATTGAGAACAACTCAGGGTCTCTATCAACAAAAGGGATGTTATTGATGCTATTTGATGAGTCAAAGAGATTAGAGAAAATGGTCTTGGAGCCAGCCAAGGTTAGGGTTTGTTTTGTGGTTTGAAAAAGCTGACCACCAACATCAATGGTGATGATATTGGTTGAAGGTTGGTGGTTTTGGTGGTTGAATTTGTTGTGATTGTGTGAGAACCCATTTGAGATAGGGCTTGATTGAGAGAAAGGAGGCATTTTCTTGAGAAATTGAGAATGGGGTTTGAGATTTCTTGAAGATTTGTGGGAGAAAATATGGAATGTAATGGTGGTGCAATGATGGAGAAAGTGGTTGATTATGTAGAGGGGGGAAGGTAAGAATGATATTATATTTGTGGTCTAACATATGTGTGGTCAACAGAGGAGGCTGGTAGTTTGGAAGAAAGCCAGGGTGGAAAAATAATTGGGTGATTTTGTGCAGATTCCAACTAAATAGAATATGTCCTATAAATCTTTTTATGCAAAGTTTCTAGATTTTATGATTTTTTTTTCCTTGCATAAACACTTAAAACAGTTGTTGTTAGGTTGTCCTTAAAAATAAGATATCTTTTATAATAAAAGATGAAGTATACATCTACGGCTTCTCCCTCTTTCTATCATGTCTCTCATTGTGTCTTTTGGATGTCTTATGTTTACGATAAAAAATAAAGTATACATATTACTCATGGAGTCATGGTGTCTTATAAAGTACGTATGTTCACATATTGTTGGCATGTTACTCACGGATGAAGATGATTAAAACGGTTGCTCTAACAATCAATGTAGTTTTTATTATAATATATAACACACCTATTTAATTATAATTATTTTGTGAACGTTTTAAAATGGATGGATATAATTAAAAAGGGTATCTTTTGAATGAATTGCAAGTTGTCAAAGTAGATGACTTAATGTGGGGACAATAGCATATGTTTAATATGACATATTGACATGTAACAAGTAATATATCCTATTGTTTGTCAAACGGTTCACTAGAAGATAACCTCACGGTCAAAGCAAACTTAACCTTTGTTTGGCTATATATTCTGACTTTGACTACAACATTCGTGCATGTTTTGTAGCATGCTGATTTTGGTGTTTTCCTGGAAATGCACTCTCAAATTTCTGACCAAAGTTTTTTATTTTTACAACTTCTTATTCTTTTCACAAAATCACATTATATGTTTATCATCTCGAGCTTCATACATTGCTTATTCTAGAATTCATATATTAGCATTCAAATTCAAAACAAAAGATCTTTGCTGTTAAAAAAAAAGTAGGAGATAAGGGTAACTGCAATATGGTAGCTTTCATTTGCTCCGGCATCCAGACATCATGCGGGTAGGTCCGGGTCCAGTTCAGGGTCATCTTCGGTATGGTTCGAATGCGGGTCTAGATTGGTATCAGTATTACTTTATATACATTTTTAAAACACTGTTTTAACATTCTTTATCCCAATAGATAAAAACGTTGCTCTTGTCAAAAAAACACTCTACTCGAGAAACGTGTCAATTGGTACACTTGATCATAGTACACTTTTGGTACACTAGTACACAACATCAAGACTCAAGTAAAGCAATAGGTTAATCATAATTATCGCGTTCATATGACTAAAAACTTGCATTACGCGTCAACCAAATGGTGCTCAATGAGCTACAACAGTAATATCGAAGCTCATAGGTTTGAAACTTGAACATAAGCATTGTTTCCTACTACCTTAACCAAAAAGATGTTCTTACGAGCATATTTAGCTTACATATATAGATGAACCTGTTAGATTCTATGCCCTTTTCGGGGCGAAAAAAGAGTACTTTTTGGAGTACAAACAACAGCCCCAAAAGGGTCACCACTCATCACTATCCTTCTGAATCTTGATTTCTTAAAGTTTCACTGGTCGTTCGTGGCGTCCACTCATTAGCTGACACTCGGCTGCATCATCGGGAAGAAAGACCAGTTCCTGATTGGCCCGTTTTCTTTCCCGAGAATCTTCTCGTTCGTCCACCAATCGGCTTCGGGCCCATCTGTACTATCAAAGTTAAACTCTTTAAGAGATCCTAATGTAGTGGTGGATCTATGCTTCTGATGTCTCGGCCCACTCTCCCCATAACAATATTCATAACCTATCGCCACGTCATCACGACATTCGCGCCCATTCGCCATGTCAGCACACCGTTTTCTCTCCACACATCTCACAACTTGCTCGGGTGTCACTTCAAACGACACTCTGTGATCAAGCAAATGATGTTGATCGCGTGACTCCCACTGACAAGGTGACACCTTTCCACTTGTTGGGAAGTGCAGAAACTGCAGGCCCGGGTCTGGGCCTGAGTTTGGGCCCAGCCCGCCACAAGTGAAGTCTCCATCCATAAATGGAGACGAGGTGCCAGAATTTGATATCCCCGAACTTGGGGATATCAGATGGCCCATTGGGCTCCCAGGGTACAACTGATAAGACTGAAACTCATAAGGTATAGCATTGCTTTGGTCACACGAGGCCAGAAGCCGGGCATACGGGACCTCGGGCGAGGAGGGTGTGGTCAGATGGACCGACTCCGGTGGCGGTGTGAAGGGCGCGGTGGACGGCTCGGTGGTGTACGTCGAAAACACGGGTGGCGACACCAATTGAGTCTCATGAGCATATGGGCCAATGGCAAACATGTTATCAGGGCCACCAGGTGAATACATGCTAGCGGATACAGAGGTGAATGATAGGAATCCGTTGGGTGAATGGGTGGCAGACGGTGGTTCTGAGTGGAGGAAAGACGCCGGAGACGACGGTGGTGCGATGAAGGGGAGAATTCTTGAAGGTGGTTGAGCCATGTGTGCTTGTGGTTGAGCCATGGTTCGTGAGTAATCGGGATCAGGTGCAACCGCTGGTCCGATCCTCTTGCTATGCTTTTGAGATCCAAAACACCATGAAATCTTCCAACATCTTCCCCATCTTCTCTTCTGCATCAAATCGATCAACAAATCAAGGGTTTGATTAATCAAACAGAATCAAGATCTATAGCTATGGAGATGATCAAAAAGTATCAAAAGTTCAAAACAACGAAACCCAGATCTTTTATTTCAAGAAAATCATACACCCATGATTAAAATCCATCAGAAAAGAAAACCCATGAACGAAATGAATCAAATTAGCATAATCAAATCAAAAAGATTGAATTTTTTTCTCACCGGAGCTGAAGAATAGTGAGTTGCTCTGTTCTCCGACGAGTGGATCACCGACGAGTTGATCGTCACCATGGAATCATTCACACCTCTCATCTTCTAAATCAAGAAACCAAATAAAAAGATGAAATCAAAAAATGATTTTGATTTCTATGAGATGCTTTCTATCACTTTTGAGGTCAAACAGAGCAATGAGTTGAGATTTTGTATAATTATTTGTGTGTAAAGTAATTATTATCGGAAACATAAGCTAAAAAGTCTAAAAGGTGTTTTCATATATATAGGGTCGATACATGTGAGATTACAAAAGTACCCATTGTTTCATGAGTTGGGAATTTAATAGGTGCACCTGAATTTCACTTGCCTTATTGAATGATCCACCTTATTTACTTTGCATTTAAAAAGCTCACACCAAATGGGCATTCTTCTGCCCTTATTAAACCCTAGCTTGCCAATGGCATGAATGTGGGGTTGCACCTTCTTGTTGAAGTTATTGTGGGGGCATGAATGTAAATTAATGTTGGAAGATTCAAAAAAGATGTTTGAGTTTAGATCGAACACATGATTCTTGGTGTGTGTTACCATTGGGATATTTATTTCTGTTGGATACTGAGAAATAATTAAGATAAGAAGCGTGTGTTAGTGTTTCTTAGCACAATCATATAGTCGTTTTTAGGAACTTATTATACTATTGTAACTCGTGTAAACATATCATGATTTACTTGTTCTTGTGATTTGCAAAATTTCATTTTGAAACCAAGCTAGATGTTTTCAGAATTTAAATTTTCATGATGTTAAACAGTCACTTCCTTTTTATAGTGATTAGTGAACTCAAAAATATAAATATATATATCGGCTATTGTTCTTTTAAAGTAATATCGGCTATTGTATTTTTAAAGTAATTCGAAAAAGATAATGGTAAAACAAATGATGAAATTATTCAGTATTTTTATTGTTATTCTTATACACACGAAAATTAATATTTTCCCCTAACAATGTTCCCATTAAATATCAAAGTTTATCCAAAATGTAAATTTGGAAGAGCATTAGTATTCAAAAATTTAAAAGAAAATAAAAATTAAGAACCTACATCAAGATTTAAGATATTGGCTTGGAAAACGTTAGAAAACTAATAATATAACAATGACATGAATTTCCTTTATTTATATCCTTTATATAAAGCAATGTCATGTCATTAAAAAAAGTAGTTTGGATTTAAATTTAATTGGTAAAGTTATTAAGAACACTGACCTACTATTTTTCAATATATTACATAAGGTTAGGTGCTCAATTTAAGTTCAATTATATTATGCTCTCCTAACTCCTAAGGGTAATTTAGTCAATCGAGAAGAACATGACCCTGTTTTGAAGCAAGAATGATCATAATAAAATCTTTATGGATAATTAAAAATTGTTAAAATGTTAATTAACATTAAAATAAAGAGGATTCTTTGTAAAGTGGGAGTATAATAATGTTGTGCACGTGTGTCCATCCACTTCTTTTATGGCTTTTTTCTTCTCTAGGGGTATCAATTGGGTCCCACCTTCAAAATTATTCTTTACCCTTTTATCCCTATAATATATGGTAAAAGAAATAAGAAAATGACTCGTATGTTTTTAAAATTTCAATTTATATGTTAAAATCGATTTCATGACAAAATGTTCACGAGTATGCTACATGTGAATACAGTTCTTTTGTTTGAGCATGTTCGTTACATTGTAACAGCGAATAAACTGTTCAAATAATTCATTTTAACGTATATTTGTTTTTCTAAACTTATTTTCTTCATACATCATAACATATATTTATAAATAAAATACACACGGCCATGAATACATAGTTACATACAAGCCTGCGTTCATATTATAAAACAAGTTTGTGTAAGTTTAAATCACAAAACCAAGACTCATAGTGTGATATTTTGTTATAAGTTATAGTTTTCTAGACTATCTGTAATGGGTGTGTGATAGTGATAAAAATTATTGTTAAAGGTGTCACATTATTATAAATGTGTATAATAGTATTTGTATGAATGTAAGATTTAATCTAGAAATAATATGAGAAGCATATTATGGTTGATTGAAAAATAAAAAATTAAAATCATCTCTCTTTGCATCATGCCTGTGATATATATTGATTATATTAAAACCTACGAAAACTCTAATCATGCGTAAAGAGGGCAGCGTTCCAAGCGTAATAGGCCTAGGTGGCGCCCATTACAGATGGTCTAGATTAAAATGCAAACTAAATATTTAATTGATGAGAATTACGCATCATTAATGAAATGTACAAGAGAGTTCAATCTATTTTTCATAAGTCTTCATGTCTACCATTACAATTTACAAAGGTAGAAAAAAGGATAAACATATATGTTGATCATCATGCAAAGCTATTCTATAGACCATGATATTTTATAAACATGTTATGACATAATACACTATGTGGATACTTTCATGCACTCTGTTACCATAAAATCTTGGGTGCTTAAATAACCTTGTAAGTGCTAACCAACAAGATGATCAGATAAATCACCAAAATTTTATCTCAAATAAAGATGGGATTAATATGAGAAGAATCACAACAGAAGTTCATGTAATGATTTGAATAGATGAAAAGAGAAATATATTCTCATCAGAAGATCATCATTGAATAAAGTTTAGGTCAAATGCTGTAAATTATTGATGTTTTTGGCCATTTCAAAGCAGTCTACCATTACATGAAAACCAAAAGAGCTTTATTCTAATTCATTTGTATATAATTGCCCATTTGGTTCTTCATAAAAGGAAAGAGAAGATGCTTCTAAACAGCCAAACTCTTTGAGGCAATCTCATATACATTCTCTGAAAGCCCGTTAGCCGACACGATCATCTCCAACTGAGCCTGTTTCCAGAGTCATCAAGAATTTCAATCATCGAAATACAATGTCATTAAAAACATCTAATATAATATACAGGTGGCAATTTAAACCCATTTACTTAAAGAAACGGGTCAAAGCAAATAACAGCTAAAAGAGGACCATTCAATAGGGTCGGACGGGTTGAAAATCACCCAAAATCCATTTTTAATGGATCCAACCACCTGAGTAGTTTATATTCAAAGATTTAAATTGTTATAACATAGTTTTTTCTAACACACTTATTACTTATAGCCATAGGAAGTCTGAGAATTAAGAAAACTTGTGTACCTTAGCAAGGTTTTGTCGGGTCTCATCATACCGCTTCCACCTAGAAAAGGCTGAAACCATGCGAGACGCCACCTGAAAGCAAGAGATGGGCAAAACGGTAATATCACCACGACCCAAGAAAAGAGAAGAGAAATCGGTATTTTTAAGTTATTTGCACCTGTGGGTTGAGTTTGTCAAGCTGCACCACAATTTCTCCCAAGAACTTGTAGCCCGAACCATCTTTGGCATGGAAATTAACCGGCGAAGCACAAAATCCTCCAATCAGTGAGTACACCTGTTCAAATTTAGGGTTTGAGAAAACAGATCATATATAAGAAAAAAATATATATAGAGGTGCCCAAATAGGTCGACAAGGCAAACTAGGTGACCGGTCAAACGGGTCAGGTTGACCAGCCAACATTTTTTAATTATCTTTTACGTTACTAATCAGAATTATACTGTTAAAAGTGATAACCAGATTCTTTGAATGAACTAATTATATCAATTCATTTGAATGTCAATGGGTTAAAAATGCTACCTCTGAAATGATGCAACAGCAAATGAGTTTAATGAACCGTAAATTCTAACCTTGTTGGGATTTTTAAGGTCAAATGCTTGATGATTCAAAAGTTTGTAAACATTCTCCACATTCCCAGGAATATCCGACGAGGATTGAAGTGCAAACCACTTGTTAACAACCTAAAAATCAAGAAAAAAACTCAGTTCTGTCTTGAAAATCCAACACAAGATCGGATAAAGAACCCCAAAACGTTAAAAGAATCATTTAGGATCTAGAGAAGCTACCAGATAGTCATGCTGCCATTGGTTATAGAAATCAGCCAGAGCATCATCACGGGCTTTACCCGGTTTCTGAGCAATGGCTGCCAGAGCTGAAAACTGATCCGTCATATTTGTGGCGGTTTTGTATTCGTGCAACACAAGATCAGTTATTTCTTCATCTTCAAGAGATGCAAGATAACCTTTTTTCAAGAAGTTAAGTTGATAAAGTCAATAGGTAACATATAAAGCTTTCCGTGCCAAATATAAAATGTCAACAAGAAAACAAAAAAATACCAAGGGCGGTGTTCTTTAAAGTCCGTCTAGCCATATTTGTGTGGTCAAACACGTATTTCTCTGAGCTTCTATTTTCTTTCACCTGTCAAACATGACAATATTAATACTCATCAGTCATCACCATATTCAAAGGCTATAGAAGACAGTAGTTTATGCTTGCTGTTTGAAGTTATAATAATCACATATTCGAGTGTTTTGGCAAATTCTTATCATTCAAGGAACTTATAAATAAGATAACCAAAAATAACATGATATTTTTGTGAAAACAAATCGACCTTTTTTTTCAATTTTCTTTTTTTCACTTCGGAAAAAAGAATGGTTAAATAGTTAACTTCCATACCAGATTTAAGAACTCTGGCTTCAGTTCTGAAGCTAGCTGCTTTCGGATGAATTTTCTAACTGCATGGACCGCATCAGGGTCAGCTACTTCCATCATGTCCATTATTTCACCTTCACCAGGAAGTGTTATTGCTTTTGCAATAAATTCCTACATTAAATAAATCAATTTAGTTCTTCAATTTCTTCAAATCTAAGAAACTAGAAGAAACCAAAATCAAGAAATAAACAAGTAAAAATACCTTGTCAAGACTTGAATCCAAAAGAATGCATTTAATACCATGCACAAACTGTGGATCAAGAACCAAAGTACCACTATTCTGGAAATTTACAACTTGGCTAAGCATCAATTTTCTTGCCAATATTTGTCCAGCTTCCCACCTGTAATAACAATAAAAGTATAAAACACAATGCATTTTGTATACATTTTTTTCTTTAACGTCAGCTGTTTTGTTTAGGAATAATTACCGATTAAATTCATCCGAATCATGAGCAAGAAGGAAAAACAAATCATTGTCTGTTAGATCAGACTGTAGGCGGATAGGGGCACTGTAACCCCGTAACAGAGATGGAATCGGCTTCTCGGGCACATCAGAGAATATGAACTCTTCTTCAGCCTGATGGCAAATATATAAGTGAACTTTTTTATATCAGAACTCAGATATAATTTTGATTTATCCAACCCTTGTTAGATACAATCTTACCTTTGTAACTCTAAGAACAGTAGTGTAAACGGGCTGACCGCCACATGTAACAGACTCTAATTTCCCGTCATGATAAATTGATGATAATGGCATATCCTTGCCACTTGAATCGAGAAGCCCTGCTGCCACAGGAATAAACATTGGTTCTTTTACCGGCTGACCTGGCGTAGGCGGCACTGTTTGACTGAGAAAGTAACAAATATGACAAGTCTGTTACAGAAGTAACAAAAAAATATACATAGCAAAAACTTTAAAAGAAAATAAAAGTTACCTAAATTTCAAAGAAAAGGTTCGGGCTTCAGCATTGTAAGAAGAAGTAACCTTCACGACAGGAGTCCCAGCTTGTGAATACCTGAAAATGAGTCGTTAATCATATGCATATAAGTTTTAATGAAAAAGGAAAAACGCAAAAGTTTAGCTGACAACAAAGGGTTGGGTGGATGAGTTTTTTTAAATCGATTATGTAGCATTAAACAGTCAAAATTAGATAATCAGATGTAAACCATGTTGCAAGAGATGGTATTTGGATGTGTTTTTGCAACAAGACCTTGTAATATTCATATGACAAGATGTTTGAGCTGAAACTTCAGATTGTTAAAAAAAATAAGAGACCAAATGACCAGATAAGTCATTACCATGATCCAAATCAACTATAATAAACATCTTTTACGAATTAGTTATTAATAAATTATTTTAAAAACTTACCACAATTCCAACAATTATTGACTTGTAATTTTATTATTAACAATTAGAAGTTATACTACACTATAAAAAAAGAGAGTAAAAAAATCGCCAAATAAGTAATTTCAGTCCCCACTTAAATCATCAATTTTTGCAGCTGGCATGAAACTAATTGTTTGACCAGTAAATTATCAGAGTTCATATTATCCAAACAATAAAAACTGATTACTGCACATTGAATTTGCAAAAATAATAAAACCAGTTTTATAAAACCCCAATAAAAGAAAGTTGGACAATTACCATAATAAGAAATTAGCAAAATCTGCATCATTAGCATCTCGCATGGCAGCAAAGAAATCTTCACAAGTTACTGCTTGTCCATCATGCCTTTGAAAGTACAAATCCGTTCCCTAAAATTAAAATTTGCCAACTTTACCATATAATAACCACATAAACATCATATATTCAACTATTTAGCCATCTTTCTTTACCTTTCGGAACCCTTGGCTTCCCAATAATGTTTTGTACATGCGCACAACTTCAGCTCCTTTTTCATACACCTGTAACCATACAATAAAAAAAACTAGTCAGCATTTGTAATAATGTCAGAATGGAATATCATTTACTATACCAAAAGCAAAAAAACTTAGAAGCATACCGTTACTGTATAAAAGTTATCCATCTGCAAAAGAAAAGAAAAAATGAAAAAGATGGAGTTGAAAATTTTAAATTTATCAAGAAAGTAAATGAGACGTTAAAGAAAACAGGAATGAGCTTGGACCTTGATGTAAGAGTGAGGCCTAACAGGGTGAGCCATGGGCCCGGCATCCTAGAATAAATGACAAAAAATTATTACAAGCGCTGTAGATCCAAAATCAATAATATAATTTTACACAATGCTCAAACTATAGAATAATGACATTTTACTGTATATATTAACCTGTGAAAATTGGTATATGCGAAGTTTTGAAACATCACCAATCCTCTTGACTGTACGGCTTCCCATATCGGATGAAAATTCCTGCAACACATGTTAATTGTAAAAAGGTTCCATATTGTATATATAAAATAGCTACTTTATAGAAGTTAAAAGCATCTGCTTACTTGATCACGGAAAACAGTAAGACCTTCTTTCAAACTCAATTGGAACCAGTCCCGACATGTCACTCTACAAACATTTAAGTACAATATTTAGAAAACTTTTATTAATAGAATAAAACTTCATATTTTTAGAATATCAATTACAAATGGACATAAACGGTACCTGTTGCCAGTCCAATTATGGAAGTACTGCAATGGAGATAACGAAATAGATGAATGTAACTATAAATTAGATAGAAACATACAACCAAAAAAGGAAAACAGCTAGGCAACATACCTCATGGCCAATGACACCCAAAATCGCAGCATAATCAGCATCTGTAGCTGTTTCAGGTGATGCCAAAACGAGCTTTGAATTGAAGATCTATTCAACAAACAAAAAAGACAGACCAAATAAAAAGATTATTATATAAAAAGACATAATAAAAGGAAAATGTAGATCAATGCACCTACGTTCAAGCTCTTGTTTTCCATGGCTCCCCTGGCAATCACAAGTTCAGAGGAAAACGAAATTAGTTAATGCAGGATATATATGAAAATAATAATGAAATGAAAATGGACTGCCTACATGTTAAAATCTGGAACAGACACGATGTTAAAGATATCAAGATCATATTCTCGACCGAAAACCTACAAAAGAAGAGAAAAAACTCAAAAAGGGTGAGTCCATATTTAACAAGGTAGATGTTAAAAACGTGGAGGTGGTAACTTCAACACATTTGGGTTTGTTTTCTCACTAGCAAGCGCAATGGCACAAATGCATAAAACCTCCTAGGTTGTTATATTAAAATAAAGGGGGTTGGATTATTATTATTATTATAATAATAAAAGATTACTTATTTTAAAAACTTTATTTTTCTGGCACAAAAATAAATGTTTGAAGTGTAAGGTTTAGCCTGGGCCATTTTGACTGACACAAAAAAATCTGTTTAGTGTTTTCAACCCATTACCCAAACCGGCCCATTATGCCAACTTGATCTACAAAAAATGTAATAAAAAGTGCATGCAGATAACTAACATTTTCATCCCACTTCATTGCTGCTTTGAGTGAATACATGGCATGTTCAGTTTTTGGCAGATCCTGTGGTGGGGTCCATATTTTAAGGGCAACTTTACGACCCGAACAGGTTGTGAAAGTGTCATCTCGGCTCTCTAGCTGGCCCGCAACTAAAGCAAAGAGATAGCATGGCTTCTTGAACGGGTCCTCCCAAAGAGCAAAATGCTTTCCACCCTGCAACAATTTCCAAAGATCCAAAACAAGCATTACAGAGAAAATATGTAACAAGTAAGACATAAAACGAAACTAACTTTACATTGATCTTCTACGTCAATATAGAATCTCAATTTCTAAGTATCAAAAAGAAAAATTATAAACTATTCTATTTGAGCTTAATACACAAAACATCTTTTTACCTCCAAGTCTCCTTGCTCAATAAGGTTTCCATTGGACAACAATACAGGGTAAAGTGATTTTTCGGCCTCAATACGACAAGTATATTTTGCCATAATATCAGGGCGATCCTGAAACCATAAAACATAAAAATTAAAAACAAAGAAGAATAACTGGAGAAAAATAAATAATCAATTTAAATAAGGAACCTGATAAAATGTTATCTTTCGGAAACCTTCTGCTTCACATTGTGTGCAGAAATTACCAGAAGACTTGTAAAGACCCTGCATCAAAAAGGCAACTTTATAACATAAGTCTAAGAAAAGGCAACACCTAAGAAGAAACTTTTATACGATAACCTTTTTACCTCTAATGATGTGTTCTTATGTGGTAAAATCTCAGTGACTGTTTCCAAAATAAAATTTCCACTTGGAGGTGAAGTGAGAATAAGATGTCGTGGATTCAAGTGAAAATCTCCCTCCTGAAAGAAAGAGTAAACTTTTACAGTTAATTTTATCTGAGTTCAGAATGAACTTTGGGGGTCCATATTACAAACCTTCAGTTCATTGCCATTAATCTTGACTGAAATCAGCTTGAGATCAACCCCATCCAAGACCAATGGAGAGCCAGCACCTGTACAAACAAAATCCATTCCAAATATATTAAGGAACCAACGCATGTTAACTCAAGGAGTGTTTGGATGTGTGTTTTGAAATGATTGTGGTTCTGAATAATAAGAATCGGCTAATCAGCAGTAATAGAACAGGGTGTAGATGCAGTGTAGATATGTTTTTTGTTGTTTTGAGGTAGTGATAACCAAACAATCAGTTGTTTGTGTGTTTGACATATAAAATCTATCAAATAAATTAAAACATCAAATGACTAAAGCGGACTCACAATTTAGGTTAAAAAAGTATATCAAATAATATTATTTCACAATAGTAAAATGCAAATCATACCATCAATTCTAGGAATGACACTGATTTTTGCAGAAACGGTTGTTTTTTCTTCGCCCAAGAAAAAGGATAAATCCACCTGATCAACAACTCATTAGCGTGCATCATTAAATACAAATCCTAAGAAACACAATACATATTCTGATAAAACCAAATACAAACCGTATCAAAGTAGTAATCAGGTAATTTGTAATCTTTTAGAAAGATTTCTTTTGGAGCATCCATATTTGATTCTTCAACTGACTTTAGCACAGCTTTTGTTGCACTTAACAAACGATTATCCTACTTGGTTGACTTGTTCTCTGAAGGTCAAACACGTATCCTTTGTCAAAAAAGATTATGTTAAGCTCAAAAAACGCTAGAGTTAATTAATCATATCTGCAAACTATGATAATGTATGTATTTAGAGGGAGTATTTGCACATTTAACCAAGGAAGACAGCAAGTACCTTGAAGCTGCAATATTTTCGCTCATAAATGTAAAAACCTTATGTGATACCAGTATACTGAGAAAGTCATTAAATAACAGTCATGTGAATAAGAAACAATCAGTTAAATATTTTATTACACATTCTATGGAAACATTCGTTCATGTATCACACTCTGAAATGCACATCCAACCCTTTATATGTCCTTCCCAACAAAAACCAAAAAGAACAAAAATTCAAATTTTCATCAACATATCTAATATTTATAAAGGGTAAACTATCCAAAAAACATGTTTTGTTTGACTTCTTGATTAAGTTGGTAGCCGCAACCTATAAAACCAGTCCCATATCAGGAAGGCAGCCCAGTGAACCAAGACTTTTCGCTTTCCAAAATAAGTATTTCAATCACTTTTTGCAAGAACACAGTTCTTGATTATTAAAAAACCCTTATGAAAGAAACCTCAACATTTCCAAAAAGATCAAAGTAATGCAAATTAACACGATGTGACAGTTTTCACCACTAACAGAGTAACAGCAACATATAAATTAAAAGACACCATTAATCTTTACAATTCTTGAAATCAAAACCCTAGTTATAAAATCTTAGATAAGTCAAACAATCAATAACACAAATAATACAACGATCAAGATTAATACATGGTATCAGAATAATCAATCGAGTCATCATCGACTGATCAAGAATCGAAAGATTCACAAAAAGGGTATAAATTACAATGAATTAAAAGACACCCAGATGAGCAAACCTCATAAAGTTCACCAATGTTAAAACCCTAAATTTTATAATCGACAGTGAACAGAGCTACCTCATTTGAGTGTTTCTTATACGGCTTGTATGCAGATTATAGTGTTAATTCGAACTTATAGGCAAGAAAGATCAGATTAAAAACACATGAATTGAAATAAAATAAAACTGAAAATCAAGATTACCCTTTTATGATCTGAGTGATGGTTGTGGGGAATCTGATAGGCTTCAGAAAACCTAAGATGAAACAAAGGTATAAAGAAACGGCAGAAAGAGTGAATATTTATAAGTGTTGATGTTGATCTTGATAGCGTATAAATGGATATTTGCCAGCGCAATAGATTCTAAAATTAATTTGTATATTTTACGCTATAATTACCTGAGATTATTTGTCCTATGCATTTCTGAAGGATTTTTATAAGATCTATTTTTAGTTTAGATTTCGAGAATCTATTTTTAATTATTAGATTGTAAAAATTATAGATTCTAATATTAATTTATATCTTTATTATTTTCTGTAACAATAATATATATTAGGTGGACTAATTGAAATGTATATTTATGAACTTTTACTTTCTATAACCATAATATATTCTTAATTCAGTATTTTTTTTCTTTTTATAAACAACCCTAGTCTTTCATGAGAATTCTATGGCTCAAGGTAGAAAAAATTCTCACTCCGTAATCTACGATCTCCTCTTAATTTTCAAAATGCTCATAGGAAAATCATAGTCCATCGTGCGGCTCTCTACTTTCACCAGATTGTTTGAATTCGATGTTTTATGTCTCACGTCATGATGTATAGACGATTCTAGATATTTTGAACTTAGTTGACTACCAAACCACCTGACCTTCAATGGTGTTTTGGGTGTTATTGTCGTCGCCTGCTTCACTGAGATGACACTTAAGATACTTAGTCTAGGGTCGACTAATTTTTAAGACTTTTTCCTTTATAGGTGGTTGTACTCTTCTAAGTTCTAACTACACTTTCATACTCTATTACTATTTACAAATAAGACAATATCATCTACATAAACTGTACACTTTAGCACTAAAGAAAGCAACATTAAACATGCATAATATGATCTTCCCAAAAGCATACACCTTAGGATTGTCTCCTAAAGTTGTAGATGACTAAAGTAAGCAATTGATCCTCTAAGACAATCATATTTCGGTTACTTTTTAATTTAATTGATGTTGATTGATTATAAAAAAAACATCAAACATGCATAGTATGACCCTATAAGTTATGCAATCACATTATTCGTAGATTAAAGTTCAAAAAGAAAGCTTTAAGCACATATAAAAGTAGAGAATCCTCCTATTTATTACTTTTATAAATGTATTCACAACAAGTATAAACAGGTCAATATGACTTTTAGTATAAGTGATGATATACAAATAAGGCTTTTTGAGCTCCAAATTTTCAGTGTGCTTACAATTTAGTTCATTCGTAAATAGTGATGAAACATCATTTCCAATCGTCATGGACTCATGGTTGCAGTTAGCTTTTTAGCAGCATCATTTCTCTTTATCCTGGATGGCAAGAAAAAAAATCAAGTTCTTAGTACGTAATTAACAATCTATCTTAAGTAAATGAAAGAAAGTTCGTATGACATACTTTGTGCTTGACTTGGTTCATACTTTGACCAGGGTCTGGATAGGCCGGATTGCTTTGCAATATGATGTACGCAATGTTAGGTGGTGTTTGTTTTTTCTAAAAAAGGTTTGTGTAGGCTTTTCTGGCTGCATCACGCATACATTGCCATCTGTAGGGTGTTTTTTTATTGAAGATGTTTCATTAAAAAAACGTCTGCGCAAGCTCTTCATGGTGTAGATTTGGCCCGGCCACTTCTTAGATCTTCTAAAGTCTGGAAAGGGTTAAACACCACCATCCACCACCACTCACTATCCACCACCGTCCACCACCACCACCACCATCATCGTCCACCTCCACCACCACACACAACCCACCGTCCACCACCACCACCGTCGACCACCACCACCGTCCACCTCTACCACCACACACCACCACCATCCACCTCCACCACCACACACCGCCCACTGTGTTATACACCACAAGTGTTTTGGTTATGAGGTTGTTTTAATGTGTGCATATATGATCGTTCATGTGTTTGTTATTGCTTACTTGTTCAATGTGCTAATGCTTAATTGTAGTTGCGGCTTAACACCCATTTTTACCAGCATCATCAGCGTGAAAGCAAAAGATATCTGCAAATGGTGTTACAATGAAAATGTGATGATGTTATCGAGGTTGACAACTTGGATGACACAATCAATGACGTGCCTACAAGGACTGTTAGTGACAAACAAGTCCTTGATGTAAGCAGTTATGAGTCTAACCAGTTAGATGACGACACAAGTGACACAACAGATTCTCTCGAAACTTTCAACAAAAAACTTAAGGTTCCAAAGGTCGTGGTTTACAACCGCAATCGTCCTAGGTCTATTTAGGGGTGCTATTCTGTTTTGCTTAGGATGTTGTGTTCTTGCAAGTATTTAATAGTTTTTTGATAATGAGAGTTTCATCTGTGTTGTTCTTTTTGGATTGACCTCTTTCAACTTTCTGGTTTCAAGCATGTAGGTTGTTTGTGTTAAGACTAATAGTAATGGTATGACTAATAGGGGCTTATGTATGAAAAGAGAGGATGATGTTAAAAAAATAAAAATAAAATACGACAAACAAGAACACAATTATCAATTTTAAACAATATTCGGTACTACTAACCCGGGCAAAAGATATAGCTAACAGTTTGGACTCGTTTCACATGTGCAATAAAAAAAGAACAGGATGCATTGAAGGTCTCCTGTAAGCAAGAATACATAAGTAGTGACTTCAAGAAATGTGTAGTAATACTATTTTATACACCATCTATATATTTTATAAACTGTTAATGTTTTTAACTATTTTAAAGCAATCAACCGGTTACATGAAAACCAAAAGAGCTTTATTCTAATTTATTTGTATATGATTGCCCATTTGGTTCTTCATACAAAGAAAGAGATGATGCTTCTAAACAGTCAAACTCTTGGAGGCAATCTCATATACATTCTCTGAAAGCCCGTTAGCCGACAAGATCATCTCCAGCTGTGCCTGTTTCCAGTGTCATCAAGAGTTTCGATCATCCAAACACAATATCTTAAACTCATTTAGTTAAGGACCATGTATAATCTCTAACGGGTCAAAATAAATAGCAGCTAATACAGAAACGTTCAATAGGGTCGGACGAGTTGAAATTCACCCAAAATCCCCTTTAATGGATCCAACCACCTATATAGCTTATATTCAAAGATTTAGATTGCTATAACATAGTTTTTCTAATTACAATTAACGCGCTAACTACTTGTAAAGAAGTAAGAGAGTGAACACAAAATCTGTCAAGTTTCACCCCAGGCCTGTTTTAAAACCGGCCTAACTGCCATCCACAAAATTAAAAGTTCAAAAAGCCCGTACCTTAGCAAGGTTTTGTCGGGTCTCATCAAACCGCTTCCAACTAGAAAAGGCTGAAACCATGCGAGACGCCATCTGCAATCAAGAGATGGGCAAAACGGTAATTTCACACGACCCAATAAAAGAGAGTGAAATTTGGTAATCAAGTTATATGCACCTGTGGGTTGAGTTTGTCAAGCTGCAGCACCATTTCTCCCAAGAACTTGTAGCCTGAACCATCTTTGGCATGAAAATTAACCAGCGAAGCACGAAATCGTCCAATTAGAGAGTACACCTGTTCAAATTCAGTGTTTGAGATAATACATCATATGTAAGAAGAAAAATGCTACCTCTAGAATAATGCAACAGCAAATGAGTTTAGTGAACAGAAAAATCTAACATTGTTGGGATTTTTCAGGTCAAATGCTTGGTGATTCAAAAGTTTGTAAACATTCTCCACATTCCCAGGAATATCCGACGAGGATTGAAGTGCAAACCACTTGTTAACAACCTAAAAATCAAGAAAAATCAAACACACAAGAAAAAGGTTCAAGTTTTTATTTAATAATCCAACATAAAATCAGATAGAAGATCCCTAAAACTTTAAATAAATCAGGGTATAAAGAAGCTACCAGATGGTCATGTTGCCATTGATTATAGAAATCAGCCAAAGCATCATCACGGGCTTTACCCGGCTTCTGAGCAATGGCTGCCAGAGCTGAAAACTGATCCGTCATATTTGTGGCGGTTTGGTATTCGTGCAACACAAGATCAGTTATTTCTTCATCTTCAAGAGATGCAAGATAACCTTTTTTCAAGAAGTCAATTGATATAGTCAATAGGCAACCATATAAAGATTTTCTTACCAAATACAAAAGGTCATCAAGAAAACAAAAAACATACCAAGGGCGGTGTTCTTTAGAGTCCGTCTAGCCACATTTGTGTGGTCAAACACATATTTCTCTGAGCTCCTATTTTCTTTCACCTGTCAAGCATGACAATATTATCTTACTAATACTCACCACCATGTTCCCGAACGATCTATACATTGAAAGTGATTGTGTGGAACTGAATAACCATAATCAGATAAACAATCGTAATAAAAAGGCTATAGACGACATAATTTTGTGCTTGCTGTTTGAAGTTATAATGATCAAATGTTCAAGTGTTTTGGTAAATTCTTATCATTCAATGAACTTATAATAAGACGACCAAAAGCATGATATAAAAAACACATTTTTTTCTTTCATTTTTGGGTAAAGGGAGAAAAAGTATCTTAACTTCGAAAAAAAGAATGGTTAAATAGTTAACTTCCATCAGTTACATACCAGATTTAAGAACTCTTGCTTCAGTTCGGAAGTTAGCTGCTTTCTGATAAAATTTCTTACTGCATGGACCGCATCAGGGTCAGCTACTTCCATCAGGTTCATTATTTCACCTTCACCAGGAAGTGTTATTGCTTTTGCGATAAATTCCTACATTAAACAAATCAATTTAGTTCTTCAATTTCTACAAATCTAAAAAACTAAAAAACAAGTAAAATACCTTGTCAAGCCTCGAATCCAAAAGAACGCATTTAATACCGTGTACAAACTGTGGATCAAGAACCAAAGCACTACTTTTCTGGAAATTAACAACTTGGCTAAGCATCAGCTTCCTTGCCAATATTTGTCCAGCTTCCCAACTGTAATAACAATAAAAATAACGCCTTTAGATATAACTTTCTCTTTAACGTGTGACTGTTTTCTATAAAGATTGATTACCGATTAAATTCATCTGAATCATGAGCAAGAAGGAAAAACAAATCATTATCTGTAAGATCAGATTGCAGGCGGATAGGAG
This sequence comes from Flaveria ramosissima, assembly GCA_025215565.1. Classification (NCBI taxonomy): domain Eukaryota; kingdom Viridiplantae; phylum Streptophyta; class Magnoliopsida; order Asterales; family Asteraceae; genus Flaveria; species Flaveria ramosissima. The sequence goes on from CM046036.1 coordinate 3,578,545, forward strand.
CACTGTAACCCCGTAACAGAGATGGAATCGGTTTCTCAGGCACATCAGAGAATATGAAGTCTTCTTCAGCCTGATTGCAAATATATATGTGAATATTTTTACATCAGAACTAAAATAAAATTTTGGCTTTTTCAAGTCTTGTCAAATATAAATTTACTTTTGTAACTCTGAGAACAGTGGTGTAAATAGGCTGACCGTCACATGTAACAGATTTTAATTTCCCGTCGTGATAAATTGATGATAATGGCATATCCTTGCCACTTGAATCAAGAAGCCCTGCTGCCACAGGAATAAACATTGGTTCTTTTATCGGCTGACCTGGCGTAGGCGGCACTGTTTGACTAAGAAAGTATAGATAATCAGGTCATTTACACAAGTACAAAAAAATATGCATAGCAGGAACTTTTAAGAAAAAAAAAGTTACCTAAACCTCAAAGAAAAGGTTCTGTCTTCAGCATTGTAAGAAGAAGTAACTTTCACAACAGGAGTCCCCGCTTGTGAATACCTGAAAATGAGTCGTGAATCGCACACATAAAAGTTTTAATGAAAAGGCAAAGGCTGCAGTTTAGATGACAATTAGGGGCTGCTTGGATGTGTGTTTTGAAATCGATTATGTAGTATTAAACAATCAAAATCAGATAATAAGTTGTGGTAAAACATGTTGCAGGAGATGATATTTGGATGTGTCTATGCAACATGACCTTGTGATATTCAAATTTCAAATAATAAGATGTTTGAGCTGCAAATTCGGATTACTTAAAGAAAACTAATAGACAAAATGACCAATCTCATAATTTATCGGAATCATTTTACCCAAACAATAAGAATGATGTCTAAACAATAAAAATTGAGTATTGCACCTTTAAGTCGCCAAAAATAAGATAATGAGTTTCATAAAACCCCTATAAAGAAAGTTGGGCAAATACCATAATAGAAAATTAGCAAAATCTGCATCATTAGCATCTCGCATAGCAGCAAAGAAATCTTCACAAGTTACCGCTTGTCCATCATGCCTTTGAAAGTACAAGTCCATTCCCTAAAATAAAAATCTATCAGTTTTACCATAAAGTAACCAAATAAACATCATACATTCAACCATTCAGCCATATTTCTTTACCTTTCGGAACCCTTGACTTCCCAATAATGTTTTGTACATGCGCACAACTTCAGCTCCCTTTTCATACACCTATAATCATTCAATAAAAAAAACAAATCAGTCATTCTTTTCAGTAATGTTAGAATAGAATAAGATTTACCAAGAGCAAAAAAATCAGAAGCATACCGTTATGGTATAGAAGTTGTCCATCTAAAAAAAGGGTAAAAAAGAAAAAAATGTCGTAAATATATTTAAATTATCAAGAAATTAAATTAGACATTATAGACCACACGAATGAGCTTGAACCTTGATGTAAGAGTGAGGCCTAACAGGGTGAGCCATGGGGCCGGCATCCTAGATAATATGACAAAATATTACACGCGTTATACATCCAAAAATCAATAATATAATGTTACAAAACACTCAAACTATAAACTGTTGATATTTTTGTTGGTTCAGGCCCCCAAATTGAACACACAAAACTCACAAACAAAAGAGAAAGAGATATAGTTTTCTGCTTAATCTCAACTGATTCATTCAGATTCAAAAACTTACATAAATAGACCAAAGGATAACATGCAAACATGGGTCACTACTCCTACAAAATAGACCACTACTTAATATCACTACTAAGACTAATTCAAAATGATGCAGATTAATCCCTACAATTTTATTGTTCAGAATAACCTGTGAAAACTGGTATGTGCGAAGCTTTGAAACATCACCAATCCGCTTGACGGTACGGCTTCCCATATCAGATGAAAACTCCTGCAACACATGTTAACTGTGAAAAAGGTTTCCAAATTTTGTATTTAATATAACTCCTTAAACTATATAAGTTAAAAGCATGTGCTTACGTGATCACGGAAAACGGTAAGACCTTCTTTCAAACTCAATTGGAACCAATCCCGACATGTCACTCTACGTACATTTGTGTACAATGTTTAAAGAATTTATAAAAAAAAATAATGTTTCATATAATATAAATGGATATAAACGAACCTGTTGCCAGTCCAATTATGGAAGTACTGCAATGTAGATAATTAAACAGATGAACATAATCAAAATTTAAATAAGTCATTAAACCAAAAAAAGCAAAATAGATAGGCAACATACCTCGTGGCCAATGACACCCAAAATCGCAGCATAATCAGCATCTGTAGCGGTTTCTGGTGATGCCAAAACAAGATTTGAATTGAAGATCTATTCAAAAAACAAAAAAAGACAGACCAAATAAAAAGACTACTATATGAAATGACATAATAAAAAGAAAATGTAGATCAATGCATACATTCAAGCTCTTGTTTTCCATGGCTCCCCTGGCAATCACAAGTTCAGAGGAAGACTAGATTAGTTAATGCAGAATATATATGTGAAAAAAGAAGAAAGAAATGGAAACAAGTTGCCTACATGTCAAAATCTGGAACAGACACAATGTTAAAGATATCAAGATCATATTCTCGACCGAAAACCTACAAACAAGAGAGAAAAAACACAAAAGGGGTGTAACAAAGTACATGTTGAAAACCGTAGAGGTGGTAATTTCAATCTGTCAAGGTTTGTCTTATCACTAACAAGCCCAACGGGTCAAAGGCATAAAACCTCCTAGGTTCTTTATTCAGAAAAAAAGGTTGGATTATTATAATAATCATAGATTTATTACTTACAAAAATTTGAAAATGTATAAATAAGTGCAGGGTTTGGCAGTTTGGCCTGTCACATTTTGACTGGTACAAAAAACTTCTGTTTAGTGTTTCCGACCCGTTACCCAAACTCGTCTATTTTGCCACCTTGCTCTAAAAAAATATAATAAATAGTGCATGCAGCTAACTAACATCTTCATCCCATTTCATGGCTGCTTTGAGCGAATACATGGCATGTTCAGTTTTTGGCAGATCCTGTGGTGGGGTCCATATTTTCAGATCAACTTTACGACCCGAACATGTTGTGAAAGTGTCATCTCGGCTCTCTAACTGGCCCGCAACCAAAGCAAAGAGATAGCATGGCTTCTTGAACGGATCCTCCCAAAGAGCAAAATGCTTTCCACCCTGCAACAATTTCCAAAGATTCAAAACACACATTACAAAGAAAACGTAAATATACTTGTTTCATTTATATTAAAAAAAGTAACACTAACTGAGTGATCCTAATTTCCAAATAATTAGGGCCAAAATAGCCCAGTTTTGACAAGCAAGTAACAAGTTGTTAGAACAAAACTTATATTTTAGGTACATGTAACATTAACCAGCTAATGCAGCTAATTATCTCTGATTCTTGAAAGTCTCAATAAGGACTCTCAAAAATGATCTTCTACATTAATATAGAATCTATATTTCTAAGTATCAAAAAGTGATTTTTAAACATTAAAATTTCTATTTTAGTTTAATATAGAAATATACTTCACCTCTAAGTCTCCTTGCTGAATAAGCTTTCCATTGGACAACAATACAGGGTATAGTGATTTGTTGGCCTCAATACGACAAGTATACTTTGACATAATATCAGGGCGGTCCTGAAACCATAAACATAATTCAAATTAGAAAAACAAGAATATATGGGAAAAAATCAATAAACACTTCAAATAAGGAACCTGAAAAAATGTTATCTTTCGGAAACCTTCGGCCTCACATTGTGTGCAGAATTTACCAGAAGACTTGTAAAGACCCTGCATACAAAAATGCAACTTTATAACATAAGTCCAAGAAAAGGTAACACCTAAAGAGAAAATTTTATACCATAACCATCATACCTCAAATGATGTGTTCTTATGTGGTAAAATCTCACTGACGGTTTCCAAAATAAAGTTCCCACTTGGAGGTGAACTGAGAATAAGATGACGTGCGTCCAAGTGAAAATCTCCCTCCTGAAAGAAAGTAAATTTTAACAATTAATTTTATCCAGAACTCAATAAGTTTTGGGGTTCATATTACAAACCTTTAGTTCATTGCCATTAATTTTGACTGAAATCAGCTCGAGGTCAACACCATCCAAGACCAATGGAGAGACAGCACCTGTCCAAACGACATCCATTCCAAAAAATAAGGAAATAACAGATAATCAACTGTAAATAATATGTTGTTTGAGTGATTGACAAATAGAAATTATCAAAGAAACTAATACATAACAGGAACATTAGGACTCTTAAATTAGGTTAAAAGAGGATATCAAGTTTTTCTTTAACATCCAGAAAAAATACAAACCATACCATCAACTCTAGGAACGACACTGATTTTTGCAGAGACGGTTGTTTTTTCTTCACCCAACAAAAAGGATAAATCCACCTGACCAACAACTCATTAGTGTGCATTGTTAAATAAATACAAATACTAAGAAACAAGCACGTGTTTAATTAAACGAAATACAAACCGTATCAAAGTAGTAATCAGGTAATTTGTAATCTTTTAGAAATATCTCTTTTGGAGCATCCATATTCGGTTCTTCAACTGATTTTGGCACAGATTCTGTTGCCACTGAATGAACGAGTGTCCTACTGGTTTGACTTGTGATCTGAAAGGCAAACACACATCTTTTATCAAAAAAAGTCAACTGGTTCAACCACATTAATCATATTTGTAAGAAGTGCAAAGACTAAACAGTAAAGAATGGTACAGAGCTTGGCAACTTTTATGTTTAATTTGCTGAATGACAGACGAAGACGTTTATAATCATTCCCAAATATACAAAATGGAAATTTGTTAAGGTCAAAAAACTCTAGAGATATAACTAATACAAACCTGCAAACTATGATAATGTCTGTATTTAGAGGGAGTATATGTACATTTCACTGACGGAGCACGACAAGTACTTCAAAGCTGCAATGTTTTCGCTCATAAATGTGAAAAACTAATGAGATTAAGTTTAACTAGAACACTTAAAAAGTCACTATGATATTAGTCATGTAAATTAGGAACAGTCAATATAAGAAGAATCTGATTATGTAGACTTAATGTCACCCATACTTAGAAACCATAGTCGTCTTTTTTGTTTTTCAAAAGGAAAATTTCTATAAAGAAGCAACTAATACAACCAGCACAAAATGTAAAGTTCTCATTATTGATGTGTGTGATCGTAAAGCATTGAATCTAATATAACATGTCAAGAGGAAAAAGAAAATAAAAACATGTAGCACTAACATAAAGAATAATTACAAAATCTTGTGATCAGGGTGTTTGGATGTGCATTTTCAACTAATTATAGTGCTTTGTAGTTGCAATAATCAGTTGTGAAGTGTTTTGATGAATAGTTTGTATTCTGATTACGGTCCAAATAACCAAATTTAAATGTAAAATTAACTAGCTTTAACTACCTTCAAGGGAGTAAGATTTGAATTCAAATAGCTGTACACACTCTGAAATGCACATTCAAGCACCCTTTACACGTCCTTCCCCAACAAAAACCCAAAAGAACAAAAATTCAAATTATCATCATCATATTAGATATTTAACAACCTATGAAATCCATTTTTAATTGACTTCTTGGTTATTTTCTTGCAAGAACACAGTTCTTGATTATTCAAAACCCTATAATAGAAGCCTAAACATTTCCAAAAAGATCAAAGTAATGTAAATTAACAGGATGCTGACAGTTTTCACCACTCACATCAACATATATCATCAATCTTTACAATTCTTGAAATCAAAACCCTAGTTATAAAATCTTTGATAAGGTAAACAATTAACAACACAAGTAATACAAAGATCAAGATTAATAGATGGTATTAAATAATCAATCGAGTCATGAGTCATCATCAACTGATCAAGAATCCGAAAGATTCGCAAAAGGGCATAAATTATATTTAAAAAAAAAGACACCCAGATGAGCAAACCTCACAATTAACCCCTGTTAAAACCTTAAATTCTAAAATCAACTGGGAACAGAGCTACCATTTGAGTAACGACTTGTATGCAGATTATATGGTTAATTCGAAATTAAGAGCAAAAAAAAACAAATTAAAAGCACATGAATCGAAATTGAATAGAATTGAAAATTAAAATTACCCTTTTATGATCTGAGTGATGGTGGTGGGGGATCTCTAATTAATTGAGTTTATCCTATGCATTTCTGCGGGATTTTGTATAAGATATATTTTAAGACTTTTAGTTTAGATTTCAAACATCGTTGTACATTTGGATAAAGATTATGTGGAAAATACATAATTTTGACCGAATAATCTTTTTATAATTCCATTTTTAGTGTTTTGCTAGGTTTATTTTGAAGATACCGGCTGTTAATAAAACTATTTTAAGTCATATATTGTAAAATATGTAGATTCTGAATTTGATTAATATCTTTATTGTTTTTTATAACTATATATATTAGAATTAGAAAACTTCCTACACGAGTTGGATAATTAAAAAATATAAATCTAAATTTTATAAGTATTTATTATTAAACTGACATTATATATAAAATAGATAGTCATGGTGTTTTTTTAATACAAATAAAAAGTGAATTAAAAAACATTAAATTCTTTATTTGAATAAACAAAAATTAAAAAGGTATTCATAAAGTGTGAATAGTTTACTACATTAATAATTGCCATAAAAGGTGTTAAAATAACTTGGACGAGAAAATACAATTCTTAATAGTCTAGTATTATAACAAATATCCTCTTAAGATACTCATGTATTAGAGTATGACGATAACGATCCTCGATAGAAAAAAGTTCATGGGCTTTGTTCAATGAGGCGGCCTAGAAGCCCAAGTTACAAGAAACAAATGATCAACAGTTATGGGCTAACGAGGTATTCTACATCTTAAGTAAAAAACAAAATTTAAAACTATCGATGATTATAATGTTTGGGTGGGAGGTTGTGTTTAATGGTAAACTCATTATAAAGTCATTATAGTTAGAGTGGTATCCTATCCTTGAGGTTAATGGTTTAAGCTTCGTCTAAGGTGGAATAACATAAATTAGTTACAGTGTAGTTAATAGTAGAGTAACATTCGCCGTTCAAAAAAAACTATTACAATGTTTCGAGTACTTGTCCAACCAGTTATTCATGTTTTAAAACTCGATAGGCCAACAAAGGGAGGAGACAGTGGTCAGCGCATTTCCACCGACTTTAACACATTGGTTGGTTCATTTGAAACATGTAGGTTTATTCACATCCGGTCCAATAGCTTGTAATCAAACCAGATGAACCACCAGTATCTAGTTTAGCGGGTCGGACGTATATTTGAATTTAAAACGCAGTTTTTTCTTCCACGGTTGAATTTACATGTCAATACATGTAAATTCACAAATTTTATTGGTAAGTATTGTACAATTTACCAAGGGGATATAACCTTGAGAACCTGAAATGGCATTTTTAACCTGCCGAATCAAATTGGATTTTGAAATGTAAAAGCAAGAAGAAAACAAACAATTATGTTTGGAAAAGTTTACAAAACAAAAGAACATATTAAAGCATGAAAGGGACCATTTGTCATAATCTTTTAGGTTGGTCAAACTCCCACCAAACTCAATTAACCTTTAAAAGAAAGAAAAAATATTTTTTAAACTCGTTTTTTAATGTTTAAATTCACAGTTAAATTAATCTACCAGCACTAAGCTTCCCATGTTGCGGCGGAAACGTTAAATTAGAAAAAAAATAGACGTAAAAACCTTCAACCACATGCGCATATTGCAGCGTGTTAACTCATAAAATAAAAACCGAAACTTAAAATGAAATTTTTGTAACAAACGAAAAGTATAGGGAACCAAAGTTAGAAATAAAAAAATGTAAGGGTTAAGTTGTAAAAGAATTAAAAGTATTGGAGTTAAAAGTAAGAAAAAAAACTAAAAAAAACTAAGTATATGCAATCCATTAAAATCTAGGTACAGTTTATAATACACAAATCACCTGTTAATTAGTATTATACATAATTATAAATTAAAATTAGTTACATGAATGACACGTTGGTTTCACATGGAGACCACTTAAAATAGAGCTAGATAATTTATATATTCAACTATCTTATTATTGTATAATTTTATTTTGTAATTACAATAATAACAAAAAGGTAAAAGTCTAAATGTCTGGATAAAATTGAGCTATAGAAAACAAATAGGATAGAAATCAATTTTCATATTTATGGTAAAAAGTGCATGTTTATAAGTTATAACTATGTTATTATTTACTAGAGTAAATAAATTTATCATACATGTAACATGTTATCAGTATCCAGATTAGTTGTGAAAATTGTTTGTGACATTAACTTTTAGTTTTCTAGATTCTTTTTTCTTTTCATTTTGGTTTTGTTACAAGACCATTATATACTTATATCGCTAATAAGTAATGTTTAGTCCAATTTGATGGAATATTACAATTATTCTTAAACGAAAGAGAAATTACTTTAAAATTCAAAAAGGAAAACATTTTAAACAAATCAATCATTGAAGCGGCTTGTAAAAAATGTCATTTTTTCACTTTTTGTATAGGTCAAAAGTGCATGTTTGGAATCATTATAAATTTGGGTGCCAAATTGATAAATTAAACTAAGGATTCTTTTAGCAATCTTCCATAACCAATAATTCATCACTAGAATATCATGACTAACATTTAATTTTATTAATTTATTTTATTGTATATATATATTTATTTTATTTTAAATATCTAGAAAATAATTCAGAAAAATATGAAATGGAATAGATTCTGTTTCAGTACTACTACTTTCAAAAATATATTCCAAAGGTTTTAGTTGTCTAGAAAAGATAACACCAACTAGAATCAACTTGAGCCTTTGCATCTCTTTACGGTATTCAATCGAGCCATATTCTTCACCCCCTTGGGAAGTTCTCTTAGTTATGTGTTGGAAAACATTTTTTTAATAATATTGTGGATAGAAATATCGGACATAAATACAGTTGGAGTTATAATGTAGAATTCGCCTAAGATATCTAAAACGTAAGATATTTCTTATGGTTGAATATTGTTTTTGTGGATAGAATAGAACATAATGACATAGAATTTGCCTAAGGTGTAGGGGAATTGATTTTAACAACGTGGATAATCTGAGAGTCATGTGTAAACTTCCAGATCGAAAGTATTCGGTGGTTGCTACGAATATATAAATAGGATGCAACTCAAGTGATTTTCAAGATCAAAGTATGGGTTTATGTGTCTATAATTCGTGAACTAGAAGAAGAACTAGAGAGAATGATTAAAGAGAAATTCAATTCAATTTGAAGGAGATAGGGATGAAAATTATCATTTGACAGTTTTCATTTGAAATCAAATCATGCCTAAAGATTAGCGTCTTTTTTCACCCGAATTTCACATGTGAAATTTCAGGATAAACAATTTTTAACGAGGCCATTTTAAACAAAATAAAAAAATTTCAAATTGACTAGACAGCTTGACCCAGCCAGGGCTTTGTCTCCGGATCCTTGCCAAGTGGGGCGTTGCCCCCTGAAAACCTCATGCTTAGGGACTTTGCCCCTACAAAATTATGAGGTTCTAATACTGAAGATCATAATAATTTCAAACAAGCATGCACTCCATACCTAGTGACTTGATTGATTGATTTTATGATCACATTGATCATCTAGTCAATTCAATTATATTAAAATATCTATATAAGATGTCATAAACACCCCAGTCGAGAGTCTTTTCTTGATGAAATTTTCCTTACCATTGTAAACCTGACAACAATGAATGATTTTGGTAACATTTCTGTCTTACCAATAAAAATTATTGGTTTGTCCACAAGAAGCTCGTGAATTTGTTTTTGGTAGCTCGAGTGAAAACTTTTCAATAGGCCGCTCATTTTGGGATTGCTTTCAACCAAGCATGCTAAACTATAGAATTTTCATCTTATCAACAGACAATACACCAAATACATGTGGGTAATATATGTGCCTGAGGCCAGACATTCTTTATGACTCAGAATCACTTGTGGGTGATATATGTGCCTGAGGCCAGACATTCTTTATGACTGAGAATCACTTGTAGATGGAACAAACTTCACCTTTCTCTAGTTACCTTTAACAAACACATCAAATATGTCCATTTTTATGAAAACATTACAGATAAAAGAGACCGAGTTTGGCCTCACCCCCGTGTGTATATATATATATATATATATATATATATATATATATATATATATATATATATATATATATATATATATATATATATATATATATATATATAAGTATGAAGGTAGTACTAGCCACACTTATCTTAGGTGAGATTGCATATGTTCTATATGTATGCTAGTAATTAGTGTATATGTGTTTCTCCAAAAAGGTGAGGACACTCATGATAAAAACTCGTTGACTAACAAACCCTATATGCATAATTTCATATATGGGTGCATTAGTCATCATGAGAGAATATAAGCTTAATTATGTGCACTAAACAATCATAATCACTTAGTCTTTGAAAAGGGTTGAGACTTGAGAGCATAACCATGTGATTAATCTATAATTAAGCACCTTCCTAGGATGTAGGCTTGGAATTCCTTTGACTCATGCATTTGTGGCATTTAGAAAATAAGTTTGTGCTAATTTTTTATATTAGTGATCTTTGCCTTGTTTGGATTGTGGCCCATTCATGTGTGAGGTAAATATTCCTTCTCTTTACATAATTGCATTTGATAATTCGTTAAAGTAATGTCGATTAGATTTTGTTTTAGGAAAAATTAATGAATCTAAAGTCGTTGATTAAAGTAATGCGGTTAAATTATACAAATGTATGGCATCTAATAAAAGTTTTTGGTGTGTAAATTTGTATAGGTCTACTAGAATATAATTTTTAATAGTTAGTATTAGAGCTTAAAGAACTCAACCCATTCATCTTTTTCGAAGAGCAACAACTATAATATCAACAGGTCTCGACCTGTATTGAACAATGAAAGAACAAACATGTGATCAATTTAGAAAGAAAAAGAGAAGCAATACTGGATTGATCAAAAAGCAACAAGGTATAATGGTGTAGCATCAACATGTAGTCTATAACTTTAATTGTCACCGTATATCAATTGTATGTTCACCATATAATATTTCATTTTGTTTTATTTTATTTTTATCGTTTGTGTTCTTAGACTTTGGTTGTTAAATGTTTAATAATGTAAGATATAATTGCAATTAACTTGATTGTTATCAACATAACATATGAACATGCACACTCTATGTAATATTTCATGAGGATGTTATAAGCATGTGTATGTTATTCAAGTGTTTTTGGCTTATAACAAAAAAGAGACAATGTATTTTGTTAGGGTTTGTGGGTGGGTTACGGTGCCGACCACATTAAAATACACTTGCACGAGAGATAATGGTTAGGTAGGTACAAGCTTGCAATGATTGTTTGCAAACATGTTTTCTTTTTTTTTTCTTTCAATCTTTTTATTAAAACACTTGGGTATTACTTCTTGATTAATAAACAAACACAAATCAATATGCTAGTCATTTTTACTGAAGTTAATCCACATTCACATTGGTGTTAATTTGCATTAGAATGAACTGTTAAATTTTTAGGTCTTCTGCTATCTTTCACGTGTTGCCTTAATTCCAAAAAGGACACTTTTTTAAATTAATATGGGCCGTAACAATATTTTCATAATAACAATTTATTTGGTGTTGCAATCTAATTAAAAACAAACTGATAATTTTAATCATTAAAAAGTTGTTACAAGCGATGAGAAGTTAGTGTCGCTAGATACCACTAACAAGTATCATTTCAGTTTTTAGCTTTATCAAAAACACATACCATATGGTCTACACTATATGTTATTTACATTAACTATATATGAAATGAAAACTTTGATAAATAGTTGTTATTTAGCTAGTATGGCGGTTTTATGTTCTGCAAACCTTTCATCTAGTTGAAACATATAGGTATTATATTCAAGTGATATCAACCCAATTAAAACAAAACATTATATTTTAATGAAATAACAATTCTAAAATGGTAAGAATATATGTTTGAATTATCTAAACAAAGAAAAGCAATGTGCAAGAGAATATTAAGGACAGAGAAGCATATATTCCCAAGTTTTATACTCATAAAAATTAATGTTACCTTATAAATTACATTAAACTATCAAAACAACTAAATACTTTATGCGACAACTTGTTTTCTTTCTTCTCATCTCCTTTCCGGCCTTCATATGCCCTTCTCTGTTCCACGTCTTAGTGTCGATCTTACATCACTACGTACGAAACAGGACTGCCTAAATTTTAATGATCATAGTAATAATAATATCCGGTAATTCTTGACGAGAAATACATATATTATTTAGGGATATAAGAAAACTGATGAAATTGGGTGGGAGGCATGTAGGTGTCGAAAAAGTGTTGTTTTGATATTCCTTCATGGTATTCTTCTTGCAACCCGTCCATCTACACATAACACATAAAATCAAGGGTTAAATTGGAAGTTTATATAACAAAAACCCTAAAGTTATTATTTTCTCTTTTTAATAAATTACAAGAATAATTAACTTTAGGTATGTTTATGTGTCAGTTTTAATGGTGGACAAGTATTTGTCTTTATAGTTATAAAATATTTATCTTTATAGCTATGAAATACGTTATTATAAATAGATCTTGATTATATTTATTTAAAAAGAATGATACGATAAAGATATCATGTTTAGGAAGTTTGATTTAAAAAATGATATCATCACTCATGTCTGATAATAATAGAAAAACAAAGTTGATCTAACTCATACTTGAAGTTAAATATTATGCTATGTAAATATAGCATTTTATAAGAAAAAATATTTTTTATCTAATAGATTTCAAAAGAATACATACCCACAATTCATCTTCATCCTCGTACCGTTGAAAATTTAGAGTTTTAGAAGTTTCTTCAGGCTCATCGTTACGTGCAAATCTCCCACGGATTCTTGGGCGGTTATCAGCAAGAGTTTTTCGGCAAGCATACTTTTATATAAAAAGCAAAGAAAATTAGCATGTGCGGAATGTATCATTATATAAACATTTACTTCTTATTTTAACGAGTTTTGATTATTACTTTATATTTTAAAAATAAAATTACACATTATATGCAATGGCGGAGGCAAATTTACTTGAGCATTCAGATAGGGGGCAAAGGCAAATTTATTTTTTTAAGAGGGGTGAACTCGATATATATATGAAAATTATACTACCAGACCAAAAATCTTACACTATCTAACCAAACATTTACACTACCGACGATGTAAATATTTACACTACTGATTATATGACAATTAATAAAAGAACTATAAAACATTTAACACTAAGTGACATACTTTTTAACCAAAAGATTGTAAGTTCGAATTAGACGCAAGATGTGATGATTATATCATAAAAGTTTATGTTTTTTCGTGTTAAGAAATCATAATTAACAAAAGAATTAAAAAAACAATGATCTTACCTTGATAGTCTTATTAAAATTTCGTTGTGTCCTTTTGGCTCTATACCTCAAGATTCTCTCTTTTCTTTCTTCAGGACTATAACGACCCACCTTCAAATTTGCTTCCTCCATGAATGACCCTTCAGTCCCCAATGGACTTGAAGACAATCTTTGACTTCGTTGACCGGTTTTCAAGTTCTAAAAAACAAAAATCATTGCACACTTCTTATCAATTTCAAAGTCAAAGATGAATCCATTTGACCAAAAAAGTCAAAACTGGACATAGATATCATAAAAAAGGACTAACTTGTATATCACCAGTGCTGCAGACCCTTCTCATATGGCTAGAACCAGAAGAGAAGCCATGATCAGGTGAGGTGAAGCATTGGGATTGAAGATTTGAGGACTCAATCAAGCTATCAAATTTTGGTTGAAAAAGAAAAGCATTTGATCTTCCATTAAAAGATTTACTTATGTAGCTTCTTTGCATCATTTTCATTGCATTTTCACACTCACCATAGCTATGAGGTAAGAAAGAATTGGTGTTGAGATAATAATCATAAAAGGGTAGTTTGATTTCCTCTGTTTTGACCTCAATTGGACACAAATTGAGGGAATTTACTGAATTGCCCATTTGGTTAAGGGATAGAGTCTCAAGCTGGTGGCTTGGTGGTGAGGAAGAGAGGAGGGTGGTGGTACTGGTGGTGGTGGTGGTGGGGGCAATTTGGTCAATTTCATCGAATGTAGGGTCAATTATTTCATGGGTCAAAGGGTTTGAATTGTTGTTATTTTCTTGAAAAGATTTGAGGATGTCAATGGAGGAAGAATCACTTAATGGAGAGAATGGATTGGTGAAGAAATAATCTTCTAATTCACATAAATCAGAAGACATTGGATATGAATGAATCTTGAATTAACTATTTTGGTCACTAAAATGGTGAGAGTTGAATTTATGACTTTTATTTTAAAAGTGAAAAGATGTAAAAAAGATGGTGAAAATGAAACATATGACAATCTTGAAAAGTGCAATCGACCTTTTATATCATAGCCGAAAAAGTAAAACCTGAACTTTCGACAATCTTGAAAAGTCACGCTTTAATAGAAAAAAGGGTAAAAACTGAATCTTTGACGAGCAAAGGCCAACTTTTCTTCCCTTTTAACCACTTAAAAGGATGACACTTGAACGCTAAAGATCTTGAAGGCGGTGGAAGCTTAAAACCACAAACCTTTGGGAACAAAATTATTAGACTTGAAGCTACAATAACTTATTCTCATTTTTGATCAATGATAAGGGTGAAAGTTTGAAAACAGTTCAATCCCTTACAATATTTGTGAAGGTTTATGATTGGGGAAACAAAAATCAACAAGAAAGAAGACACAATTTGAGGGTGTCTAAAGACACTTGAAAGCAAGAGAGAAAAATGACACTTTCTCTCCCTAAAGATGAAGAGGACATACACCATTCATTTGCCAAGAGGAGGGCAGTTTAAAAGCATCAGCCTCTTTGTCACAATACTCAAAAACAAATAGAAACTAGTCCACTATGCTATATTATATTGTAATATAAAAAGGTTCTCAAAAGATACCCTTCAACTTTGCCTCTTTGCAAAAGCTTACCCCTCATAACAACTTACAAGAGAGGGATTATTAAAGTTTGATGGTAAGTAGTCTCCTTGATCAAATTAATTGTTTTTTAAACTTTCGAACTAATTATTTTCTAAAAATGTTTTTGTCAACCAACATCGAGTATACAACCAAGTTTGTCCAGATTTTGGACAAACGTATATGATAATCTAATACAATGATTGCATTTACATTATCACAACTTGCTCAAGAAGTATTTATTATTGTATATGGTAACATGTTTATTGGCATATTCAAACATAAGACACAACTTTTTACTTGCTATCAAACTTAATACGGTTCTACCTAAAAAGTGATTAAGGTCTGTTTAGATTAAGATAAAAACAACCAATATGGTTCCATCTAAAATTGGATTGACTAAAAGAAGAAGCAACAACTTTCTTTTTTATATTATTAAGAAGATGTTATTACAGAGATCTATTTAAGTTAAGATAAAAGTAACAAGTTATGTTCTCTCACATTTAAAAGATTGTTGCTTTGAAAAAGTTGAGCCTTTGTGCGGTAAAACTATCGTAACAAGTTCACAAGTTTTATTTAGGGTAATTATTAACTTATTGGAAAGATTACCAAGTAATTCAGATTAAGAAACATTTTCGTTTGTTTCCTCATGACCCATGTAAATGATCGTCATCGATGTCTCTATCGCATCCTTGCATTAGTATAAGAGGCTCAATAGGCATGCATGTTCTTTAACCATGTGTTATAAAATAAAAAAACAAAAGAAAATACTTAATACCACAAAAATAAACATGCCTTCTCAGTTTTCATTATATGAAAATAATAATAATTCAACACAATTTGGTATACTAAAATCTTTAAACTAATATAAAATAAGCTCATCAATAACTTAAAAAAAATAATTTGCTATCCTTTAAGTTGGTCAGATTATATGTCATCCAACGTACGTAAAACATTTGAACCATGTTATCTTTTGATCAGCTAGGATGATATGAAGTTGGATTTAAACCGGTCAAAAACCATTGACACACTGCTTCATGCTAGCATTACAATCTATTACATTCACCGACTTACGTCAACAGAAATTTGCCTACATGCCATGACATATGTATTTTAAACATGTATATTGTACTTAAATATAAGGATATGAAAATTGACTAACCTTATTTAAAAAGGATAATAGAATATGCTAATTTTAACGATAATTACGAAAATAATTATATGAAGTTAAAACTAACTTTTGTAAGTTTGTCCATCCAACAGATTGGGTCAGGCCCAAAGTGGTACCCTAAGTCCCCAACGGACCTAACATTCAAAACGTGTGTCTTTTGATGGAGGTATAGACATAAAGCCTTTCATGAACATTTACGTATACATATAAGTACGTAAAAGAACTAATTTCATAATATCTTTTGATTTACCAATATACTATTTTTGTAGATATGGATAATTATTTAAATTTATTTACAAGTTGAAAATTATTAAATAGGAGGTACCAAAGAATTATCTAGCACATAGTATATGAAGATTCATTCATGAGTGTTTTTACAAGGGCCAACATGAAGAAAAAAGGATAAATAGACGAAAGTCAATTGCCATCATAATGTCCCATTAAAAACCTCACCTTACGACCAAAATATCCGGTTAATAACCCAAAGTGTATTATTGATGTACTCAACGTCTCTAACGCAAGGTCATTTCAAAATCCAAATGCATCCGTAAAAAGAGTTTGTTATAAATATGTTGCTTTCCCTCTACCTCTTCCCTTTTTTTTCAATTTCCAAATAATAATAATTAAAAACCAACTTCAACTTGTAATTAAATCATATATTAAAAAATTATATATATACATCTCTTTCAAATTTTTTTTATTTAATTGTCATATACACTAATTATTAGCTCATATAAAAATTAAAGACCACTTACAACTTGCCCACTGCTTTGGTTTTTGTTTCTCGTCTTTTGAGACGTGGTATCTAAAAAATAAATCCATATATAATTTAAAATTTCACAGGAACTTATAGAAGTTGCCCCTTTAATTCATATGAATTGTGGGAAACTACCTTATAGTTGTACCGATTAATTCATTCTTAGCTCCGTGATTAAAACATACAAAGAACCAAATAGGAATCCTTACCATTATAAATTTAACTAGATTTTGGCGCGTATGCGAGTTTTAATGTAACCTTAAATCAAAATCAAAATGAAGATTCAAAACCACAAAATCAGTAAAATATACAAAGTAAAACACACCAAAACCCCAAATCCATAACACACCAGAACATGCAGAACCCAAAAACTAAATCAAAGCCCAACACCATACACAAAACAAACAAAAATCAAAGCCGCAAAAAAGCGACACAGTCCAAAATAGAAAACCGACGAAAATCAAAGCCCCGAAAAGAGCAAACGAAAGGAAAATCCAAACTTTAATAGCGAGAATCGTCAGGGTATCGATAACGAAAGAAAGAAAGCAGGAATCCGGAGAAAGACAACGTCAACGAACGCTGCAAATCAAAGACACGTGTCCAGATACCAAAAACCCACAAAAAACTCCACCCAAAATCTCGAACTCACACCCAAAAAAAATCATATTAAAACACAAATAAACAAAAAAAAAGAAAAATTAAAACACAAACAAAAAAACAAAAGAAAAATTAAAACACAAAACAAAAGGAAAAATCCACCCACCAACCAAGCCTTTTAATAAGAATAGTAATTCATTAAGAGCAAATGGTGTATTCTAACATCTTTTACCTCCACTTAATCAGTTAGACGTAACATTGTTTAGTTTTCTCTTTTCATTTCACCTTAGCCTCAAGAAAAAAATTAACCCCCCTTCAACAAGTTAACCGTTACTGCATGTTAACACCTCACAAGGGTGATGTTTCTCGCCCCCATAAGATTCACGTCAATCTAACCAAGCAGCCTAAAACAAATGAAATAAACATATCAATCCTTAATAATTAATCAAAACAAATGACAATACTTGACAAACAATGATTTTAAGAGTGGGCCTGACACTCTCGCTATGACCATACTACAGTTCACGTGACGGCAACACTGCCACCATTGAAAAATACACGGCATGACATGGTAAACGACCAAATTTAAATATGTAATGTAACATTATAGGACAAAATTTGATTGCAGTATGTAGTGTGAGTGTGTGACACGAGTGTCTCGACGTTCTAACGAAGTTGTCACGACTTCTCTAAAACTAAAGGGGGGCTTTAGGTAATAATATATGAAGTTCTTCATTGAAGTTAACGAGTTGCTTCCTTCCGGTGACCGCTGACCGAGTCATATCCGTTGAGTCAAATCACGTATACTTTTAGCCTTTTAGGGTTCATCAATTCACCTTCCTTCTTCGTTGATTTGAACCTCAATCGATTCGAACTCCGATCTACTGTTAACACACACATCAACGATGGCATCACAAGAGCATTTGGACAAGATGAAGCTCCGGCAGAACTACCGGAACGTATGGCACACCACTCTCATGAACACCATGTCTGCCGACACTCCTTGTAATCACATCACAACTCTATCTTCAAAATTATATGTTTCGTATACTTAACATTTCCACTTGATCTAATTGTTTGCATGTGTTTGCGCCTCTTGATGAAGATTGCTGCTTCGCGTTATTCTGGTAAGAGCTTCGTTGTTAATGATTGTGAGGATTTGTATATTGTAGATCTTCGATCTGTTCTGCCGTTTGAGTTTATGCGCTTTGATTGATGTTTGATCATTTGTATCGAGTTGTATATTGTTAGGTATTTTCGATTGGTCATGGTTGGGATCGATGATCTGTTGACTGTCATGTAACGAAACTATTCAGATTTTACAAAATTAGGTTACTAGATTGAGCTATATTACTAGAACAGTAGTCCGTAAATTCTCATCTTAGAGTGTATGATAAATTATATATCTGTTGATCTTGTTATTAATAATTTGTATTATGCTTTTATTCTCTCCATATGCCACAACAGAGGCCATAGATGTTAATAAGCATTTTTATTTGTACACATTTTCTTTTGAAGATTGATCATTGCTATGAAATCTTATTGTTTCTGATCTTTCTAAGTGGTCAAAGTATATTTCTAATACGTGTATCACATCATATTAGGTCGTATATTACTTTCTTGTTAGCTTATAACTGGTCTGTGCTTGAACTTCTTGCTACATGAAAGATGATAAGCGGGAAATCTAGTCCCTGGATATAGAAAACGCCTACGATTACCAGTCCAATCTGGTATAACTACACCGATAGGAATCTTATCAAAATTATGGACATTGATATTCGTTTTCTTACACGCATTACATTTTCTTCTTGTTCTTGTCACGGGTTAAGTGCAATATTTATAAGAAATCTTATTCTTTGCAATTTTATTTTAATGGCAGTGGACCATGTGTTTCATACTTACTTCGTAAGCGAGCTCTATACGATGATATGTCAAGGTATGCACTATTGTTCATCAGCTAAACTATACTTAAATGGAGATTAGTTATTCCACATTTTAATATATGTATATTATTTCCTGTCTGTCACAGGTATACATGCTGTGCTGGATATATGCCATGCAGTGGAAGGTGTGGGGAAAGCAAATGTCCTGAATTATGCCTTTGCACCGAGGTATCCAGTTCAATGCTTACTTTTGCATTCTATTCAAAACTTATGTTATTGTATCCACTTATCTGTATAAACTCTGCTGCTATTCATAATCATAATGATTTTGTATTGTTTTGATTCGATTTTGCAATCCTCAGGTCTTTCTGTGCTTTGGGAACTCAGTAGCATCCACTCGTTTTCTATTGCAAGATGAGTTTAACATACAAACAACACAATGCGATAACTGCATCATTGTAATCTCGTCATGAAACTCTTTTCTGTCTTTGATGCATTCTGTTATATACTCCTTTTAACATCTGATTAACTTTCTTTGTATCTGGCTATAATGCAGGGTTTCATGTTTTGCCTCCAACAACTTGCATGCATATTCTCCATTGTTGCTTGTATTGTTGGAAGCGAAGAACTCAGTGAGGCATCTCAGTTGCTGAATTGCTTAGCTGATTTGGTTTATTGCACGTAAGTGTTGTTCTCATCTCTCTAACTCAATATATTTTTAGTACCATGAAAGACGAGCATGCTAATATACATATTTCAATTTTCTTCTTGTAGGGTTTGTGCTTGCATGCAGGTAAAGCCAAAATGCTTCAAAATCATAATTTAGACCATTAATGGCATGTGGGACTGACTATCAACTATATTTGTATGTTTTTATCCCTTTCTTGTGCAGACACAACACAAGGTCGAAATGGACAAACGAGATGGGAAGTTTGGACCGCAACCAATGGCAGTCCCGCCCGTGCAGCAAATGTCAAGAATCGATCAACCATATCCTCCCAATGTCGGTTATGGACAGCAACCTTATGGTTACCCGCCACCTCAAGCTCAGGGCTACCCACCTACCGGTTATCCTGCACAAGGCTACCCACCTGCAAATTATCCTCCACAAGGCTACCCAGCCCAGGGTTACCAGAGGTAAACCTTTTAATCTTGTAATGTGGTTTTGTGAATGAAATTTATATTTGTTTTTATCATTGGACTTGTTTAGACTTATTATTATTCTTTATCTTGCGATAAGAAACATGTTGTACATGGCTTGATTTGCTTGGTATCGGAGCTGTGTCGTTATATTTTGTAATTCTATATTTTGTAATGATTTGAAGTTGATGCCTTTTTTATTAAATTGGTGAGTGTTGTGACATGTCTTAAGACATTCAATTTTTTTATCTTGTTCACTTGCGGATAACATATTTGGTACCTACAGTGGTGGATGTCTGTTGATTTTTTTTTGAAGATTTATAACAAAATTAATCATTTTCCCTTTTTGTTAGAAAATCAAAAAGCAAAAAGCATAACAGAAATATAAAACGCCTTAAGAAATTTAAGGACCCATTTAAAAAAAGTAATAAAACTAATAATAATATATCAGTACATAAAAATAATAGGAACCATTTAACCTAAACCACTCCCGGTGGCCCTATAATTACGCTATCAGTGAAATCTTATAGTTCCACTCGCCGCAAACCAAGCATAGCAAAATGTTACTGACTTGCTGCTGAAGAAGTTTCTGCTAACAGAATAAGTGGGGATGGTAATCGTAGTAATTGTCAACCATTATAACTGTCCGTTAACATTTGTTGCCGTGAAACATTGTGTTGTATCAACTCAATGTTATGATAGTTTCTTACCTATAAACGGAAATCTTTGGTATGTGTCGCATGTTTTAAAGATGTATCTTGAGCATATATACCTACTACATAACCAATAGTAACTATTTGATTAAATTTCGCAATCACTTGTATCCCAAACATAATCAAAGAGTGTCCATATATATATATGCATGCACAAAATCCAACTATGACGAACTAACGAGCGATGAATCACCAAAATAATCAGCTATACAAGAAGCAGTCCATAGCCATTCATCCAATGTATATAGTAAATCATTAGATATAAACGGTGTCAAGAAAACCAGGCAAGTTTTCCAACCATTGTCCATCCATCGGTCAATACAGCACCAGTGGAATACGTGTTTGCAATAACTTGACAAATGGACGTCGTCGCACTCACCAAACTCATCCAAACACACTACACACTGTCTGGTGGGTCTACAAGCTTGAAGAACAGGAGTTCTTGGAACAAATGTACTAATGACTTGGTTTGGGTTCTGGTCAGACGTTTATACGAATGAAAGGAGATATTCGAGGCTTATGAAGCTGAGAATGGATGAAATTGAATTTGGATGAATCCCAAAAGATCTAAGGCTTGGATGATGAATTTGGGACGAGAAGAGTTCTGTGTTAAGTGCAAGTAATCCCATGATTCGAGTTCTGTTTTTGCGAGTTTGGTTATAAATTTGAAATAAATAAGGTGGTTAGATAATGTTTTGGCATGAACGATGGTTCATCGAATGAGAATGGTGACAATAGTTGGTAATGTAGATGACAATGGAATGACATTGAAATTCTTAGGTATAGTATATTAACATGCAACTATAAAAGATTTGTTATGATGTTATGGTTTAATAGTTACATGAAAAAGACCATAACGACGCCAAGAAATATGAGAAAATCATAGATATATAAAGTTAAACACATCAAAAGGTAAAAATTGTTTATATAAACTTAGCCGACTAAAAAAACTAAAAAAATCAAACTAACGTCTACTTTGATCTCTCTTCCAACTTATCGGGCTTTATTGGGCCGTTCAATTTGAGCGTTTTCATTTGTGAGGACCCAGTGAATACGGGCTTATTGGGCCGTGAATCTGTAATTTACTCAAAAAACAAGTTCAAATGTCCAAGAAACATTAATATAAACGAGTGACGACAACATCAAATTAGAAAATGTTTTTAATGTTGAAGCAACAGTTGCAACAACATATTTCATATGGCAATGCTATATTTGTAGTAGAAAAACAATGTGAATGTTTGATAGACTTTACAATATTAATGCTATATTTGTAGTAGAAAAACAACGTGAATGTTTGATAGACTTTACAATATTAACATGCCTCATCTTTTAGTTATACATTATATTGGGAAAAATATCAAGGCCTTTGATACAAATCTTGGTTAACTTGTAAGTTATTAATTTATATAGTAGTTCGCATTTTCCTTTCAAACTAACTATGATTCTTGTAAATAAAATATACAAAAAAGATACATTTTGAGAAAATTAAATACTCCCTTTAAATCTAAAGTCAATGTTTACTGATTATTTTTTCAAATATTAATCATGATCTATTTTATGAGCAGAAAGACAAAGCTTGGATTCTGCATATCAGTTGCATCCAAAATAGAGGAGTCTCTTATCATTTATTGGAAATGTTTTATATATTTTTTTGAAATTAGTAGAATATCTTTGGGAAATCCTGAAGATACTAATTGCTATGTTAATATCAATAAATTTGGACTTTGTGTGCATGTTTATGTATCAACTATACTTCAACATATTGAAACATTTATTGTGTGCATGCTTATCTATCAATTATCTTTTATAAATAAATCCTAAAACATATCAAAATCTACATGTATTTTATTCAATTTGTATTATCAATATGATAAGTGTTTATATTTTTCTTCTGATTCTCAACATATTTTTACATTTAAATGAACGTGTGTGTGTATATATATATATATATATATATATATATATATATATATATATATATATATATATATATATACACACACACACGTTTCCATCATTTAAAACACATATAACTTTACTTTTTAAAAAAAAAACTATATAAAAGTCAAGCATTTATTCTCTTCAATTTGAATATAATATTGTTATACTTTCTAAGAAAAAGTAAAATTTGTTTGAAAGTTTGTTGTACAGTATGTAAAGGTTGAGTAAATATATATAATAGTCCCAAGTTAGGTAAATAATGTTACATAATTATGTATATAGGTTGCGTGATTTATGTACAAAACTGTAAGTTATTGTTATGCGTGTGTTACATATATAACTATTTTTCAACTTTGTGCACCTCTTATGAAAAAAATACTTTATATAAGAAATGGCTTGCACTAAAACGTGGACTTTAATTTGATAAAATTATATTAAACTTAGAGAAATAATTGCAAGAAATTATACTTTATTTGACCATAAAAGGGAATATATTATATTATGGATTTATGGAGTTACTTTACCTTCTTTAAGACACATAATCTATATAAAATCTAGCCTTATTATGGTAATTAGTCAATTGTGCTCTTAATTGGCAGACATTTTATAAGTAATGGGGTCAAGCTCCATCAAACACATCTGTTGAAAGCAACTTCTTTCACTTCAACAACCATGTGTCAACTGCTCATTGTCAACTCAACAGAACCTACATTATTACTTAGGATTAACTTAAGTATTAAATAGAAAATACAATTTCAAATCATGATTAAGATCTTAATTACTATATTGATTTGCTAAGGGGAAAAATAAAATATTTTTTTAAACAAAGTTATAAACTAATATATAAAAAGACATTTGTAAGCACATTTGTTAAGCTTTGGAATTAATTAAAGATAGAAACTACCATATTCTAATTCCTGTTTATTACTAGTGCCCTAAACAGCTCAAAGGATAATATTAATTATATAAGATATTATTTTTATGCATATTTAAAGTTAGAGAAAAAGATTGGACTTAGGTACAACTACTAAGTGAATTAAGTTTTGTTATGTTTTGCTTTTGGATGAATTATTGGTAAATTAAAGGTTACCTTATCTTGATTGAACACCATAAATCTTTTGTTCCCCAAAGGAAATGTCCCTTCATGCAACCCACATATGAATGTTTTTTTTCTGAATTTCCCAAATACCATTCAATTTTTTCCAAAGTTCTTTTTACATGAATATATGTGAGATATTAACTTCGATACTATTAACTCAAACCAAACTAGATTTAAGCATATAGATCTATGAGGTTGAAAGCCCACTATATTAACGAACTAATCATATATAGGATGTAGATCAATTGCAAAACAATAAAACTGCGAAAACTTTACGCAAACTTACCAAAAGCAATCAATAGTAATACAACTCATTATTTTTATTGCAGGATTAATATTATTACACATATACAACATTATGTTTTGATATATATATATGAACAAATTTCGAGCGCTAAAAAACTAACACATGTGTAAATTTATGTAACTCGCACACGCATGTTTACATCGTGTAAGTTACAATTTACACATGTAATTTTACTCCGTGTAAGTTACATTAATTTACACAAGTGTTAGTTTTTTAACGCACGTAAATTTGCACACACATATATAAAATACATAATGTTGTATGTGTGTAATAATATTATTCGTACAATAAAAATAATGACTTGACTTGATCTTGACTTGTTCTCGTAAGTTTGTGTAAAGTTTTCAAAAATACGGTTGGTTTGCATATGAACCAAACCCTAATACTTAAAATACCTACAATTAAAAAAGCAATGTCGCATGTATATACAACTTAGAACTATAAAATGCAAAAATGATAATGTATTATTAGCTCTGACTTAAAAAAGTTGCCTCTATCACCAAATGTATTACCTAAAACATGCCGGTTATATGTAATTGACAATTGAAGTTGACTATTAAAAGACTTGTAACCTAATAATATTAAGGTAGTGTGTAATAAATATTTTACCTTTGAAGTAGTTTGGGGTTCTAGCCATAAGTTGAACAATAATATGACGTCAAGGAACCGTATGTGTTAAAATAAGATCAACCACAAAGACCATTTAACTTAAGTTATTTAACTTAAGTTGAAGATAAAAAATAAAGATAGATCAGAAAACAATATATAAATGTTTATTAAAATATAATAATGCATTAATTAAAAATTATAATTTGATTTATAACTTTTTATTGAGTTCAAGTATATATAACCTTTATATAAATTAAATTGGATTTTTTAGGTGTCACCATCATGCCATCATCACTTTTGTCATGCCATAGGCAATTGCTCATTCATTATCACTAAAATTGTTTAACATGTTCTTTAACAAACTAGTGTTCATGAGCACGCACATCCTCTTCCCACCAAAGAACAATATTGTTGACAAAGTTGTCAACAAATACCTAAGTTTCACCACCAGATTCATCATGTGTCGAACTAACTTCCTCTCTCTACCTAAAGAGAAAAAAAAAATAAGAAATTATACGATCAAATGTTCGAGAAGGTCAATCTCCTAAGAAATAGAGATAAACAGAGAGACTTTGCCACAATCAAATGTTCTTACATACAAGGCGCAAGACTACAAATGGTTAAGATAAATCATAAGTGTAATGCCTAACTAAAAAAATGCATGTATGCTAAATTAATTATAGACGTACAAAATGACATACATCCATAACATATTATATGGGCATTACACAGCTACCACAACTCAAACACCTTAAACCATGCACACGATCATGTTTATCGTCCACCCCTCGATCTATGGAGTTACAAGCTGGTGTGGTTAGGGAATTCATCTTGATCTTAACCCTTTTCCTCGTCGGCTAGTTACTAGCTAGATTCACACATATCGTGTAACCCGTCATTTTGGATAACATTTGCAAGATTCTCAAACCCAAAGGCACCATTCAACGTCCTAAAAAACAATAGCATAACTAATAGCATAAACATGCTAATAAAGTTGCTAAACCACCTTCATTTATGCTAACTAGCATCCATATCATATATCTCATTTTGTACGAATATACTTAATTAGATCCTTCACACTCCCTTAGTAGCTTTAAAACTCCTAATTTCAAAGAAGTTTTTTCCATGATCAAATCCATTAAATTCACATAAAATACTCATATAAAGTTGATTGATTTGTAATATTAAACTATTACGAACTTTGCAACAGATATTGTAAAACAACAATAACCACTTTGGCAAATGTCCACCACAAATATTTCAATAAAATAAACAAAACCAACCAACATAAATCCCCACCTTGATATAAGCAAAGGCACAAATTCGGGTCTAAATTAAAAGTGGTGTTGTCAATTAATCTTTCAAACTTATAAATGAGTAAAATTATGACAAACATCACTCTCACATACACTTTTCATATATATAAGAGTGAATAATAGAAAGAAAGACATCAAAGCTTTTAGGGTTAGGTATTAATGATGATGAACAAAAGAAACAGCTCAGGTGGAGGACAAAGTTCTTTAGGCTACTTGTTTGGTTCTGATGATCAATCAGGACAACAACAAGATGATCAATCTAAAGTACCATCGTCACCACCGGTCCTTACGCCGCCCTATGGCACCGACAATGTCGACATGAAGCCACCAGAAACAGCCCCAATTACTCCTCCTACCAAGAAAGATGATCACACAACCTCCCCCAACAAGTATATTTATCATGGAGATGGTGATAAGTCTAAAGATTTTCTAGTGACAGTAAGTTTTTGTTTAAGTACTATATATCTTTTAAACATGTTTTCTCATTGTTTCTCCTTTGAAATGTTTGATCTTTTACGGTGATGTGATCATATATAGGGCCGGCCATCGACAAAAGTGAAGTCAGTTCCTGGTGGAGATTCATCTCTTGGCTACTTGTTTGGAGATAAGTGATTATTAATGATATCGATCATAAACTTAATTATTATCTTGTTTTATTTAAAGAAGCTACTATAAAAAGATGTTTAGGGTTTTAAGGGTGTGTGATTCTTGTTTGGTTGTATTAAGTTTGACGTATGATTATGTGATGTGTTCTGTAATAAATGTGTGTACTACTATCAAATGTAATGCATTCAGTTGGAATTGTTCTTATATATCCGACAACTATTAAAAATTCTCAAAGTAGATCATACATTTGACATGAACTTATATGTATTTGGCAAATTACGTGTTCTCGTAATGAAGGCTTTAGGGTTAGATTAGGTGTAGCGTCCATTTCGAGCAAGATAAGTGATGAAGATTGAGATGCTTTGGCTGTGTAAGAACACAAATAACGCGTGTTAAAAACATAATATTCCAAGTAAAAAAGACTATTATGTTCACTAATAGGTCATTTTAAACCTGGGTAAATTAGACATGATTTAGTAAACCTGCACCTCTCAAAAGATATGTTCACTAATAGGTCATCTTAAAGACATAGGAACCTTATCTTTTCTACAACATCATATCTCAGGTGGTATAGTACTTATGATGCATTTAATTAATCAATAGGTGTAAATGGTTGTTGCCTTCCTGCCTTTAGTGATAGAGGGTGTTTTTAGTAGATCTATCTTTAAGAATGGAGTATGTTTTAGTAGTAGAACAAGCTTTAATTCTAGGTACACCTTTAGTGTAGATGTTTTTAATTTAGCTACCCTAGCCTTATGGACTTCTTGTGTTGCTAGCTGGTAATTTAAAAATGTTATTTATTTCTTCTATGTTTCATGCGTTATGTTTTTATTATAGATGTATCGTAAGCTAAGAGTATTTTTGGGTGCAATATATCTATCTCTTGAGACAGTGGTAACGTATGTTTGCGCTCATCTCACAATTCTCAAATGCTACTATCATTTGAGATTTCAGTAGGTTAATTTTGCATGTTTGTTTAATTGAAGTTATTTAAGTTTAAGAAACATTTAATTACATGCAAGTATATAACTACAAAAAAGTATGATGAGTATTATACACACAAATATTTTTTGAAACATAAATAATATTCCAAGTAAAAAAGACTATTCCCTTCATTAACAATTTATCAGACCAAAATAGCAGAAACTACATGGAGATCCCAAACTTTCTCAGATAATACATTTAATGGCTTTTTATTGAAAATTGAATGCATTTTGTATTGAGGTGTATTCATTGACACTCTTAAAGTGAGGTGTATTCTGAAGGTACCAGGTCTCCTCTCAAACACACACTTGAAACACACACAAACTAACGTATGAAAATGAATTCACCAGAAGAAAGGTTCTGCAAAAGTTCTGCATATTTATGAAAAGGACAAGTGCTTCACTTCTTAAACATTAAACATAACAACCTATAAATAGCTTACAATCACGTGTGATCATGGTATCCACAAAATACTACACTACCTAATACATGATACACCACTCTTGTAAGTTACCAAACACAACCCAAAGATTCGGTCAAAGACATACTAATTCAATTACTAAACTATTTAAATTAAAGTACTAATAAATAAAAACAACCCGTAAACTGACCCGGTTCGTGACCCGATTTGACCCGTCAAGATTAACCCAACATATTCATTGAACTCTTAAATTATAATTATACAGGATTACTGATTTAATTATAATTGTTTTGGCACAATCTGCAGGGATAAATTACCCTGGATTCTTGGATTAATTGGTGATTCCAGGATGAGACATGTTTAATAATTGCATGTTTGTATGAAATTAATTATCTATGACATGATATACATGTTACACTCATACGTGCAAAATTTGCATGTTCTAATTAATGATTATTATGCTTTTACATAAACAGTACCATTATTGATGACAAAGAGATGGTTATTTGATGATCAAACATCTTCCAAGAAGAATTCAGTCACACTAAAGTGTCCTAAAAGATGCTATCAAACTGTACCACGATTGCTTTATATTAATCTACAAATACATCATATCAATGCTTGTACTTCTATTCTATACATCCCACAACTTTGGTAGATCAATCACTTAGCCCATTTCATCTTCCTCCGATGAATATATATATAACGAGTGTGCTATATATTACATGTTTCCATTCGAAGACTTCGATATGTTATATTTGTGACTATATATGATGGTGACAAATCTCAATTAAACGTCATGATTTACTACATGATAAGATTTGATTCATGTTTATTAGGTTATTTTCATATGAATTAAGTAGCTATGTTAAAACATTATATCACTTTGCTTAATTAATTTGATTCCTTATAATATAGTATCGTCAAACCAAATTAGCTAGCATTGTACAACCTTGTAACATATATTTCTTCAATTATCATTTAAACAACATCCGGCATTTTGACACGTACATTGTCCACCACCAAAACATTTGAACTAAAGAAAAAAAAGCAGCAAACAAACAATCCCCACCACCACCTAAACAAACACAAAATTGGAATAAAAGATGGTGTTGATAACTTAATATGATGTTTTCAAAATAAAATTGATTAAAGTAACTAAAAACGTCAATAATTTAAAAGGTAGCTAGGTGTCCCGAGTTTGTACTTGCTATGGGTATATATTGGGTTAAAATTTGTAGGGTTAATAATGACGAAATTAAAGGAACAATTCTGGTGGAGGGCAAAGTAACTTCAAGCTTTATATTTGATTAAAATTATCTTCATTTAGTGCAGATAGATCAATAATATATGTTCATCTTAGAAACCAAAGTTCACTTGCAATGATATATATATATATATAATATATATATATATATATATATATATAGATATATATATATATATATATATTATATATATATATATATATATATATATATATAGATATATATATATATATATATATATATATATATATATATATATATATATATATATATATATATATATATATATATATATATATATATATATATATATATATATATATATATATATGATGTGAATAAAGGTTATGTGGAAGTCGTGTTTAAGATGAATATACTTGGATGAGATGTAAGGTGATGATACATATTGTTATATGGTTGAAGATAAATTAACCAATGATATTTGAAGAGAAACGTTAAGTTTTTATAAACTATAATACTATAGCTATTTGTGAGGAGTTCTACATACAAAAATCATTTACAAGTACAAATTAAAATAAATATGAAATCTGAATTTAAAAACGTTTTGTAGTCCATTTGAAGAGAAACCTTCAAATCAATTTACTAAATTATATGTGTGACTTAAATTGTTTTAAGTATCTTTAAGGATAATTTGATCGGTTTAATGTCTAATATTTTATTTTTATTTCATTATATGTTATTCTATTTATATAATATGTTTTATAAAATAAATAATTTTCTTTTTGACAAAAGCAGTACAAGAGAAACCTTTTGATTATCTAACTAAATTAATTAAACGTACATCGTAGTAATATTTTTTTTATGTGTAACATCATTTAAGTTAACACGATATAATCTAGTTTGTATCTATATTAATCAAAAGAATTCAACGGACAAATTTAGTGTTACCATTATACTAACTTTTTCAATAAAGTACGTAAGTCACGTATATTTATATTTCTTTTTACAAATCACATATAAGACCTACTATTTAGTTGTAAGTAACAAACTAACAGGTTGGTCCCTTTAACTAACCAACATTAAAAAATCATGTTAGTTTTTAAGAATGAATATATATAACAATACGTATTATTTATAAGAAAATATAAAAATTCCAAACCGATCCCTCATCTTCTCTTTCTTGCCTATCATCTCGTGACACACTCTCTTTGGTTGACTATGTTCCAAAGAACAATCTATAATTTTGGTGTGTGTTGATTTCCTTTTAACTACATAAACAAATTACCCTATAGAAGGTAACAACAGAGGACGAAGCAATATTGAGCAATGTGGTAGTAAGCTTGAAGAATGAGCTATGACAACAATTAAAGCATGAAAGTGTATCAAGCTCGGACTTTGAATACCGAGTCTAACACTATCATGGCGATGAAAGTCGTGAGGTTAAAGTTCTCACTTGGAGCAATGTTACAACAAACAATAAGAACACAACAGTAGAGATGTCTGAAGATCGAAAATAGCGTCTATAAGTAAGCCAAATCAAAAGCTAACCCTTATGGTTTATCTGGTAAGATTTGCAAATTTGCAAATCATCCATGGTCATGAAGGAGATAAAAGTAAACAGTTATGTATTGAACAAATATAAGGCTAATGTAAACAAATTAGATTGCTACATGTCGTTTAATTTTTCTTTATAGGCATATATTGCTTATGAGTAGTGTTTGTTGTACTTCTTTTGGTCTAGCAATTCGCTAGATCGCTCAATAGTATAAAAAGTTCAATGTTTTTAAAGAAAGAAAGAAACAAACAAAAAGATAAATTAAAAAAATACATAATATCACTAATACATTAAAACATCATTCAAGGCTATCCGTTGCACCTCAAGGTGAGCAGGGGCTTGAGCCAATAATATTAAAACATGGGTCACTTGAGCCTGTTGTGGATTAGATAAGCGGAGGGCTTGAGCGAGATTTTTTTAAATAAATTTAAATAACAATATTAATAAATTAAAAAAGTACATAATATCACTTATACATTAATTAAAGAAATACATAAAAAACTAATTACATTAAAAAACATTACCCAAAAAAGCATAAAAAATAATATTATTAAATAGATGCAACATTCATTAAAAATGAAATAAGAAATTATTCTTTATGTTCATTTTGCTAGGCCAACAACTCTATCCATTTAAAGCATCTACAAAGTATTACCCACAAATACTTTTTGTCAAAGTTTTTCACTATCCTATATCTTGCAAACACCTCGCTTTTCTTCTTTTGTCCATGGTGTCGTTTTTCGCTTGGTCGACACACTTGCAGCTTCGGTTAGTTTAGAACCTTTGGCTCAGCTTGATTTCTTTACGCCTTTGTGTGAACGTTTTTGGGTAACCGGTTGTTGCGGTTGAACGGGTTGTGTCGTCGGAATATAAAAAACGAGAGACAAAATCCTTTTCATGAACCGGGAAGTTCATGCTCAGGTGGTGACAATCTCCCAAACAATCCACTTTTTTTTTTTTTTTGAAATTTGAAGGAAATAATATGAATATTAGAGAGGAAGAGATTGAGAAGTTGTGACTTTTTAAAAGACTTAAGTTAGTTTATATAGAGAAATTTATTTAAAAATGTTTTTTTTACTTTAAAAAGATAAAAATAACTAGATAAGTGGGCCCCACATGCTTTCAACGGTAACTTTGGGCGATGGTCGCCCAACGCCACTCGCTCGCTCCCCTGGCTCACGCTTGGTCACGCTGACAGTGAACCGGTTGGGATGTTACAACACGAGCTTTCATAACTCAGAGTCTATCTAGCATGACTTGAACCTAATTGATCTCAATGTACAAAAATGTTTTATGGTGGTAACTAAAAACAGCCTCTAACGGCGGCGTTGCTACAAACAAACACACGACCAATGTTCAAGTGTCCTTAAACTCTATCAGAAGGACTCCTACTGTCCTTTCGATCTCTCTTACAGCCAAATTATCAATTATCAATTATCAATTATCAACTATTATTATTATTAATTTATTATACACACTCAGATCGATCATACCTTCTTCTCCATTATGCCATCAGGTTCAACCTCCATCTCTCTCTCTTTATATATATACATCTCCCACAAATACGATTGATCATAAACCCTAGCTAATTCTTTCTTCTTCTTCTTCATCAAATTCACAAACTTTTGACTAGTTGCTACTGTTAGACGATCAATGGCTACCATATCGAGTTCAATGTCGATCAAGACTGGTATTTCCCTCTGGTGCCCTCAATCCCCATCTCTCGATCGTCCGCATTCTTCACCGATTAGTTCCAGAAGCTTCCACCGGAGAAACTTTGTTGTTTCTGCATCCTCTTTCGCTAATGAGAATCGAG
The DNA here is from genome assembly GCA_025215565.1 of Flaveria ramosissima. NCBI lineage: Eukaryota > Viridiplantae > Streptophyta > Magnoliopsida > Asterales > Asteraceae > Flaveria > Flaveria ramosissima. The sequence continues at coordinate 3,611,719 of CM046036.1, forward strand.
AGTGCGTTTGACTTGATTCTGCTACTTCAGTTTCTTGTTTGATTGTTTGTGAGTTGACTTGATTGTTTTGATGGTTTCAGGTTTGTGATAGTTGGAGGTGGAAATGCTGCTGGATATGCAGCTAGGACTTTTGTTGAACATGGGATGGCTGATGGAAAGCTATGTATCGTTTCGAAAGAGGTATGATCTTTATCTGTCAGCTAATTAGGGTTTATGGTTTAAGGGTTTTGTACTTTCATCATAAACATGAAACTAGTAAATTCAAATACGGTTATTGTAGTTTGCTGAGAGGATACTAATGTATATCATAATTTGGATTTTTTGATGTAAAGATGTTATAGGTAGTTATCATAGTTTGCTGTTCTGTGAGATCTTAAGTGGATTAATTAAGGATTATTGTGGTATCAATGCAGGCATATGCTCCGTACGAGCGCCCTGCTTTGACAAAAGGTTATTTGTTTCCTTTAGACAAGAAGCCAGCTCGTTTGCCGGTAAGCTAGTTTGCTCAATCTGAAAATATTTCATCTGTATTTGTTTAGGTTTAGGGAGAAATCTCTCTCTCTCTCTCTCTAACTTTCTCTCTCTAGGTTTTCTTCAAGACGTCTACTCATATTCTGCTCATCGTCTTCATCTTGAATGCTATTCAGATTCTAGTGTTCATTTGTGAAAGAAATCAGTAGCAATTAGTTGCGCAGTTGTGTGCGACCAGTCGAAACTAGGGCTTGTATTGGCTGTTCATCAGGTGAATTTTTGGAGCCATCGCCAAAGACCCACCGCCAAGAACAAAGACCCACCGCCACCGCCCGCCACCGACCGTAGCACCACCGCCACCGACCACCGTAGTACCACCGCCAAAGACCCACCGCCAAGAACAAAGACCCACCGCCACCGCCCGCCACCGACCGTAGCACCACCGCCACCGACCACCGTAGTACCACCGCCACCGACCACCGTAGTACCACCAGTCCGCCGCCGTAGTACCACCTTCAACTGAAAGACCCCTTCAACTGCACCACCGCCACCGACCACCGTAGTATCTTTGTGAACTCGAAACCCTATTTTTTCTTTTTGGGTTTTCCCCCTTTTGCTCGTGACCTCTTTTAGCGCGATTCCTTCAATCAACACAAAAACGCACTGGTACTCAATTTTGCTTCGTTTAAAAATACTAGCTTATATATCAGCAGTGCATATTCTTGTGAGATTTATGATTCAATCGACTACGATCACGAAGGAAGATCAAGATTAAATCAAACTGGTATAGTGGTTAAGAAGGTCTCTAGGGTTTGGGTTCTTCAAATCTCACTGTAAGATCTTTCTTTACTTCATCTTGTTGTTTGGAGGTTTGTAAGTCTTCGGATCCCCTTCTGCTTTCTCACTTCATTCTGAATCACGAATCTCTACTATTAGGCATTATTTGGGCCGGGTTAGGAGGACCGGCATCTGACTATTTGTGTGCATTGTACATGTTGCATCATTAGTTTGTTATTTGTGTTACTTGTGTTTAATTGACATAAGTGACTATTTGTTTTTATCTCGGTCTTTTGTGTTTAATTGAGGTTGCATTAAATATTTGTGCATCACTGTGTCTAAGTCTATTGTGTGCTTGCATCCAATAGCCTTGACTAATCCTTGATCTGCCAACTTGATTGGTGTGAAAAGCTGGCTTTGATCTTAGTTGTGCTTATTTCGTGTTTTTGTACTGGTTTTTGATCGCGGAGGGTTAGTGAGGTACAATAGATAACAGGAGTCATTACAATGCTCTGAGATCATGTTCGGGGAGGAGAGGTGCTTCTTCAGAGAGAAATAGATATAGACTGCGAGTAGCATCGTGGAATGTAGGCACCCTTACTAGTAAGTTATTAGAGTTAATTGATGTGCTGAATAGACGTAGGGTGCAAATAGCATGCCTTCAGGAGACTAGATGGCGGGGTGGGAGATCAAAAGAGTGCAATGGTTATAAACTGTGGTATTCAGGGTCAGATGGTACAAAAAATGGAGTAGGTTTTCTAGTTGCTAAAGAACTTCAGGATAATGTAGTGGAGGTGAGAAGATACGATGATAGACTTATGCTGTTAAGAATAGTAATAGGGGATGAGGTAGTGACAGTAGTTAGTGCGTATGCACCACAAGTTGGATTAGGGGAAACGGAAAGAAATAGGTTCTGGGAGACCTTAGATCATGTTATGGGGGAAATACCTAGAGAAGAAAAAATATGCATAGGAGGTGATTTTAATGGGCATATCGGTAAGGGTAACGATCAATTCCCGTCGGTTCATGGAGGCTTTGGGTTTGGTCTGAGGAATGAAGGCGGAAGGGAGCTCCTTGACTTTGCTTTAGCGCATGACCTAGGCATCATAAACTCGTTTTTTAAGAAAAGAGACTCGCATCTAATCACGTTTAGCAACGGCGGGAGACACACGCAGATAGACTATCTGCTGATGAGGGGAGAAGACCGTAACTCGTGGAAGGACTGTAAGACAATCCCGGGAGAGTCTGTAGTGACTCAACATCATATGTTGGTGGCTGATCTACGCGTGAAGAGAGCAATTGTCCGGCCAATTAAGAGATTTAGACCTACGATCAGATGGGGCCAGCTCAAGGACGAAAAGATTACTACCTTTAGAGATAAGGTCATACCAATGATCCAAACTAGGCCACAGAAAGACGCAAATCAAATGTGGGAAGAAATGGCAACTACAGTTATACAAGCAGCTAAAGAAACTCTTGGACTTGCAACAAATAGGACAGTAGGTCAGAAGGAATCCTGGTGGTGGAATGATAATGTACAGGAGAAGGTAAAAATTAAACAACAAAGTTTTAGAGACCTTTTACAATGTAATAATGACGAAGAACGAGCAGAGCTAAAACATAAATATAAGGAGGCTAAGAGAGAGGCGAAAAAATCTGTGTCAGAGGCAAAGAACACAGCGTACGAGAAAATGTATAAGCGATTAGAGACGAAAGAAGGAGAATATGACATGTTTAAGATTTCCAGGGCAAGAGAAAGGGGAAGACAAGACCTCAGAATGGTAAAGTTTATAAAGGCTGCAGATGGAAAGGTCTTGGTGAAGGAGAACGACATCAAGGCGAGATGGAAAACTTACTTCGATAACCTTTTCAACATAACGAACCCTAATCAACAATCTGCCATCGATAAAACAACCCAACCAAACCAACAAAACAAGTGTTATTGTAGAAGTATCACTGTCGACGAAGTTATGAGGGCGCTGAAGAAAATGGGAAGGGCTAAGGCAGTAGGGTTAGACAACATACCGATTGAAGTGTGGAAGTGCCTAGGAGACGAGGGCCTGGAATGGTTAACAGACTTATTCAACACTATCGTCAAAACCGGGAGGATGCCAGAGCAATGGAGAAGCAGTGTCATAGTCCCCATATATAAGAATAAAGGAGATGTACAATGTTGCACAAATTACAGGGGAATTAAGCTATTGAGTCACACGATGAAACTATGGGAAAGAGTTATTGACACGAGAATTAGACGAGAAACCCAGATAACGGTAAACCAATTTGGATTTATGCCAGGACGCTCCACAACAGAAGCCATACACGTCATAAGAAGGATAATGGAGAAATATAGAGAAAAGAAAAGGGACCTACATATGGTTTTCATTGACCTAGAAAAAGCATATGACAGTGTACCGCGTCAACTCATTTGGGAAAGTCTACGACTTAGAAGGGTACCAGAGAGGTATATCAAAATAATAATGGATATGTATGAAGGGGCAAAAACGTGTGTGCGAGCACCAGTCGGAGACACAGACTTTTTCCCGGTGGAAGTGGGACTACACCAAGGATCGGCATTGAGTCCATTTCTCTTCACAATAGTGTTGGATGAGATGACGAAGTCTATACAAGAACCAGTCCCGTGGTGCATGCTGTTTGCGGATGATATCGTCTTAATATCAGAATCAAAAAAGGTGCTTAACGAGAGGCTAGAACAGTGGAGAGCCGCACTAGAGAGAAGAGGCTTAAGGATAAGTCGCTCTAAGACGGAATACATGCATTGTAACTTTAGTGGGGGGGATGAAGAGGACACCCAAATAAGTATCCAGGGTATGACAGTACCACAGACATCTAGGTTTAAATACTTGGGCTCGTACGTACAGGAGGACGGAGAGATACACAACGATGTAGCTCACCGTGTGCAGTCAGGATGGTGCAAATGGAGAGCAGCATCAGGGATCCTGTGTGATAAGAGGTTCCCAGCAAAACTAAAGGGAAAACTATACAGAGCGGCAGTTCGTCCAGCTATGTTATACGGAACAGAATGTTGGGCCATAAAGAAATCGCACCAGAGACAAATTGAGGTCGCGGAAATGCGAATGCTGAGGTGGATGTGTGGCCACACAAGATTGGACCGAATAAGAAACGACGTGTTTCGACAGAGGCTAGAGGTGGCTGGTATCACAGATAAAATACGAGAGGGAAGATTAAGATGGTTTGGGCACGTAAAGCGGAGGCCGTTCGTAGCACCTGTTAGAGCAGTAGAGAACATCAACGTAGAGGGTAGGAGGAGTAGAGGTAGACCTAGGTTGACTTGGGACGAGGTAATTAGGCGAGATATGGTAGACTTGCACCTCTCTGAGCACATGATCGAGGATAGGAGTGCGTGGAGGCGTAGAATTAAAATTAAGGACTTTTAGCGGGATCTGTGGGTAGGAAGGGTAGTCGTAGACTTAGTTGCGGGACCCCTGTTTTCTTTAATCTGCCCTTTCGCGCGTTTCTTGAAGAGTATCTGTCGTACTCAATTTCTCAGCTTTTATGTGATCCTTACCTGTGTGTTGTATGCTGTATACCTTAATTGTTACGGTTATTGTTTTCCTTACTGAGTCGGGGGTCTCTTCGGAAGCGGTCTCTCTATTTTCCAAGATAGAGGAAAGACTCGCCACCAACCACCCCTCCCAGACCCTGCTCTTGAGTGGGATTTACTGGGTATGTTTGTTTGTTTGTTTGTTTTATTTGTTTTTTCACCATTGGTATTCTTCTAGGGTTTTCACACTTGTGTGGGCTCAGGAGGTGAGAGGCAGACACCTGATTGGTACAAGGAGAAAGGGATAGAGGTATTTTAGTTTTTGGACTCTTTTTATCTTAATGCATATCAATAGACACTCTGACATCACTTATGAAAGAACCATAAGCTTGTTTGACTCTAGAGTAATTATACATCTGATGATTATGCTGCTATGAGTTTGGATTGACTTTATTTAGTTGATTGAAACATTGGAAGATTAAAGTGTAATTTGCAAGCTTATTGCAGATGATTTATGAAGATCCAGTGACAGCAATTAATGCAGAGAAACAAACATTGACTACTAATTCAGGAAAACTGCTCAAATATGGAGCCCTAATAATTGCTACAGGGTGTACTGCGTCTAGGTAGTTCTTGCAGAAACTGTATGCATTATCATGTGAAAATCTTGACAATTGCATGTTTCATTAAGAAAATAGATTATTCTCTCTGTATTCTTGAATGTTGCTTCATGGTTTAATGTTATATACTTTTGCTTAGATTTCCAGAGAAAATTGGTGGAAACTTACCTGGTGTTCACTATATACGGGATGTTGCTGATGCTGACTCATTAGTCTCGTCACTAGTAAGTGTTTCTTATTTTCTTTTTATTTCCTGTTGGTGGATTTGCTTTTGAATAATTAATTCTATATGGCTATAAGTAACAAGTTTCTTAGGAAAAAGTTTAGACATTATTCTAATTGATATAATTTTCTAGGCTAAAGCACAAAAAGTAGTTGTAGTTGGCGGTGGTTATATTGGCATGGAGGTTGCAGCTGCTGCTGTTGGATGGAACCTTGACACAACTGTAAGAATTTAGTCCAGGACTGTTCGTTCGCCTAAATGATGCCAATCTCCTTCATTATGACTCTATAAATGTCACATTGGAGATCTTATATGAAATAATAATCTTAAATATATGAGCTTCTAACTTGCCTAGTTTATCTTCCAACAATAACAGGTCATATTTCCTGAAACTCATCTGCTTCCAAGGCTGTTCACTCCTTCACTTGCCCAAAAATACGAAGAACTTTATGAAGGAAACGGTGTTAAGTTCATTAAGGTTCTTTTCCTCCCTAGGCAATAATAATCTACACACATACACATATGCATGCACTGATATGTAATCTCTAACAATATGTTTCTTTCACAGGGTGCTTCTATAAAAAGCTTGGAAGCTGGTCCTAATGGAAATGTTTCTGCTGTTAAACTTGAAAATGGATCTATCATTGAAGCAGATTTGGTAACTTATTGCCACAATTTTGCACTCTAAAATTTTAGCAAAAGTTTACACTGTTCCTTTCAATTTTTCAGGTTGTTATTGGTATTGGAGCAAAACCGGCTGTTAGTCCTTTTGATAATGCTGTTAGCTTAAGTACAACTGTTGGTGGGATAGAGGTTAGCATAATCAGTCTTTTATGTTAATAATCATTTGTTCTAAAATCTAAAAATATGTTGTGAAAGGTGCCATATTTCAAGTGAAAAACCTTCAAAGTTGTAACTTATAAAACTTGCAGGTTGATGGCCTGTTTCGAAGCAGTCTTCCAGGGATTTTTGCTATTGGTGATGTAGCCGCATTCCCATTAAAAGTGTGTTTTTCTTGAAACCAGTCAACTACCACCTTACATTGTTGGCATTTAGATTAATAAAATTATATCTTTGTGTGTGATGAGCAGATGTACAACAGGATTTCACGTGTAGAGCATGTTGATCATGCTCGTCGCTCTGCTCAGCACTGTGTAAAAGCATTACTAACTGCACAAACACACACGTATGATTATCTCCCATATTTCTACTCCAGAGTTTTTGAATATGAAGGTAGTTCAAGGAAAGTATGGTGGCAATTTTTTGGGGATAATGGTAAGCATATGTTAAGAAAATGGTATCTTTTAGGTACCAAGGTGATTTCCTTTTGAAATTAAAGTTATTAACTTAGTACCCTTGCTGAACAGTTGGGGAGGCTATTCAAGTTGGGAATTTTGATCCAAAAATTGCTACATTCTGGGTGGACTCGGGTAATCTTCTCGATATCCATTTTGGCCTGTTGTATCAAATAGATACAAGAAAGTATTTTGAGGATTATTAATATGATTTTGCTGCTCCACAGGTAAATTAAAGGGTGTACTTCTTGAAAGTGGATCTCCAGAGGTATGTGAATTGAAGTTACCATTGTCATTCTGCTTTTGGTTTGATTCAATATATATATCAGTGATATTCTATTTTGCTTTGTGTGTGTAATTAATTATAGGAGTTCCAACTGCTACCTAAACTAGCAAGGGGTCAGCCATCTATTGACAAAGTCAAACTTCAAAATGCAGCTTCAGTTGAGGAAGCCCTTGAAATTGCCAGAGCTTCTCTGTAGGTTAGATGTCAAGAATTTGATAGATTTGTTCTTGCAATAGTCATAACAGTATTACAATTATAAATCTATTAATCAAGTTTTGTTTGTTTAATTTACAGACCTCTACAGACTGCATGATATACATATAGGGAAAAAGGCAGAGCATGTATTATTATTATTATTATTATTTTACATTTACCTCGAGGTCCAACACGTAATGCAGAAGGTACAACATGCAGAGCATCTTCTCAGTTTTTTCTACCCTAAAGTCTATCTAAGAATCTCTTTCTGGCCTCTGTTTGACAAGGTCACTCATCAGTTTAGCCATTGGCTACTTTCTAGTTGATTGGCATTGTATTGTTTGATGGTGGCTGTAAATGAAATCTTGCAATAAGTGTACTAAAAATAACAAGTTAACTCTCTTTGCCCTTGAGTGCAATCAAAGTAGTCTTTTACTTGACTTTATGTGTAGATCTTATTGTTTTAACATGTATGCTTGCTTAACCACCAAAGAATGCAAGATTATACCCTTCGTCATCATCTTTCCGATCACCACCACCTCTTAGTACAATGGTAAGCACTTTAATACACTTTCGTTATTTGACCAGTTTAATCCATTTCACTATTTATCAATAAAATACATTTATCATCTACCTTCGTTTTATACAAATAACACTGATTAACAGTCTTGAGGCGGCTTTTAGATATTGACAGAAGATGGTGGGTCAAAGGAGGCAATCAAGTAGCCTTCTGAGAGTTGCAAAACTACCCCAACAGTAATCAAGGATTAAACTGGTGAATTATGTGATTCATGCTCTTACGGACATGACAATTTAGGGTGTAAAATCTTGTAAAGATAAGAAAATAATCAGGTTTCGGGTTGGTTTAAATGAATTCACGTCATAAACAAGTTGATCTATAAAACATGTTTAATGGTGAATCATGTTTAGTTTGGTTGGTTGATCCGCTAACCCTTTTAAAATTAATTTTATATGTAAGGGTAAAGTACATGGATTTGGTCATTTCTTTTCAAAAATCACATAAATGCCTCCATGTTCACTCTATAGTACAAACTTAGTTATTTTACCGACTTATGTTAAATCAGTTACATTTATGTAAATGTTTTACCCTTGCTGCTAAAAAATATATGCTCGCAATGAGATGCCATCAGTGGACTCAAAATCATCTATACCCATGTCATTAGTACGATCATCAGGTTTTGGGTCGGTTCAAATCCAAAGCTACTATCGCGTCCATGGAATAGCAAGAACTTTTTGATGCCAAATCATCTTCCATCTTTTTACTGGGTCACTGATGTAATGACGATTAAAGGTAAAGGCAAACACATGACTACATGACTTCACATGAGAGATAACTATTGCAGCCTTGAAGAAATTGAGTGACCCTTACATCCTAATTGCAACTCCCGTTACAACCTGCCAACCTGTTTTAACCTACCAACCTATGGTACAACCACCAAGAAGTATACCTAAAAACAACCATTGGATAATTCTTTATTGGGTACCGATTCTACTGAATATTGGAAGTTAACTTTTTGGTCCTATTATGTAGCTTTGGGGTATTGTAGAACAAATAACTTGATGCATTTCCATAATCCATCCTAAGCACATAATCATTCCCACTATATAGAACATGCTCTCACATGCATTAAGAGAGCAAATAACAATCATCATACCATAAAGGAGTAAATCAATTATTGTTTTTCACATCTACTATTGAATTTTGATACAAAGACGCAAATGCAGCAGGTATAATTCTTATAATCAGCGAACCTGTGTTTTGAACAGCCTCATTTCTTCATCAAAAGCACAACTGTGTGAGCCGCGATACTTCTATTTTCCCCAAGACTGTCTACCTTCTCATGTGTTTTAGCTTTCAGATTCACAACAGAAGGGTCTGCACCTAGGAGCAAAGACAAATTGTCCCTAATAGCCTCTTTATGAGGGCTTAGCTTTGGTCTTTGAAGAATCAAAGTTGCATCTAAGTTTCCGAGCTCATAACCAGCCTCATGCATCAGTCTCACCTGATATTTATATCATACAGGATTAAGTGAGTCGATAATGTAATCAACTGCGTGCTAGTGACTGACAATAATCTCAGTTTTGAGATGCAAACAAGTGCCTAAAGGAGCGATGTAACATGTATCATGATTAAAAAAGTAATGATAAATCTTACAGCCTCTTTGATGAAAACGGACGATGCTGCTCCTTTCCATTTAGGATCTGAGTCTGGAAAGATCTGACCGATGTCAGGTAAACCCAAAGCACCCAAAATCGCATCAACAACACAATGCAAAAGCACATCACCTGAAACACCCGATCAATCAGGGTAAGAACATCACTTCATCAGACATTTATCAACATAACATAATCGATGCATTGGCATTCATGTATTATCTTGGTTCCAAGTTTAATGACCTGCTACAATTTAAGTAATCTTCTTGTTCTTTCAAATAAACCAACTAGATTGTTTATACAACATTTCTGACTTATTTTGCACTTCTGATTTCTTATGGTAAAGAAGCCTGCAACAATTCTAACATACACTTCATACTTATCCCCCTCACGATCATCAACATTCACACTCAAATGCTTGTTCTGTTGTTCAACAAGCTATAAAAATCAATTTCCACAAAAAATCCATAACTATTATACAATATACAGTTATACACTCTTTGACATGCTCACTGAGAATCATCCAGTGTTGTAAACCTAAACAGTAAACACAACGAAATTCTAAACTACTTTGATATGAATAACTGCAATTGATGCAGTTTATAGATATTTCCACAAACAAATCACCTAATTGAGACGCATGACTTATACGGAAAAAGTCAAAGAAGTCGCATAGCTCGAAACAATAACTGATTAACTGCAAACTGTTGCGATAAACACAAGTCTAACTCAAACTCTCTAAGCAAAACTTAAAATCGAGCACCGAATCGATGAAAACGTAAGCAAATAGAGAGAGTAATCATAAATTCAAGTGATGATATAGCAAATTACCATCGGAGTGAGCTTCGCAACCTCTCTCATGAGGAATATTAATGCCTCCGATGATGAGAGGGTATCCAGGCTCCAACCTATGAAGATCGAACCCATGGCCGACTCTAAACGGGAGAATCTTCGAAGAACTGTTCGCAACCGTCGGTTTCTCAACTTCAACGGCGTTGGCAGCGGCGGCGACCACCGCCGGCCGTTGTACGGACCGGAGGGAGATAGGTGAGCGTCTGGTGATACAGGTGATGAAGGCGGTTGACGGAGGCGGTGGTGTTTGGTGTTTGGAGGATATTCCGGTGGGGATTGGAGATGTGTAACACGATGAAGAAGTAGCCATTGCTACTATGTGTGTGTGTGTGTGTGTTTTGGTGTGTGAGAGAGAAAGAGAGAGAGGTGGTGATGGTGGTGTTTTTTGAGTTGTGTAGTGACTTATTCAGAGGGGGAATATGGTAGGTGCTGGTGCAGGTATCCGGCACATGTTCGGCGACATTTTTTTGTTATAATGAATAAATAATCTTTTAGTTATGAAAGTCTAAGTACGCGACTCATTATTTAATATAGTGACGATAACAGTTGCCCGTTCTTGACTAATTTTTTTAATGCTGTATTCGATTTTTTTTTCTTTTTTTGTTTTTGAAGAATTAAGCGTGACATCGTCGATCGAGTTAGTAATGCCCAGATACTTATACTTCTCGTATGGCATATGAACTTGATAGTCAAGGTGTTCCCTTGGGATTCAGCCTCGGGACCTTCTACGGCGTTCTTTCATGGTGTTTACAACCTCGGTCCTAGCTCGGGAAGATCAGTTCAGCTACGTGATTTTTGTAGGTAGATATAAGTATATAACAACACGGTATTAAATATAAAAATAGCTTAAACCATATTCCTTTTCATTTTATAATAATATAACTGATATTTAAAAAAGAATGAGCCAACTTCCTATGTGTCAATGAACTCAGATTCCATTGACCTAAGCCACATTTAACACACTGCTCTTGCTTTCTAGTCTTCGCATATAACATATTAACATTACCTCAAACTGATCTCAACATCTCATAATTCCAAAAACTCGGAGGGTATATTTGTAATTCCAATATATTATAGATACTACAAGCAACAAAACTGTGCAATCAATGAAGGAATTTGTGATCTCTATAAGCACTAAAGATGTGGTCATTATAGTGAAAGACCAGCAGTACCCTTAGCACGTCAACATGGAGGCAGAGGCTGGTTTTTGGCTAAAACATATATTCGCCGTTGATCAGACCTCCGTTTGGTAAATCTAGACAAGGCATGCCAATTGTGTCTGTTTATAATTGGAAAGTTCCCAACTCCTGGCCATGCCTTTTGAGTAATACTTTCCTTCCACCGTCCCATTCGAGCCTGTATGAGAGATCAAGGTTATGAAGCAACACTTTCAATCGGTCCATTTCGTTCAAGTCCCCTGAATTATCCTGTCAAGTTAAAAATATATATATGAGCATCCTCTATCCCTGGTTGTCAATAGCGACCGTAGCGGTTAAGACGGATAACTTCTTAGTACAAGTCAAAACACGTCAAACGGGATTGGGTCGAGCACTAAACACTTTTTGCTATTGTTTTATAAATAAATAGTGGGTTACATATGATTGATTACAAAACTATATTATTACACTAACAATCTAAAACATATATAAGAAAACAATTTAGAAGGTTTTGAGCATTTGGATAGTTTCCCTTTTATTACATTAATAATCTAAAACATTTTTTTTCAGACACCTTTCAACCTGTTCAAAAAATTTGAGATGTGTCCTTTTTATTTAAATATGTTAGCTTAACCAATTTCACCCGTTAGATATTTAAGAAAACGAAAGAATGACCCATATTGATCCACTTTGTATATAAACAGGCCAAATTTGGCTCTTTAGTTCCATAAAAGTGATAAACTTGTAAGTTTTGGTGTTTTGAGGTCAGCAGATTTTTTCATTTTTAAGTAATAGATTGGAAGTCAAAAGTAAGTGTTTGTTTCAAGATGCTAAGCATATGATGCACCTTAAATTATGAAAATACCCTAGTAAGCATCAAATTACCTGTGAAAAATGCTTCCCGTTACCCATTACACTTGCCATAACACTAGACCTCGTGGAAGTAGGAGAGAATCCCTCCCATGGGGGGACGAAAATCAATTTAGTACACTGAACAGGAACAAGATTCCTACTAAGCTTTTCCCACCACATGGATCCTAACGACCACCATCTGATCATCAAACCGTGCTCAGAGAAAGCTATCAAACCCTGATAATTGAAAAATACATATACAATTTAAAGATGCAACTTTTCACAAATATTATGCAAGATCCTGTATATCACATGTAATACAAGTTTGTCCTATTTGATTACTTCTCCATCAGTCTATTGGTGCATGAACTTGCAGTTGATTGTAAATGAAATAACAGAAAAAAAATACCTCTCCATCAGGTGAAAAGCTCAAGACTGAAATGGCAGTATTTACTGTCGTTTCAGAAACTCCCCCAAGCAAAGTTGGAAGTCCTGGAGGTCCACTAGCATCCAAGATCTTTATCTTTGTCATACTATAATAAAAAAGAAATACATTTCATGTATCAAATGAAAATAAAGATATACATATGTACAATCGCTTGTAATATAGTCATCCAGTCTATATTTTTTTGCTGTCAAACCTTTGCATATCATATACACGGATGATAGCTTTGTTAATATGCCCAATTGCATCCCCAACAGCCAATCGGGTAGAAGAATCATTTAAGGCTACCATAGGGAAAACACGCACGACTTCCTTTAATGTTGCCATTGAATTCTGTAGGCAATTTCTGCGCATGGCCATGTTGCCAGGATCCATTGTCTGTAAAATAAAATTCACCACCTGCAACCTGGCTAATTGTTAAAATTATTATACCTGAATTTAAAATACACAAAGATGTATAATGAGATGACTCATCGAGTGCTGACATGGCACTGAAATGATTTACACACCTTATCGAGGTAAGGAGCCAAATTTCTAGGAGAACCACGGGTTACTCTGATGAGAGTCATGAGGGACACGATGTGAACAGGTGAATCAGAAGCAGTTGACCATATTTGTCTTTCAATCACATGTAAAAATGTTGGAACATCAGCCATTGCTAAACTAGGTAAAAGAATCCCAACCAAAGATTCCCGAATCTCAACAGATGTAGCTGAACTGTGTTCGATTTGAAAGAATATATCTGAAATTAAATGAGGTATGTCCGAACTTATTATTGCACACCATGTGCTTTCCATGCCTTCTGCCAGAATTTCAGCTGCAGTGGAACTATATTTTTCATTCATGGCCATAACTAACTTTAGTAATGGATGTATGCATAGCTTTGCAAGAGTTGGCTTTACAAGACTTGGATACCAAACAACCAAAGCAGCGGCAACAACAATATGAGAAGTCATAGCATCTTGATTTGTTCCCCAAACACAAGATATCCAATCTTGACGTTCAAATGATTCTAACCATGCTACCATTTCAGAATCCTCCTTTTCATACTTCACATCTTCTTGAAGTTTCTCCATTTTTGAAACTAATGATATATTATTTTCTGCACGTAGGGGTCGGGGAATGGCTCTTGAAGCAGCACAGTGGAACAATGAACGTGCAGCCATTCGGACCTGTTCATTTTTGTCTTGCCAAAAGCTGATTAAAAGCTGTATTTCATAAAAATATATGTTAGAACATAATGCAAGCAATAATAAATACTGGAAAATGTATCATACTATCAAGAATTCCCCCAAAGTCATGTGTAAAACAAAACCTACATCTGTGGCTGCAAAAAGTTACCTGGAGCAAAGGTGGCTTAATGTCTGGAAATTTCTCTGCAAATTTTCGAGTGTAAAAGGCCGCTAAAGCACTGCAAAACAGGAAAAAAAATCCATGTATCATACAAAACTTCCATTTATTTTAGTGGCAAGAGTACATTTAATGCGGGTTTGTGTTCCTACCCTATTTTGGTATGCACTTTAGATTTACTTTTCTAAAATTACATGGCAACCCCTACTGTCTTGCCAAATCGCACAAACCACCACCAAGTCTAAAAAACAATATTAAGATCCTAAGAAAACTATTTCTTCTTAATGTCAAAATGTTGTGTTACCTGCTTGCTGTGGAGCATGAATGAGACAAGGTAACCATGTGTTGAGCAAGGGACACCATAGTCAATGATCTGATTGCACAGAACTCAGATGATGATCTCCATAACTGAAACATTAATATACATATATTAAATTTGAATAATGAAATATATTAATTTAACATGTTGTAAACAGTGAAAGATGGTACCTCGAGTGTTGCAGTTTGACCAGGAAAAGTCAAAGTCAGAGACCCTCTGTCTCCAAGCAAACCAGAAGCTACAAAAAGATTCTTAGGTTTCTTAAGCTTCATCTCAGAGACTAACAGTTTGTCCAGCTCATGATCAACATTCCACAAGTGCAAAACTGACAAACTGAACCGAAATAAACATCCTTCTAATGAATGAGCCCAATCAGTGTATTCTGTAGCATCTGGTGGGGTTGCTTGTAGCCCATCTCCACCATCTGTACTCAACGAGTATGGATCGGGCCCTTCAACAACCCTTTCTTGGGAAAAGTTGCTCATTCGGTCCAATCGGTTTCCCGAGGTCTGAACCTCATGTGCATCATTTTGACTTACAAAAGATTCAACTCTAGGTGACATCAATAATGTCATATCAAAAGCAAGTGTTGCAATTCCGGGAAATGGGCAAGAACATGTAATTGGATGTGTGTTGTGAGAGAAGTCTGGAGTGTTCGGATGAGACTGTGAAATTCCTGTATCTTCAGTTATTGGCATAAGCAATGAGGAAACAGACGTGTTTCTCCCCATTGACCTCACAGAAACACTATTATTATTCCCACTTGTACAAAAATGGTCAAACATTGACTGAGCAGCACTACCACGAAGAACACGCTCACGGGCACCTGATTTTATATCCCAAATGTACAAGACATCAGATGAATCAGATGTTGATGAATGATTTAGAGAGAAACAAGCCAGATAACCTCGTGTACTATCCCATACGACTTTTGAAGGTACAAACGGGTGACCAGGAAACATTCTCTCGACCCTTAGAGTGTCGAGTGAGGCTAAGGCCACACATGAGTCATCTCCAACAGATAAAAAGCAATCACTCCATGGACAATCAGTATGGGCCGGGGGTAGGATGAGCTGGCGAACAGGTTGTACATGATGGTGCATCACAGATACAAGATTACTGGAATTAAGATCCCATATACGTATAGTACAATCATTACTTCCTGAGATTAAAAATATGTTGGAGTTAAATCCTGTTGATGTACGAACCATCTGGTGTGCAGCCAGACAGAGGATAGCACCAGTGTGGCCAGAGAGATATTGCTTCTGTGCACATGAATCTACTTCATGTTCCATTTTTTCAGAGAACATATTGAACCGTAAAACTTCTATTTCTCCACTATCATATCCATAAACTATTGCATATGGTGAGGAGTCGTTTTCAGAAATAACCATCGAAGAAGTGACCATAGATTCTCGCCTGAAAATACCATTTTGTCCTTCACTTGTATCCACAGACCACTCATCAAAATAGCTTCCTTTTCCTACCAATTTGCATTCTTGATGGAAGTTTTCATCATTATTACTCAATTCCCATATTGTAATCAAGGGTTTCCTATGCACTGGTTCTCCAGTCTGTACACAAATTGATTCAATACGGACAAGATTTTGATTTATTAGAACAAAAGAAAATGATAGGTCAACATTATGAAGATGTGAAACAGCAGGAACTGAACTTAGAGTGGCGTATTTGAAAGTTTTCCCGAATATGATACGTTATACATAATTAAACATCCTTTGTTGTTCCACACAGCAAATGTTTCTTCAAACATGTTAAGGGTTTCATCATCATGTCTCGTTGTCCTACCATAGTCATTTCCAAGAAACATGCACCCTGCCACATCATCATCTAGAAGTGAAATCTCTCCGATCTTAGCACTACCATCCACCAGCTTAAATACACAGTGGGTCTTGTACAGAATGACTAAAACCTGCCCGGAAGCAGCAAATGAAATTGGAACTTCTCCCTCACTTGAATCTTTGAGCAAATCTGATGTTTCCAAGTGGCAAGAGTCCTTTTGCGAGTCATCTAAAATATCTTCATTTCGATCAGTATCTTTTAACAGTGATACACATTGAAAATTACCAAATGAGTCAGCAATCAGCACCGACTCCTTCTCCATATCACCAACAGGTGTCACTATAGACATAAACTTGAAAGGCCCAATAGATAAAGTACCACGAAACACAGTTTGCACTATAGTTAAGGTATACGAATCAATTACTACAACTGTACATCTTGAAGGTTTATTGGACTGTGTTTCAGCATGCTCACTGGAATCATAAGACAGATGGTCTAACGAATTAACTGAATCAATAAACCGACACGCAACACACACATATCTTCTATTTTCAGGCAACGACTGAACCATATACGGACTCCCAACCCAAGCTGGCATTTTCCTTCTCCGGCTGCAATGTCCAGTATCTCTGCCCCAAACGGACAACACACCATCAGTACACGCACTTATTAGAGAACCACAGTTAACTGAACCAGAAGTTGTTGCCACATTACTTGAATCACTCGTCTTCTCATCTCCTAAAGTCGACGCAGGGAAACAGATAGCCATGTCAGAAATCGGTGCAGTATGACCACATAAGATAGCAACTGGTCTTATCTCCTGACAATACAAATACTCATTAACATGATTTCCAACTCTAATAGGAATCAACTAATCTGTATACCTAACATCAATTAAAACTAACTCAAAAGTAAAAAAAATCAAAATGTGATTATTTAAAAGTGTATGCATAGATAGCTACAACAATATGCAAAATCGATAAATTTCTGGAGAAATACTGCACTGAAGAAAACCTAATTGAAATTGAATGTTGAAGTTTCAACAAGAGCGTATGTATAAGTGAGATAATAAAGTGAATTGGAGTTTGAAGTTACGTGATGGGAGTTAGATGATGATGATGATGATAAGTTCCACCAGAAGATGGTGCCATCGGATCCGCCGGTGTATAAGGTGGAGGGGCGGTGAAGTACGGCGGTGGCGGTGACTTGATGAAGCGGTGGTGAATCAGACCATATACAAGCAACAGATCGACACTTCATCGGAGAATAACTTCTTCAGACCTACACCGACGGATCACACAGGATGTTGATCGATGGATATCGGAGCACCGGATTTCGCTTCAGTTAATAAAATCAAAAAAGAAATCTGGCAAATTAGATTTTAATACTACAAATCATTAATCATTAATTACTACCGATCGATAATAATTCATCCGATAACACTTTCAATTTTTATTTTTATTATCAACGGCATTTCCATTGACATAGTTATCAAATTTTTATTCTTGATTCGTATTCATTTTTAGGCTCAATTTAACTACTATGTTTCTTTATTCCGTTCATAATATTTTTATAGTATATGAAATCGAGTTCAAATCCGATGTAAATATTTAGTAATTGTGTTACTAAGATTGTTGTTGGTAATTACAGTAAAAATTGATACCGTTATGTCAAATTAATAGTATAAATTGTTATCAGGCAATGAATAATGATTTGGATTATTAAAATCCAATTGGCCAAAGAAATACTGATAATGATTATTATTACGTGGGTTATAATTTAATATTTTTTATTCTGTTTTGTTAATAGTATTTTAAAATTTTAACTGTATAATCTTCTTGTTATTTGGATACGTAAGATTATTATCATTCTCTCTTTGTATTTTCTTTTACATTGCAATGAGCAATATGTCATAATTTCATCATTTTATTACTAAAATGATTAGTTTCTATAGAGTTCTCGTGTATCGGTTGGTTAGGTTGGGGCATTAAAACCAAGTTAATGAGTAATTTAATTAACAAAGACAATATTTAAAAAAAATCTCATAATTATTCTGAACAACTTTTACTTTTTAATTCCAGTTATTAAACATCAAGGTAATAATTGCCGTTAAAAAACATCAAGGTAATTTTTTTTTTAATCTCTCAATTTGCCGGATTGGTAAACAAATAATCAAATCTTATTTTAGTTTATTAGCTCTCAATTGTAATTATCCTTATTAACTTTAATAAATAGTTGATTAACAATACAACTTTCTGCATTAAAGTTTTAAGGTTAAATCATTCACCTATTGAACCCCTACATTTCCTCTCTTTCGTTATTATCACCAAATTCTGACCGCCAAGCTTATTCTCACATGCTGTTTGAGCTCACATCAATTCTCATGAGCTTCTTCCTAACATTCTTATCAATTCTCACGAGCTTCTTCCTAACATTCGAATATATTCTCATAGATCATAAGAAGAAAAGGCAAACTACAACGCTCCATGGTGCATAGATGTTTACAGCTCCATCGGAAGAGGCAATTGACATGATCGTACAATAAAAATAGTTTTAACAAGTTGTAATGCTGTTTAAACAAGTTGTAACAGCTTGATCTTAAATTAAAAGACACTATACAACGTTGTCAAATTCAAATACATTTTATTATATAGAAGGATTTCAGTTGTTTCAATTGTGTAAAGTTGTAACACTATACATTTTATTAGAAGGATTCCTTATACATATAATGTGTAAAGTTGAATACTCAGGTTACTTCCACTTTATAAACAAGATAAGGTGATTGTTTCAATTGTTTGTATATCCATTTATACATAGTTTCAAACTTTTATAACTAGTTCCAAAATTCGATTATCGTTTGGTCGCTCTTCTCCCATATGCGAGACAAGATAACACAACTGTCATAACCACCATACAACTAGATCCATTCAACAAATACTATTGTCCTCCATAATAACTTTTTACTAAAAAGAAACGCTTAAAAGGATGCTCAGCCGCTCAGGCGCCAAACACAGAGAAAGGGATGCCCTTCAACAACAGTACAAGAATTAGATGTAACTTGTCATCTTACAATAACAAAAACCTTGGATGCAAGTACAGATATAGCAGGTAACTTGAGCTTCAGTGGTTGTACATTTGCAGTAATAGCATCCCTAAACCCTGTTCTCCCAAGGATTTGAGTTTAGCAGAAGATACTACAGAGAGCATATGATCTTTTAGAAACCATGGCAGTTTCCTGTGGGAAACAATCATCTCTTTCCACCCTAAAGTTAAAATACAACAGAGTTTATGCATCAGATTGTGACACAGCAGAGAGTTTTCAAGAATATATAAGGATTTTGTAAGCATACATACACACATTGCGCATGGAATGATATGGTATTAAATAGAAAAAATCCCAGCAAGACATAGTGTGTTACAATGTGAATCCAATGTGCTCGTAAATGTATTTATTGTGGTCAAACTGAAAGGACTAGTAATTCTTCCGGATCTGACTCCGAAGTCACAAGTCACCCAAAGAGGTGGCGATTTTGATCCGTATATTGGGTTGATGGGTCGATTTGGTTTACTTAGGCTGAAGCAGGTCAAATGGTGTATTGGGTAAAAAATCTAAAGTAGTTGAAACCAAATGGGATAGGTCAAAAGTCACCCAAAGCATAATCTAAATGCTTAAAACCTTATTAATCATTTCATCTAAATAATCAGATTGCTGTTGTAATAATACCGTTCTTGTAGTCGATTTAAAGAAGTTGCTTATAAAAATCAATAAACAGAGGAGAGACTTAGGTCAACCCGGTCAATCCACTTTTGACACTAAACAAAAAGTTACCGTTTTGACTTGTTACCAAAACCCACCAAACCAACCCATTCTGCAATCTGCAATTAAAGGTCATATAGATAGTTGTATTTGAGCAACTTACAGCATTACAAAAGAAGCCAAAATCTATTTCATGACCCATGATGCATTAATGGTTTATATACTCCATCCAATTCCCACTTCTAAGTTCTAAACCAAAAAACTCTCCAAGATGGGAAAATCCATCCTATACAAATTCAAACTCAATTACTCAAGCCTCATCCTACAATCTCAGTTGTACTTGTCCCTATATCCTAGTATAGGAATTCATCCAAATTACAATTTCATGCAACTTCAAGCCAGTAAATCGGTCTCCCACAAAAATCTAGTTTCTAAAATCCTGAGTTTCTATAACAAGACAATATAAAAACCAAAAAAGGCCATATCATCATAACAATGAAGGACATCATTGATATGTGAAGATTAATGTACTAAATCACTAGAATCCTTTACCTTGTGAGGTGGAGTTCCAGGTCTCAACATAGTGTTGGCAAAGTCAAACCTTCCTTTTTTTTCAGAAGCCTTGAGAATTTGAAAAGAGCAGGTAACGTATCATCCACGCTCATCATTGCACCAGCATTATCAAACTCACCACAGTAATTTGGTGCAGAAAATATAGTTACAAGCTGGCGGTTTGCAAAAAACTCATATCCATCTTCCACAACCTTAAAAGTATCAAAAGAATGAGTAAAGGTCGTTACAGCTACCAACTCTATGTAATCAGAAGAACCAATTTGCAAAATCACAGTATAATATTAATAATCAGCCATGGTGTTCAGAAGCAACTAATGGTGTAAGAATACATACTTGCTAATTAGAATAGCATATAAAAATAAAACATGTACCTGGTGAGCTCGGCAGATAAGATCAAGATCATGTTTCTCAAGAAATTCTGAAACCTTATCAGCCCCAAACGTATATGACACACCCCTGTCATTCTCTCCCCATCCATCCATATCTCGATCAGGGTCGGCCCATAATAAATCACAAATAAGGCCCTGATCTGGGACGTCAACAGGGCGGGCTATATTTCGGATCTGGTCCAAGTTCTTCAAATCAGGGGACAATCCTCCATGCATGCAAAGAATCTTATCATCAATAAGAGCAGAAACCGGCAGGCAGTTGAAACAGTCGGTAAATGTTTTCCAAAGACGGACATTAAACCTTCTTTTACATTCATCATAGAACCCATATATGCGATTGATAGAAGCACATTCATGGTTTCCCCTGAGAAGAAAGAAGTTTTCCTTGTATTTTATTTTGTATGCAAGCAGAAGGCATATTGTTTCTATGCTCTGTTTACCACGGTCAACATAGTCCCCTAAAAATAAGTAGTTTGCCTCTGGAGGGTACCCACCGTATTCAAACAACCGTAAGAGGTCAGAAAATTGTCCATGGATGTCACCTGAAAATATTATTAAATATAAGCACGACCGTACTGCATGAATACAAACTAACGATGAACAGCAAAGAAGGTCAGAAATGCAATCAAGATACCGGAAAAACAAATGTCAAACTGATAAAAATGATTAATATTCTCATGATGGTCATTGGACTAGTAAGAAGTATCATCACTATCAGCAGCATATAAATATGATAAAAAGAAAAATCGGTATTATAGATCTTAATAGGACAGAAAGTCTCGAAAAATGCTGAGGAACAATAACTAGTGATCATGATTCATGGTCCGCCTTACCAACAAGAACATATGAAATCTTACTTTCACATCTTCGTCCGACCTGTATACCACTTTCATACTAAAGTTAACTTCTAATCTCATTGTAAGTTAGAAAATCTACTGAAGTTACTACTGATTGTTTTACTATTCTGAAATAAGGACCAGGATTAAGTAATCAAATTGGATTCAAATAACAAAAATAATAATTTCTCCACCATCACTCCTTTTTGTTTGGTGAAATTAGTAACTAAAAGCAAGCAATAGACCACAATAACTAAATCAGCAATACTTTTATCCAAAACACAAACAAATTCCAAAATATCAAACATATATATAACTGCAATTTCATACAAGGACACATCAAAAGTCGTGGACAGTAACGGATAGCTATCCTCACGCATAATGCAGATTGGCAATATAACTGCGCTTCTCTAGAGAAAAGCATTGTCACTTCCAGACTGATGCAGATGAATTTCAATTTCCACTTTAGTAAGTTTCTACATTCTAATGGTTTAAAAAACTCCACAGATAGCACAGCAGTATAGGCTTTAATCTTAGTTACTATATTTCAAATTAGAACCCAAGTAAACCTTTGATGCCCAAATGTCCAGTAATAATGCATTCTTTCTTCCTTAAGACCAAATATCAGGTGAACAGAAAAATCAATGAATCAACAATGACATGTTTAACTTATATCTCTGCATTGATGTGAGCCATATCATACATAATCAATATCATACGAGGTAATGTATAAGTAAATCATTGTAAGCGAACACATAGCCCCTCTAAATGAGGAACAGAAAGCACAATTTTGTCTTCTGATTCTAAATAAAAGGTTAATTTAATCATGAATATAATAGCAGTATCATCAGAGATAAGCAAGCATTCACAATACAAAGGATTTCAAATGTTTCCATGATAATATACAACATGACATTCCAACTATATAATAGGGCTCATGTTAGGATTAACCTAATTATCTACTGAAAAGATATGTTCCTCATCACCATTATTAAACTACAGCAAGCACATGAAGATATGTCCCTCATCAACCATATAGACCAGTTTTTTAACAATTTCTTAACTCCTACAACTAAATAAGATAACCTGAATACCTAATTCAACACAAATGGATATAATTCCTAAATCCATGGAAGAAGATCAGCTAAGCAACTACTCTTAATGAATTAACAATAACAAATATACAACATATGTATTCTGATGAACTGATTTCGTTACCACATATCTTAATCGGAGCTTCAAGCTCGAGCAAATTAGGCTGACCGAGGAAAACCTCCTTCGCAGCGACACAAAGCTGCCGAATCTCCGCCTCCGTGATCTGCGCCTGCTTCGGCACACGTCCATTCTTATTCTCAGTAAGCTTCCTGATAATCTCATCAAGTATCACCTCCTCCATTCTTCTACAATCTCACACACAAACTCCAAACAATCACTTTGTGTATCGAAAATCGACTAACTAATTCAACCTTATCGTCTGTTTTCCAGTATGAATGAATCAATTTGCCTCAGTTTTTGTCACAAATTTCAAAACCCTAGCCCTGTGTCTACTCATGTGAGCTTGTACATAAAGGCATCAATCCATCGATCAGAACATGTGTTCATAAACATCAATCAGAACATGTGTTCATCAGTGAGTGTATCTATGGAGGATTACGGCGGTTGTTTGGTGAAACGAAGGGGAGTGAAGACGATGATTAATATTATTGTTTACAAGTAGAAACCTAATAATAAAAAGCTGAGGTAAAACCCTATCTGTAATCTGGAAACGAGTTGTGAGCCACCACCTATATTAAACATACTTTCAAAATGAATCTCTTTATTATAACATCATGATTATTATTATTATTCACAAATAAAACATGTATATAATTCAATTTTAATGCATGCTAATAATATGATATTTGGAGGTGTATGCAAGCCAAAATGTTTGTGAATTAATCGAGATTGCGTAGTAAAAATGTGTAGTTAGTGTTAGAGGTTAAAAATTTTAAGTATGAGTTCGATTTAATAATGAAGCTTAATTAATAAATAAGTGTTCGAATCACGCACATAGAAGAAATCTTACCATGCAAATATAGACTTATGCTTGAAACAGGGTGGTCTTTATTGTACATATTTGATTTGTTGTTACAACCTACGTATTTAGTTTTGAACTTGAATTATGAAATGTTATTGTATAAATACTTGAAGTAGCTACTAAATCCTTGCATTTGCGTAGAGAAGGGAGCCCGTTTTGGTACTAGCAACGTATCCATATAGCAACATTGATTATGTCAAAGTGTTTAGAAAACATATGTAAGTTTTTAAAGAACATCGTAACGGCAATGTGTTTTTCTTATTTAAAATTGATGGCTTAAATTATGAACATGCATGTATAGATGGTTAATATTACTAGATTACGAGTTGTTATTGAAAAAAAAGAGATAGCTATTTATCATTGGTTGTATAATTATATAAAAAGTAATCGGTTACAAGAAAATTAAGAACTAAAATGAATTTCATTTTATTTTATTTTTCTACTTAAAATGGCATGTGGATATCAGGTATACATGTCATATGAAGATGACATCCATGTGGGCTGCAAACGTTTTGAAATTGACAATTATATTTGACAAAAGTTAGCACGTCTTATTAATGGATTATTACATGGTATCTACTTCATAACTATATATGGATCAAGAGTTTGACTTTTGTATAGTGGGCGATATTCACCGTAATTAAAAGAAAGAATATCATAACTAGGGGCGTGAAAAAAACCGAAAACCGAAAAAAACCAAAAATTGATCCGTATTCATAACCCGAAAAAACCGAACCGAATTATGAATTCGGTTTTCGGTTCGGTTAACCGAAACCGATTTGAGAATTCGGTTTTCAGTTCGGTGTAAATTTTGAATTCGGTTTGTTCGGTTTAACCGATTTAACCGAATTCAATATGTATACTTTATTTATTTTTTTATAATTATAATTTTATCTCAATTTCTTAAGGTCTAAATTTTCAAGGTGTTTTATTTAAAACAAATAACTAAGAATTTATATGGTAGCCCAACTCTAATTACCAAAATTGAGTGTCAAATCTTATTTTTTAAAGAGTCAAAGTCGACTATTTAAATTCTTTTAAAAATGAGGTTGTTAACAATTCAAGAGTTTAATTATTTGATATATATTTATGACGAAATATATATGAAGAGTAATTCCCGTACAAACGATCTAAAGTTAACAACGTCTTAAAAAATAAACAAATGGCGAATTAGGTTTTTTTGGTTGAATACGGTTTTTTCGGTTTTTAACCGAAACCGAACCGAATTGAATTCGGTTCGGTTACGCATATTTCCAATTTGGTTCGGTTCGGTTTGCGGTTATGCCTGAAAAAATTTCAAAACCGAATAAACTGAACCGAATAAACCGAACAAACCGATTACCGAACCGATGAACACCCCTAATCATAACTATATATCTATCTTGATAGGTAACAACTATCTATGACCTCATTTGACACTATAAACTTTAAAGAATTTTTGTAAGCTCTTATTATATAGTTGTCTTAAAGCAATCTAAATGTTTTAATAATCAGAGTTTGTAGAATCAAGTCAATTAAGTTCACATTCTTCTACTTGTTGACTAGTTTCATTGTTAAGGCATGCTTGTTAACAAGTATAACAATCACATTCTTCTACTTGTTGACTAGTTTCCATGTTATGAAAAGAATATAATTTTAATCCAAGTAAATGTTCATTTATTTATTTTTACCATTTTGTCATACACATACTAAGAACATCACCAGTTAAAAGGGGACTAAATAAACGTGCCCCTCTCCTCTAAATATTCCTTATACTCCCTTATAGAACATCAAATGAATGTAATCTCATTTGTCTGTGATGTTATACAAGTAAGATATTAAAGATATTACAAGTTGAAATAGGAAATACAATAAGAAAAAATAAAAAGAAAATGAGTATGTTTAGCACAACCCTAACTAGGTGATGTAGGTGGATCAAAGAAAAACTAAACCTAACTAGTTGTATGTAGGTGGATCAAAGAAAAATAAATGTTGAATAGGATGTTAATACCAAGACTAAGTTATTTAAAAGTTGCAAATGAAAACTCAACAAATCTCCAATTAATCAAAAAACAATAATCACAAACTGAAAAATGATCGGAAGTCTAATAGACCAAATGCATGTAACGCGTCTCTCAAGTCATTCAAAACATATATGAAGAAGGTTCCTCATGCAATAAATTAATATTGTTTGCTTAAACTTTATACTTTTCTTCAAACCTATTCCATTTCATGTCAATAAATAAAATAACTAAGAGTAAATTACCATTTGCATCCCTGACGTTTTTTTCATTTTAACCACTTGCATCCCTACGGTTTCAAAATTGTCATCCGGCCCCTAACGTTTCATGTTATCTTCATTTGAGACGATGTTGTTTTATTTTTATTTCCATTTTAGTACAGATGACTAACACCGTTAGTTTTTCTTAAAATTATTATTAAAAAGACCAAACTACCCCTTAAATTAAATAATAATAAAAAAACTTGTGGGACCTATTCATCAACATCTTCTTCTTCATTACCAACACACCCATCACTACCTCCACATCCCTCATCACCACCACCATAGCCCCCCCCCCCCCCCCCACCACCACCACCACACACTCTTTCCCTTTATTAGAGCCACCCATCACCACCATCCTCCACGTATACGACACCGTTTTCCACGGTTTCTCCGCCTCCATCACACCCTCACACGCCTCCGACCTCGAGAAACACCCCGATGTGCTGCTGGTGCTTCAAGATCGCCGGCGAGAGCTTCACACCACCCGTTCGCCGCAGTTCGTTGGGCTGAGGAACCAGAGAGGCCTCTGGTCCGAATCGGACTACGGTTCCGATGTTATTGTTGGTGTGTTTGATACCGGAATCTGGCCGGAGAGACGGAGCTTCTCCGATCTGAACCAGAGAGGCCTCTACGCATTATTATCTTTACCCAAACATTCCATTATTTGTCTTTACAATACTCACGATTCAGTCATTCAGCTCAGAAACTGTCCAGATCTCCAAACTTCCAAAACACCCAATCAATATCTTCTACAATTGCGTCCATCATCATCCCACTTCCTGATTACACCTAAAAATCTAATATTAATATCGTAATCTTCAATCAAACCTCCATCCACAGTGCCCCGATGTTTATGCACACCAGATGTTCGATAAAATGCCTAAATGAGAGGTTCTTTCCGATGAATTGATCTTTTTTTGTGGGTATTGTTCATAACCACCTGAATCATTGCAACCCCTAATCAATTGTCAAAAAGAAGCGGTAGAAAAGAGGATTTAAAGGGGATTTAGGATTATGGTTGTACCTTGGAGTGTGTCACTGTGGATGGCGAATATGATCTGGATGGCTCTTGAAATGAGTCTGCAAAGGGAAATCGAGTGACGGTCGGGTGGTTGTGTTGGCGGCGGGGTGGTTGTGGTGGTGGTGATGGGGCTGTCATGGTGATGACCGGGTGGTTGTGGTGGTGGTGATGGGGGTGGTTGTGGTGGTGGTGATTTGAAGAAGATGATGTTGATGGATGGACCCACAAGGTTTTTTATGTGTGTTTTAATTTTAAGGGTAGTTTTGTCATTTTAATAATAATTTTAACAGAAACATTAACAGTGCTACTTATTTGAACTCAAATGGAGATAAAAATGAAACGTATAGACTCAAATGAAGATAACATGAAACGTCAGGGGCCGGATGACAGTTTTGAAACCGCAGGGATGCAAGTGGTTAAAATGAACAACGTCAGGGATGCAAATGGTAATTTACTCAATAACTAAATATGGTTTTTCTCCAATCATCTATGACTTGGCTTAAGGTACGTTTTCACATTATTTTATATCATTATATATCTTGAAATAGATTATTTCATTATATAAACTTTTTATACACGGTAAACGAAAGAAATTGGTTGATCAAACTTGACTCATTTATTTTGCATAATTATTTAACTGGTTAATCCTTATACTTTCTCACCTGTCTATCGCAACTAGAGTAGTATAATAACAAATGAAAAGATATACGTTGTAACTATAGCATATATAATAAACTAATTAACCAACAGATTTTTAATTAAAAACAATATTCATTACTCAATTTGATATATAAAAAAAACTTTATCAAATTAGATATGATTAAGCTTTCACCATATGCCACAAGTTAGAACTTAGAACAAACATTGGACGAGGTCAATATCGGCAATTCGGCATTGACCCTTTTTATTATACTAATAATCTTATTTAACGTGTTCTCACCCCATGCGAAACGAGATAGGAAATTAACATTTACCCCTTCATGTTTACGTATTGACAAATTGTCCCCTCATAGTATTCATTAATAGCATTCGAGCCCATCAAATACTACGACCATGCTCTAGATGCGTGCAACGTGTGACCTTACTAAAAATTGACACCGAATTGACGTGAATTGGTTTAATCTTCATGTTATTATATACAGGTCTGCTTAAGAAGCTTCATTTAGAGTTAAACTGAACAATCGAGTTTTAAAGAAGCTTCAAGCAACAGTTGTACACTAGTACTTGAATATGCCAAATCTGGTCTAATACTAGTTGTCTTTGCAATTTAAACAAATTTGTAAGATTGTTATAAATCAAAATCATATTACCAGCTAACCAATTATAGGTTATATATTATATTATTAAATATATATTTTTTAGATATTTTGATAAACATAAAAGTTTACAGGTTTTTGAAAATGTGTTAGATTTTAGGGTAATGAACTCCATATGAATTCAACAAGAAATATTAAAATCGCTCAAATGACATGTGAAATAAGTCGTTAGATGTCTGATTTCTCAAAGATCGCCACCCGGTGCAACAAACACCTAAAAAACAAAAACACTTTCGAAACCTTCCGGAAACTATTATAGTTTCTTTAAGACTTTTAACCACCTAAAAGTCTAAATTTTTCTTACTTTGAACCATAAAACATTGAACCAGAACTTGTTAAAAACAAGCATTATTTCTGAAATACAAGGGTTGACGTGTAACATTACATACACAATTACACATCTCCAAAGGCATCTCTCTTATATACACACACCCCTTTAAACAGACATTGAACCCACCCCTCGAACCACACCCACACAGAGCCACATGTCAGACCCAGAGAGCCACACGAGCCCACTCGCACCACCCGGCGTAAGAAGCGACGAACCACCGTTCACAACCACCGCACCCTTCACCAAACCAACGCACCACGAAACCAGTAAGCTTCTCGTTCACATACTCACCACCATCGTCATCCTCAGCACAATCTTCCTAATTCTAGCATCAGTATTCCTACGAGTCGAAAACCCTAAGCTCCGCCTAAACACCGTCACGATCCAAACCTTCAACTACAACAACATCAACAACAACAACACCAACACAACGTCGCTCAACATCACCATGCTGACGGAGGTAACACTAAGCAACCGGAACTTCGGCCGGTACGTGTTCGACGGCTGTAACGCCGTCGTGTTGTACGGCAACTCGACGATCGGAGGCGGAGGCATCTCCGGCGGCCGTGTCGGAGCGAAGACGACTAGATCGATTAGCGTTGTTATGCGAATTGGATCTGAGACCTTGAATTCCACCACCGGTGGTGGTGGTGATCGTACGGATGTGGTGGAGATTAGAAGCTTCGCGAAGATGACTGGTAGAGTTCATGTTACGAAGCTTGTTAATCGGAGGAAGACGATTGAGATGAATTGCACGATTGATCTTAATCTTACGAGCAGATCGTTCATCAACAATCCGTTATGCAGTTGAGATTCAAGGTGGATATATGAATATACGATCATCAGATCATGTATGTATGTGTATTCTTACCATTCAATATCAGTTTTTGTTGTTCATCATGGACATAAGGTACATGAATCATGACACTCATACAGTAGTAGTGTGTCAACATCTTAGAGTATACTTGTATATACAAAAGTTTTGATGATTAAAGAAGATAATACAAATGGTTGATTATGATAATGGTTGGGTTATACAAACACTCATTTATGTTATTGACACATCCTATTGTCTCTATCTCTCTCCATGTATCTATATGTATGTATAAAAAGACATAGAGATGATAAAATAAATTGGAGCCTTATGATAAATCAGAAAATCAAGGTAAAGTGTTTAAAATCTATTCTTACTATTAAGTAGAAGCGTTTTTAATTTATTGACGAATTCAACACACATACTTTTTACTCTACGGCTGTTATTTACTCTATCAGTTTTAAAATCACGACATTTGATTAAGAAGTATACCATTTTACCTAACATAAAATATAAAATCACTTATCGACGTACATAGATGGAATTATGAAGGGTCCAAGAGATTTGTTGGTCTTTATAGCATGTAAATTTGGTCTGCAACATGTGTAGTTATTAGTGTCCTTGTTACGCTACTAGACAAATAAAAAGACATTTGTTGCGACTAGTTTTAGAATTTCTAAAACCGGTTCACAAGACAAGTAACACTAAACAAGAAAACCTTGCTCTTTGTTTACCGAAAGATCGAAAAAGTACAAAGCAAACTATTTTGTAGACATCGCGTTGGTAGAAAATACACTCAATCGTTTAAGTCGAATATTTGGTCATGAATAAGAAACTTCAAAATCAATGTTGTTTTTGGGTCACAATGACTTAGGACCAAGCTATAAAGTCGTTTTGATTTTGGGTCACCATGACTTAGGACCAAGTTATAAATAGTGGTTTGAATTTATAAATATTTGAAATCGAAAGTGACAACAACTGTGAGCTGGAGAAAATATGGACATATGCACATTTTGCTTAATAATCAAAAGGGAAACACAATTGACATTGTTAAGCAACCGAGTTTACGTGTGCATTTGTTGTAAAGTTTCTTCTTGAATTAGATACTACAAAGTTTCTTTATTTCA
This sequence comes from Flaveria ramosissima, assembly GCA_025215565.1. Lineage (NCBI taxonomy): Eukaryota > Viridiplantae > Streptophyta > Magnoliopsida > Asterales > Asteraceae > Flaveria > Flaveria ramosissima. The sequence goes on from CM046036.1 coordinate 3,642,563, forward strand.
ACGAAGCCACAAAGGTCATCAAAAGTAAAGAAAAAGACGACGAGTCAGAAAGGTTGCTTCTTTAATGAGGCGTTAAGTATACGTTTTTATGGAGAATATATGATTATATGGTTTTTAAAACATACATTGTAAAAGAAAATATTGTTTAATTAACCATTAAAAATATTGATTATCTGTTTTTTTTAATTCTTTTTAAGAACTCACAAGCATAATTAATTTACTCTTAAATCTATACCATTTATCTATAGAGCCGGCCCTGAGAAACCACGAAAAACTTTAAGCCCCGGGCGAGAAGAGAAAAATGGTCCCCTATAATACAAAGTGAATAATCCGTATGCAATAAGTTTATAATACCACAATAATTGTTATATCAAAAACAAAATTATTGTTGCGTAATAATATAATTTACTTACTTAAGCAAATTGTGAGACTCCGCTGAAAAGATCGGGTCCTTAGGGCTCTGGGTGGTCGCTACCATCTCCCGCCTCAGGGCTGCCCATGTTATCTATAATAAAACTTAAACTTTCAACCAACTTATAAAAACACCATTCTAACATTTTGATAGTAACACACCACACGATCTTGGTGTATTAAAGAAAAAGGTTATTTTGAAAATGGAAGTTAAAACCTGATTTTTGAAACACCGTTATATAACACCTTTAAGTTTAACTAAGGTAACTAGATTAATCAAAAGCTTTGGGTCCAAAGCGGTTTCAACTTGAATTAAAATCCATACATAACATTTGGATAAGATCAAACAAATATTCATGAAGTAAGTGTCAGAAAGGTTGTTGGTCTACTTGGTCTATGACGATGCTCAACGTTCATGACATCATTGATCTTTGGTTGTTTATTTTTGCTTGACTAAAATCATAAAATAATAACAAAGTTTTAATATTTTTTGAATTACTCAACACTTATATAACAGTAAAAATCACCAGTTTTATTATTCTTTTCGTTGTTTTTATTTTTTATATATATTAAATATGTTAAAATTAAGTGACTTAAATAAAACATAGATGAGTTGGTTAAAATAATTAAAACATATATGAAACTTTATCACCATTTAGTGTTCATTTATATTTTTCTAGGTTTGACTTTAATTGAAAGTTAAATTCGATTTTGTTCAGGAACTTTGATATAGATAATCATTTTTTAAAATGTCAATTTTAGTTTAAAATTTTATCATATGTTTCATTTCCAGTCAAAAATTTCTGTTATTTGAAAGTAAATTGGATTGAAATTAATACAAATAATGAATTTTCGATTGAAAACCTTGGGAACAAAATCAAAATTGTTAGTTATATTTTAGTCATAAATTATAATAATTTTAGAGTATATTTTAGCATATATTTTGCATTAGTTGCATGCATTTTTTAATTATTTTATATAATAGAAGTTTTGTGGAATGGAATCTACTTTGGTGTGTTTTGATTTGTTTTGTATGTGCATTCAATTGAGAGAAAAAAAAAGACTTAAAAGAAAATATTTATTAAGTAGAATCTGAAATTTAAAGAGTGTAGGGAAAACTCCTAAACTTTAGGAATTTTTGTTGAATATGATTATCTTCAGATTTTTTTTGAAGATAGAGAACAATAAAGCCTAAAAAGGTGGATCTGCAAGTTAAAGGAGAAGAATAAATAGAAGAAGAAAAAAAAAGGAGGCATCTTGGAGCACCTTGGAAGAATTTTGAAGACATTATTTTGAAGAATCAAGTTCAAGAAGCAACGAGGAGCAATAGCAAATTAGGTTTCTTTATTGGTTTTCGATTCGTACATTTTATTTTATTTTAGTTTTGATTGATCTAGTCGTCATGTCCGGCTAGAACAATCTTTGATTTCAACATTAAGGTTCAATTTCTATGATTTTGGTTTGAACTTATGTGAAGCAATTATGAGATATTTTTATTTTGATGGTTTGTTTGTTTGATTCTTGATCTTAACCTGATCTAACCGGTATATATTAGATTGTTAATAAAATTGGTCACTTTATTAATTTTTCTAATAAAGTTCTTCAAGTTTTAAAACCCTAACCAAGTTTTGATTTTTGATATAAGGAACAATTAACGGTTTGAGTTTGTCTATGAATTCATTATCGTTATAGAATCACACAATCTAGTTAAGCATACCGAACGGCATGTGTGTTTAATTATAATCGATACTTTTATCGTCGCAACCCGCACGCTAAGGTCCGAACGGCGTGAGCTTAGAGTAGCGGGTTCGCTCCAATCAACGAACTGCGATTGATTGGACATTAGATAGAGGGGATATCCGAACGGCGTGATGTCTAGTATCGATACAAATCATTAATTGAAAATTGTCATTGCACTTTAATCGTTAATGATCGTAAACCAAATCAAATCAAGAAATTACCTTAGTGTTGGAATTAGTTTTTATATTTGCATTTACTTCACCATTTAATTAACGTTTTTAGTAATCCCTTTTTCATAATTAGAAAATACAAAAAAAATGTCAATTTTCGTTTTTCCAGCAGAACCTTAACACGACCGCGTGGAATTTCCTTTATAGTTTTGACACGGCCGTGTCGGGTCACTGGAAATTTTCTATTTTTTGCAAATTACTTTAAGTTTTAGTTTGTAGTTAAACCCCCCACCTTCCTTAGCCCATAATCAATCAAAGTAACTGTGCTAAAACGCTTTTGGTATAAATAGTTGACACGTATCCCTGAGGACACGAGCCCTACTTCCGCTCATACTATTATTAGTGTGTGTGACGGTAGGTTCACATTTTCATAATTTATTTGCTGGATTCGACACCCAACAGAAATCTTTTCTACAGTAACAAATTTCATATATCTTTCGAGTAAAACTTAATTTGAAATTTTTTGAACATTCATGAAATTTTTTTAAATAATAGAAAAATATTAAAACTTGATTTACCTTTTTAGTTAGGAAACGATATGAACAACCTTAGCAAAAGGCTAAAGAAAACAGATTACCATTAAGTGAAATATTCCAATTAAATATTCAGTGGATGCTGATGTAAGATGCATGTTATCTACATCTTAAATGCACCAGCAATGGTTGTATGAATTATAAAATGGTTATTAGAAAACAAAATATTCTGTTGAATAAATTCTTGGGAAATAGTATTAGTCATGTAGGAACAAAATACTGAAAATCATCTAAAAAGTATTCTAAATTTAATTTCAAAAGTCAAAACTTATAAATGGGCTCATAATTTGAACAAAAGTCTACATTCTAGGCCCAATATAAAATTACGGGCTACCCAATGTCCCAATCTAACCAAAGCCCACCACTATGGCACTATACACTAAAGACATAATAGAACTTTCAAAGTTAAATCCTAAATACTCTTCTAATAATCATTGATCAATCCTATTGATTGGAATGAGCTTCAACCATTGTCTTTGTGGATTATCATCACAGAGCCGGCCCTCAGAAACCACAAAAAAACTTTAAGCCCCGGGCGAGAATAGTAAAATGGTCCCATGTAATACAAAGTGAATAATTCGTATGCAAAAAGTTTATAATACGACAATAATTGTTATATTAAAAACAAAATTATTGTTGCGTAATAATCTAATTTACTTATTTAAGCAAATTGTGAGACTCTGCTAGTTTTTTTGGAATGAGTTAGATTTGATGAATGATAGCGCACTAAACAATTAGAACATTAATAGGCCCTAGGTTTAGTAGGCTAAAACAGTTAAATTGTTATTTTGTTTGTTAACTAGATTGTTAATGATCTATAGTTTTTTTTTTTTTAAATATACACATACATATATAATATAAAAAAATAATAACAATTTCGGACCGCTGAGAAGATCGGGCTCTTGGGGCTCTGGGCGGTCGCCACCCTCCCCCGCCTCACGGCTGCCCATGTTATCTATTATAAAACTTAAACTTTCAACCAACTTATAGAAACACAATTCTAATATTTTGATAATTAATAACATACCACACGCTCTTGGTGCATTAAAGAAAAACGTCATTTTGAAAATGGAAGTTAAAACCTGATTTTTGAAGCATTGTTATATAACACCTTTAAGTTTAAATAAGGTAACTAGATTAATCAAAATGTAATTTAGTGTTTAAATGGTATTGTGTTACTTGTATTTATCCTAATAATAAAAACGTTTTAGGAGGAGGGGGTGGTTGGAACTCGTCTTCAAAATGGTTAATTTTTGGTTTCAGTAATCAATTAATATTAAGTGTTTTATGTTCAAGATGTGTTTGTGATCATTAACCAAAATTCTATGCTAACCTTATGTGATGAAACAATTGCATGTCATAATCATAGTAGGTTTTACAGAACAATTTAAACTTATTATTGCAATTTGAGGTAGCAAGAAATGATAGTTAGATATAATTATGGTTTGCCAAATTTGAAACTTTAATATTATAGTAAACCATGTTTTGTATAATTGTTGTAAACACCATAAACATGCTTTAGAATTCATGACAAATGTTTATAGAAACCAATATAATGTAGACTTGGTAAAAGTAGATTACTAGATTTTGATAGATTTATATGATAGTTGAACTTTCTGTTCAATTAAAGCATTCTTTTAACATACTAAGTAAAATAGACAAAGTAGTATTTATCTACTGTTATGTGTGAAAATTTTTTTATACTCCTTTGGTCCCAAAATAAGCGTCTAACTTGACAATTACGGATATTGTGGCAGAAATAATATCGGGAAGTAATAGTGGGATTAGAATTTTTATACGTAGAATTTCACTAATGCATTTGACAAAAGACTTCCTTTCAAGTTTCAAAGACGACAGTTTTTGCTTGTTGTTGGTTTTGTAATGGCCATAAACAAGAGGCAAGGACAATTGCTTTCTAGAGTTACGTTAAGTTGTATTTGAAAGAACCGGTTTTACACATGGTCATTGTATGTTGCGTAATCAAGGGTAATAAAAAAAGATGGATTTAAAATTTAAATATTGGATAATGATGGTAAGTTTACATAAAAAACATCAAATGGTGTTTACAAAGAGGTTTTTTAAAGATTTATAATTAATAACAGATATTTTTTACTCTTCCTTAATATGTAATGATAAAGTTTATTTGCAGGGGATAGGGTTTTTTTAGTATTAATTTTTATGTCGTTTTGTTGTTCCAACCCGTGGTACACGGATCTACAGGCTAATTAAATATATATAAATCGCAAAATTAAAAATCCACATCAAACAATAAGCAATTTCCATGTATAATGGCCTTGGGAACTCTTCAAGGTTCCCAAAAGATTGATATTACAAAATAAAGGAAACACATGTACACCAAAAGATTGATATTACAAAATACAAAATAAAGGAGAAACATGCTGCTTCATATTGTTCTCTATCTCTTTACATTTCCATGTATAATGGCCTTGGGAACTCTTCAAGGTTCTGCATCAAGAGCTATTAACAATATAGCAAAGCCAGACTGTCTAACCCGTTGCGGAAATGTGACAGTTCCTTACCCTTTTGGAGTTGGTAACGACACGAATTGTTCCATAGACTACTCGTTCCACGTGACTTGTGACATGTCTTATGAACCTCCAAAGTTGTTCCTTCGTTCAAGCGACATAGAAATATACAACATTTCAGATTCGGAGCTTCGCATTGACACTGGCGTTGCTTATAACTGCTACAACCAAGATGGGACTATAGAAGATAGTTCTGATTGGTATACTCGTTTAAGCGCATTCACTTTCTCTCAAAAGAACACGCTGACGCTCCTTGGGTGTGATGATTGTTCTTTGATCAAAGGGACAAACGGTCCAGACTTTTCTAATGGTTGTTTGGGACTATGTAGCAAAGCACAGGATGTGCCTGATGACGGGCAGTGCTCAGGAATGGGCTGTTGTCAGACGTCGATACCAAAGGGCCTAGACTACTACAATGTTACACTCCACACCTTTCACAACCACACAGGTGTTTGGCCCTTCAACCGTTGTGGCTATGCGTTTCTGGGTGAGAAAGGCAGTTTTGTGTTTCATGGTGTTCGTGATTTGTATGATGATCCGGAATTTGTGGACAAGATAAAGACCACTGTTCCTGTTGTGCTAGATTGGGTAATTGCACCCAAAGGGGGTTGCTCTGAGTCCGCGCAATGCAAAGGAAACAGTTCTTGCTATGACGTAGAAGGGGGTGGGTATCGTTGTAGATGCAATAATGGTTTCGAGGGTAACCCCTATCTTGATCCAGGCTGCCAAGGTTAGTTTCCAATGGCAATCTCAACTCTTATAGCAAGTAGTATTTAGTATACTTAACTTGAAATTTATGACTTCTTAAATGATGTGTGCTATAAAGATGATTATCGCGACTTAATCCTATAATCATTTTTAGTATTTAAATTTTGATGATCTTATTTCTTATCTTACTTCTCTGGACAAACAAATATCACTTTATATCATCTTCTAACAAATCTGGAAATTGAGTTAGCCATATTTTGGCACAATCATATAAAGATTTTCAATTGATGTATTTGTATAAGTTGGGGCATGGAAAACACTAGGCATAAATGGCATTGATTTTATGGTTAAAACTTAAAACTACTATATACACTGCCAATAACTTTGTTGAAGTGTCAATCAACATTAATTCTTGTTTCTTCTCCAAAACGCATGTAAATTAGGATGTTTTCTACTTTCTTTAACACGCGCGTCTGTTAAGTTAACTTTCTTTCGTTTTATAGATATCAACGAGTGCCAGGATCCAGTAACCAACCCTTGCTATGGTGATTGTATAAATACTCCAGGGAGTTACAATTGTGTTTGTCCCCAAGGATCTGTTGGTGATGCAAAAATAAAAAAATGGTTGTGAACACCAAAAGGATTCAAGATTTTCTTCAACCACATTTATTATAGGTAAGTTTTTAATAAAAGTATTAATATTTGTATGTCAACTAGCTAGTATAACCATAAAAAGTATATTTTCAAGATGTTAGTTTTCAAAAAGCCATGTTATTTCACTGAAGTTAATCAACACAACCACTAACTGAAGTTTTTCATTTTCAATTCTTATGTAGCAATGGTGTTTGGCGTGTTAGCAATATTGTCTGGTACAGTGGGGATTATATATGGTATAAGGAGGAGGAAGCTAATGAAGCTACGAGAAAAGTTCTTCGAGCAAAATGGGGGTGTTTTACTTAAACAAAAGATTAATTCACAAGGGTCTCATGAGGCAATGATATTGTTTAGCATTGCACAACTTCGTAAAGCCACTCGCAATTATTCTAAAGAGAATATTATTGGTCGAGGTGCCTATGGTGTTGTGTACAAGGGAGTTTTACCTGATACGAAAGTAGTTGCAATAAAGAAGTCTAAAATAGTAGATGAGAGCCAAGCAGAGCAGTTCATAAATGAACTCGTGATCCTTACACAAGTCATCCATAGAAATGTGGTGAAGCTTTTGGGTTGTTGCTTGGAAGAGGAAGTCCCTGTACTAGTTTATGAATTCATCTCTAATAACACTCTTTTTTATCACATTCATTCTAGATTGGGTGGAATGAGTTGGTTATCATGGGAAAATCGATTAAGAGTAGCTGTTGAAGCTGCTAGTGCACTTGCATACCTTCATTCAGAAACTGTTATGCCAATCATACACCGAGATGTCAAGTCTGCCAACATACTACTAGACGATAACTACACTGCAAAAATTTCAGATTTTGGTGCATCAAGGTTAGTCCCATTAGACCACCTACAAGTAACTACTCTTATTCAAGGCACACTAGGGTATTTGGATCCAGAGTATTTCAACACAAGCCAACTAACTGAGAAAAGTGATGTATATAGCTTTGGAGTATTCCTTGCAGAACTTATAACAGGGAAAAAAGCAATTGGGATTGACAGATCCAATGTTGAAAAGAATTTAGCAACATATTTTGTTGATTCAATAAAAGAGAACCGCTTATATGGAATTGTTGAACCTCGAATATTGCGTGAGGGGACACTTGAGCAGATACAAGTTGTAGGTGATCTCGTAACAAGATGCCTTAAACCACAAGGTCGGGATAGACCAACAATGAAAGAGGTGGTAGTAGAGCTAGACAGCTTGAGAAAATTCACAACTCATCCTTGGATTCAACAACAAACATTTCAAGACACTAGAAGGTTGATCCTAGAAGTTGAGCAGTCTGATCTTTACGAGGTGCCATTAGTTTCATATGGTATTAACGATAGGAAATCTTACCCGAAAAGCACAGACAAGGCATTTGAAGAAAACAAACCACGTTAGAACTTTTAGGTGCTTTTTATGGTGTTGATTCTGTGAGCATCAGCAACTCGTTTGCACCAATTATGGTTAGTAAGGTTATAATTGTTGTCTGTAATTCTCCAATTGTAGTCCATTTTTGTAACATTTTGTAAAACTTTTGAAGTTCTACTGCATGAACATTTCCAAAAAGGTTTTTAAATTGGATGGAGCACCTTCAACATACTCTTTTTAGAGCTTCAGGCTATATATTTTTTCCTCTTGCATCAACAAAAGGGGGAGAATGTTATATTCACATTGGATAGATCGATTGGGTCAATAACAAAACTGCTTCTAGTAGGATCGCAGCTAGTGTTCATGTGTTTGTTTCCTATTACTATTTTTGGTTTTTGGGTGGGTACAATGACAGAGCTTATGAATTTATGTTTAGGAAGTAATATGATTAGTGTTTTGAAGACTGGAACGGACTGGCCGGTCCAACCGGTCCGACCGGAAATCGGAGTGGTGGCTGAATCGTTTCGCATCAGTTTGTTTTGGAGGGGTTCGATCGGCTGGTTCGTCCCGAATAGTGGTCTGACCGGATTTTGATTTTTTTTAGTTTTTTGGATTTTAATAGGTAAAGAAATGAGGTTGAACAATAAATTAGTGTGTTGAACATAAGATTATTTTTAAGTTTTATATCTAACTATAAATTACGCACATGAATGACTTATATTGAATTATATATAACCGTATATATAATATCCTATATATAATTATGACGTCATGCGGTTCTTAAATCCGGTCCGACCACCGGACCAGTAAGGCGTCCGGTTCAACGTCCAAACCGGTTCTAAAAACATTGAATATGATAGTATGATACTAAGTAGACGCATGACAATATCACATTCCGCGTCATCAGAATTTTCTTGCTTTTTCTCTTTTATTTATTAGTTCCTATAATTATTAATAATATTATTTAATTTATTTATAGACTAAAAATACTTTTTAATAAACTAAGAAACAACACTTTTTATCAATGAACTGATAAAGAAATAATTTTTCATAAAATAAGAAAATTTTCTAACGCAACAAAGTTTTTTAAAAACATAGGAATATTTTAAATTTGATGTTTTTAAAAAGTAAAATATTTATAAATAAAATATAATTAAAATTGGGAGTTATAATAACGGATTTTTTAAATGGTTTGTTTTCAAACAAAATGTTTAGTTTTCTTTTAACAAAAAAAGTTGCAACGTGCCTAAGAATTCCTTCGAACAACGTTGTGCGTCATAATTTGAAACATACACATACAAGTTAAGTTTTTTTTTATATATTTTTTCTCTTCATCCTACAACTTTTTAAAATATATTGCTTTTTTCATAATATCCAAATTTATACTTTGATTTTATTATATAAAGTTATGTACTATATGTATATTATCAAGCCTCCTACAACTCACGGGTACGCGTTAACGTTTTAGTAGAAGTTTCTTGTATGGTTTTACGCCCACACCCCTTCAACTTACAGGTCCGTAACGATGTTTCAAAGTCAACTTTTGTCATGGTCTTATGTGTCACCTCTTTTAAAATGCGGTTCACAACAACATGTAAAAAATATTTCTTCCCTCTAATTTACGCTCTGTCGCAACGTAAAAGCTTCATACTAGTTTAATTTCAAAAGTCACATACATATAGATGGGCTCATAATATGAAAAATAAGCCCAAATTTTAGGAATAATCATGGCTTTAATACAAAATTCTTTCGTTAAAGTTGGACGTAAATGGGCTACCCAATCTAACCAAAGCCCACATTATAGGCTCAAGATATAACACAACTTTTGAAACTAAATCCTAAATACTCTTCTAAATAATCATTGATCAATCCTCTTGATTGGAATGAGCTTCAACCATTGTCTTTGTGGATTATCATCACACTTCAAAACATCTCTCAAATCATCATCAAGACACAAACACTTATTTGTAACAATCTTTAAACTACAAGGATCCACCTCCAAACACAAATTGTTCCCTAGGCTATCTTTTGATGCCAAATGATGTTTCGAGCTCGAAACCACACTCCAAGAACTTTTAGGACCCGAGCACTCGTCAAGATAAGACATAACAGGTGGCATGCCTAGTTCAACAGCTGTCAAGCAGCTACCAGTACTCATTAGCTGGATCGAGCCACCATCGTGTTCATGAATCCAGTAACTCGCGTCTCGACAACTGGTCATGAAAAGATGGTGACTCGCACCAACACATTGTCCACTTAAAGGGTGGTACAATATGTAACTTGTTTGGTTAAATGCTCCATTATTATTAACACCTTGAATATTCATTTGTATAAACCCTAACTTATCTACTATAGTAGAGTTTCTAACTTTATCCCACATGAAATCATACATCCCATACACATCCTCCACATCAATCTTCCCTTCTCTAAGCATATAACTCCCAGGCAACTGCCACAAACCCCAATCAACATCCATCTCCGCCACCGTCGCCAACAAACACACAAAATACCGATTCTCCATCTCGTTCGCGCCTCTCTGATCTAACCCGAACTCACTTAAAAAAAGCGGAAACCGCGTTCCATTCACCCGCAACAAAAACCCCGAACGGTCCATAAACAATTTGGTCACGTTACCACAATATTCATTAGTACGATATACCCAGTCATTATACGGTTGCCCAAATGAGTACCAATGCGACTCGTAAACTAGCTTGTTATCCAAACGAATCGTTAGGGGTTGATATTTTAGAAACTCGAGGTTCGTGTCATACGATAAACCTGAGAAGATCACGAGGATGTTTGGATTCTCGTGATGAATTGCAGCACCACCTCGTTGCATGTTCTCGTACCATGTTGTCACGTTTTGTCGTGGCCCACGTAGCTCGTTTCGCATACTCATTGCCACCACCTATGATATACAGTGTAACACGTAATTGCATAACGAAAAGATAATAAAAACTATTAGTAGTTCATGTATGGTATATAACTAGTCACCGTGTTATCTATAAGTTTATATAAAAAGATATAAAGCTTTATCATAAATGTGAGTGATATTAATTAAAACTTTTAGATCTATATGCTGCTCTTGAAAAATAAAGTTAAGTTCGGTTTTAATATCTAGTTTTGCTACATGGTGTTTGATTAAAAATAATTTTTTATAAGATTAAAAATATTAATTTGTCCTCAAAAGTTTTTAGGTTATTTTAGTTTCAGTTTAAAAGTTTTATTAGTTGTTTCAATTTTATCTAATATAATGAAACTTTCGGATTAAAATTAAAACAATTTATGAAAATTTTAAAGGTAAGTTGTTCTTTTAATATTTTGAATGAAAATTATTACTTTCGTCAAACGTTTAGAAGCAAAATTGAGATGAACTTTTAAAAATATCTCTCAACAAATGTGTCAAATATTTGAGATGACAAATGAAATTATTTGTCACTTGTTAGATTTTCTAAGAGTTTGCTAACTCAGCTAGCAAACTCTGTCACTTGTTAGATTTTTTTAGAGTTTGCTGCTTTAGCTAGCAGTCTCTCTAAAAACCTAGAACATTTTTGAAAACCTTTGTAAATTTTATCTTTTCTACAGGAAAAATACGCGATACGTACCGAAGGATTTCCATAGTAACGGCGAGCCACGGCTACGAGTCCCCGAACCCACTCGTCGGGGTCGAAATACGCGTCCCCGAAGAACCCGTTCCCGTCGTTATCACCGCAGCACCACTCGGGTGAACTAATGTGATTATCAAGCACCACCATAATATTCCCTTTACCAATCTCATTAACAACGGCATTTTGAGCTTCCACAATGCTCATTCCCAACACTTGGGGGTTGTTTTTCGCGACGCCCTCTTTCGCGACGGTCAAGTTCCACCGATCTAGCGACTCTAAGACGGTAAGATTCGAGTATCGTGTGTACATATAAGTAGCCCACGTAAGTCGTACGCAATTAAACCCCATTGTGTTAGAAATATCGGACACAATGGCTCTCATGGGCTTCTTGTTTAGACCCTCGGGGATCATTGCGTGAAGGTGGCCCGGCCAATTAACGCACGCGAGTTTAACGCGATTTCCGGAGTTTTCGTCGACGATCCAACGGGATGACGTGGACAGTGGAAATGAATGAGGATGTAACACAAAGAAGAGAAGAAAGAAAACAAAGGTGAATGGTAAATACATGTTTAGGAGTTAGAAAACAGTGTATAGTGGTTGTTATGAATTATGATGATGTTTATAAATAGGGTCTTTTTGATGGTATTAATAGCGACGGATAGTTTACTGTCGCTATGTAGCGTTGACTTTGTCACGGATATTTGTGACGCTTAATACGGACTTGCATTCACGGATTTACTTTTCTAACTACCATCAAATTTACCATTAAATTCAGCTTTGAATTCCAACAAAAAAATAAAATATACACATTTTTTGAAATCTAAGATGATAAATATAATGTAAATATGTAGAGCTAGTCCAACCCATTTGTAAAAAAAAGTAACATATATGAGTTAGTAAATAAGGAGTGATATTAGTAAAAACTAGTATAAAGTCTCTCGTGTGGGGGTGTGGGGGTACAATTGAGGCAAGTAACACCTATGTCACATCACCGTCAGGGACCGTTATCACCGGAAAACCTTGTATTAAAACAAAAATAAAATCGAACGTAAAGTAGATGTAAAAACGTTGAACTACACACGTGAAACGTAAAAAACATTAAAAACAATAACTAAGTCGATTTAGGACCCGGATTTTGTGACGGAGCCGTTGAACAAAAAAAATAAGTGTGACAACGTTAAACCACCCACGCACGTTATGGCGTGTTAACTCTTAAAATTTAGACTGACATGTAAGAGGAAAGATTTGTAAAAAATGTACAGAATAAATGACCAAAGGTTAATGTGAGAAATTATAAGGGTTAAATTATAAAAGATATAAAAAAACTTAAAAAACAATACAAAACAAAAGATATGTACAACTGTTAATCTTCGTTATGCAACAATCAAAAAAATCTTAATTGCTAATTAATATATATTAAACTGAAAAAAAATAGTGCATATAAATATATAATAAGAGACATATAAAGATTTCTCTTCGGTGGAGTAAATCTAATTCGGATATGATCGATGATTATCATATTTTAAAAGAAAGGAGTGAAGAATCTAATATAAATTTTAGTTAGCATCAAAGACAATTGTTTTACATTAAAGTGAATATATAGAGTAAAGACTTCAAGATAAAATCTTTAAAACAGAAGTATCACACACACCATCCTTGTAATTCTTTGTTATGATAACCAATGTTTTTATAAACGGTTCGGAACCAAACGCTTTACTGGTCCAGTGGTCGGAGCGGATTTAACAACCGGATGACATCATAACTATATATTACATATATAGTTATATATATAATTCAATTAAAGTATTTTATATGTGTATTTTATAGATATATAAAATTTAACATGAAATCCGATCCAACCCCGAATCGGTTCCTGGTCCGACTACTGATTCGGGATGAACCGACCACTCGAAGTCATCAAAAACAACCTAGGGTTGCTCAGATCGGCCTACCCTCCTAACCCTGGTCGGACCAGACAAACCGAAGAACGTGAGAACACTGATGATAACTATAAATACTCTGGAAGTAATTAATATAAGCAAATGCGACTATTGATGGAAGTGATTAATATTGACTTATGAGTGTTAACTTTTCATTAATATTTATTTGCTAGTTATATGGATTTGTTTATAGAGTAAGGAGTGTCTATTTTTTTAACGGTTAATGTACGACTTTGTTTCGGAAGATAGATGTTGTTTTAATCGGGCTCAATTATCTGTGTCCAAGTCAAGACTGCACCCCAACCCCCTCAGCACGAAACTCACAACTGGAAAAACATTTAGCTCAACCCTAAACATTTTTGTTCAGAGTGAATTGAAGTCAATACATCCTCATATATACATGTTTTGGGTATTCTACATTTACCACTCGATCTAGTTACTAAACCTGTTAAAACATATTAGAAACTTGTTCAACCTATATTAAAAAAACATTAGAAAAATTCTATAAAGTAATTACCAAAAAGAAAAGAAAACAATTTGTCATTTATATCTATATATTTAACCGTGCAAAAGTGGTCCCAAGCTTATTAACTGAACTTTACTTTTATTTAAACTTTACTTTGTGTACTTATAGTACCAAATGGAAAATGGAAGACAAACAAAGTGTAGTTTATTTTAAAATTTAAAGAAAAAATAATAAAACAACGCTATACCGAAACTAAAAAAATAAAATGTTTGTTTTTATGGTGTAACTTCTTAAAAAATATAAATATATGAAAATATATAGTTATTTAAAAACCACATGGGAAATTAATTTAAAGTCAACAATTGTAATCACATAATTAACATGTGTGTACATAATAAAATATATACCCCTAAAACTCTCCAAATTTAATGTAAAAAGATAACCACACTCTACTTAAATGTATTCTAATATACTATAGATGTAATCTTTATTTATTCTAAAGGTATATAAAAGTGTATAAGACACATGTATCTTTTAAAAATACAAAGTAAATTATGTAATAACTGTTTTTTACATTTAATCAAATTTTTACAATTGGCATCACCAAACATTAAACTCAATATTAATGAAAGTGTACGAAAGCTAACTTTTATCTCCATCCTAATTGTATACCGTTTACATAAAAAAAGTTTGCCTTAAAAAGCAAGACATAAAACAATATAACATCATTATCAATCAACATGGGAAGAGTAAATTTCGACAGAAGATGTGAATTATTGTATAGTCCATTATTATGGAAGTCAATAATACATTTCTTGATTAATGGATATGTAAATTGTTAAGTGAACCCGTGAGGGATGAATTATTTTGTTAGATTTATATACGGATTTTAGAAAGTCATATATGAATATAAATAATATAAAGGATTTCCCCTCATTGTATCAACTAATAATTAAAGCCTATTTTTTTTTAAGGCTCACGAATAATTTTTAAGCCCGGTCATCCGGGTAAACCCAATGGCGAAAGGCCACCCACGCCCGCGAACACAGACAGCGCTGTTGACCCCGGCTCGCCCACCATTCCAAGGGAATCCCACCACCTAAAGGTCCACTGTGGTAAAACCCTTGGCCCACTAGGAGCATATTAATTACACCTAGTGAGACTCCAACCCATGACCTTCACATTGGAAAGTTATAGGGTGCCTCCTCCTAAACATTGTTTCTAGAAATCATGCATCTCTTATCATCAAACTTGGTAATAATGTTATCTAATATGTAATTAATCCAATGGTAGTTGATGTAGGTCTTTCATGATGGAGTACTATACATAAGTCTTGCACTACATGATTTATTTAGTATTAAAAGCCTGAATGTTAGTAAGGTGATATCGAGACACATAGTTAGTGACATAACTTGAAAATTTTGTTGTCGCGTCATTATGTTTCAGGTGCGATTTGTTTTTTCTGCAGCAACTGCAGTCTGCGGATCACATCTGCAGACATCTGCAGGAAAAAAGGTGGACCAAACCTCTGCAGTCTGCAGGAGAAAAGGTGGACCAAACCTCTGCAGTCTGCAACAAGAACAATGTATGTTTTTTAATGTCTGCAGACTGCTAAAATCAACGGGTGGTGGTATGCGTTCGTGCTGGTCGGTGGTGGTGATTGTAGATGGCGGACGGTGGGTGGAGGCGGACGGTGGTGGAGGCGGTCAGTGGTGGCGGCGGACGGTGGTGGTGGCGGATGGTGGTGGAGGAGGTGGACGGTGGTGGTGGATATGGGTGGTGGCGGGTGATGGTGTTTAATCCTTTGCAGACTTTAGAAGTGGTTGTGCCAAGTCTGTATCATGCAGACCTCGCGCATATATTTTTTAATGAAAAGTCTTTCAAAAAAACAAAAACTCTGCAGAACTCAACGTCTGTGCGTGATCTGCACGGCGCAGACAAAAAAGGTAGGAAGAACTTTTCTGAAAAAATAAACACCCCTCAATGTTTGAATGTCTAGTAATTTCTTTTTTACCTTGTCGGGTCATCAATGTCTCACTTCAACTCTTCTTGCAAGGATAAACGAGCTTCAAAATCCTACAAATCTTGTTATTTCTTTAAAGCGGATTATTAATGTGGGGTTACACTATTTACTTTGTTGGTTAAGTGATTTATGACGATGGACGCTTTTAAAGATTTCTACTTTACGGGATACTTATTATATAGGTATTTATTATAACAAGTGTTTACTAACATTTAGCAACCCATACATATATAACTTTTGTAATTAAATTTCCCCACGTGTTATATTAATTAAATAACTTAAAAACAAACTTAGCACGGAAAGGTCTTAACCCAATGGTTTACCTTGTTATGAGTGGTTAAAATCTTGTTTTTTTTAACGACCAACGAATAATTTTTAAGTCCGATCATCCGGGTAAACCCATTGGGTTAAAATGTTACTGTCAAACTTTTATTGCTATATTTCCCTCCACTAATTGTCACGTGAGTCTTTATTATAGTAATTAATATCAAATATTTTACTAGTTTACACGAAATGGTGGCCGGTAAAGGGAGAGGTCGACCTTGATGATAGATGAGGAGCTATATTGTAATTTAAATAAGACCATCAGTTATCACAAAACCTTTTGGTTTAATTGTAGTCGGATTTTAATAACAGGTTATGAGTTTGACTCTCATTTAAGACAATATGTTTCAGGTGAGTTAGAAGTTTTTTCAGTTGTAAGTTTTCTTATGTTATTAAAACTCAAAAAAAGTATTAATATTTATAAGCCCAATGTTAATTAAGTTGAAAAAGAACTCCACACTTAACAAAACGTATTATAATGAAAAAGGCCCAAAAACCCCATATCATCAAAAGTCCATCAACGACCGGGGACTGGCATGGGCTGCCAGCAAACTCTTTGGTTGACCGGTGAATTCTCCATGTCGTGAAAGGCATCACCACTCCACCTGCAACCACCTCACCTGCTAGCCACCGTCTTATCGCTGACTAGCCGCCACCCACCTGCCAGCCGCCTTCGACCTCCATCAAGGTATTTTTCTATTTTTTGTTGTTTAGTTCACTATTGATTTAGATTGTTAGGGCTTATGAAATTGTATTTCTCTATCACAAAATGGATGAAATTGGACTTAGGTGTAGTTTCTAATCTTAGTTGTTATTGTGTTATTGTGTGTCTCTTCGGAAGCGGCCTCTCTATCTCCCAAGATAGAGGAAAGACTCGCCACCAACTACCCCTCCCAGACCCTGCTCTTGAGTGGGATTTACTGGGTATGTTTGTTTGTTTGTTTGTTTAGTTGTTATTGTGTATTTGATTATAGTTTACATTTTGTTTGCTATAAATTAGGGTATTTGAAGATGAAAATTCATTCTAGGCAAGGTCTTATTAGCAATTTTTTTAAACATAATTCAAGAGAATGATGAAATTGATGGATGTTCAAATATTATTAATTAGTTTATAAACTTGTGTACTACATGGGTTGAATAAAAATATTAAATTAATAGTTATTTATTTATATTTAGAAATTATAAATAGTTTTTGTGATAAAATATGATTACAATTATGTATAATTAACTATTTTAGAATAATAAAAGAATAACAAGATTTTCCCAAATTTCTTCTTTAAAAAATTTTGCTTTAAAAATTTATTTTTTAAACCACTTCAAATATTTTTAATAATACTTTCTTTAACAATGTCATTTAAAAAAAAATCCTTGTATTAAAAAACTTCACATCTCATAATTTTTTTTGTTAAGAATATGTTTTTAATAAAAAAAGTGTTAATTTCAATTTTGCTCCCTAAGGTTTGACTAAAATAACTATTTTCTTCCAAAACATTAAAAACATCAATTTACCTCCAAAAGTTTCATATATTGTTTCAATCTCACTTCAAAAGTTTCATCATTTTGGATAAAGTTGAAACAACTAATGAAATTTTGGACTGAAATTGAAACAAATTATGAAACTTTTGGAGGTAAATTGATGTTTTTAATTTTTTGGAAGAAAGTTGTAATTTTTAA
This sequence comes from Flaveria ramosissima, assembly GCA_025215565.1. Lineage (NCBI taxonomy): Eukaryota > Viridiplantae > Streptophyta > Magnoliopsida > Asterales > Asteraceae > Flaveria > Flaveria ramosissima. The sequence continues at coordinate 3,660,780 of CM046036.1, forward strand.
CAAACCTCAAGGAGTAAAATAGAACTTAACTCTAAAAATAAATATGGTTTATGTATAATAAATTGGAAAGTATATAAATATGGTTTTGTAAATTATCGTTTCATTGTGGTAATGACACATGTCCAAATCTTCGGTGGAGTCTAGGTGGACGGTGTAGAAACATGTTATGTGACTTTTAATCATTTTAATTTATTAGTATAGATGATATGCAAGAAAATTATAATATTAATGAAGGCCTAATTATTGCTAATGATGCTAATGATATGCAAGAAAATGATGTTATTGATGCAGTTATTACTTCTACTTCAATTTCTTCAATACAAAATACAATTTATATATTTAAATGATCTTTCTTCGGATCTCATTATAAGGCCACCTATCTAGTTATCATCCTAATCAAATATACAACATAAGAAAAGTAGACATAAAACGTTGAACCACGTAGGCGAAACGTAAAACATATAAAACAATAAGTCTATGTAGGACCAGTGCGTTGCGATGGTGCCGCTGAACGGAAAAAAATTGAGCTTAAAAACGTTGAACCACACATGCATGCTACGATGTGTTAACTCGCAATTTTATACCGAAACGTAAAAGGAAAAATTTGTAAAAATATAAAAAGTATAGGAGACTAAAGTTGAAAGTAAAAAAATGTTGGGATTAAATTATAAAATTTATAAAAGTATTTGGTTAAAATAAAAAGTTAAAGATTATAAAAAGAAAAAAAACAAAAAAACGAAAGGCAGATACAACTTCATTAAACATAATATACAACATATGATACACAAATAATTTGATAATTAGTATATATAAGATGTGCGATAACTTTAGAGTCAACCTAATTTGGTAGAGTACTAGAGTCCTCGGAGGGACATTCTGCGGTAAAATGATTTACTCTCTAGTGAAATAGTTGTTGATTAAAATAATAAAGTGTATGTGTAGTAATTTTAAAATTAAAATTAGTTAGTGAAAGGGGTGTGTTTGACGGACAAAAAAGGATCTAATTTGGTACCACCTAATCAGGCCCATGCTTACAACTTGTACGTTAAATAATAAGTTATTTTTTTGTTTGACAATTTCTTTGATTATTGATTCAAAATTTTCGTATAAATGAATACTCAAGTGTGTATACCACAGGGGTGTTTATTTGACCATATTCCCATGAATCCATGATATTAAGGCATTAAACATGTCAAGTGGTTACATTGCTTTTTATTAAAAATTGTTGTTACGAAATGATATATAGCAAGACAGAACAATTAAAATTCATCAAGTGATTAATTTTTTTACAAAGGAAGATTAATTAGTTTATAATTAAATTCTAAACTTTTTTTATAAGTCATCTCTACTTAGTAGTAGTACAATAGGTACTTGTTAGCTAGCCCCTTAGTCACAACAACAACAATGAACAAAGTATTGATTTGAACCATCACTCATTGAAGTGTTTTTCATTTTCAGTTCACATGTAGCAACGACGTTCAGTTGTTAAGTAGCGATACTATCGCTAACTAGATGTTGAAGGCTCAAGAAATGTTCTTTAAGAAATATGGCGGACGCATGTGTTACGTTGCTGAAACAAAATAGATCACTTGACAAGTAACATGAGTGACGCACAACCACTTTTTTTAGCACCAACAACTTTGTAAAGCTACTGATAATTAATCTCAAGATCGAGAAAACTTTTTGTCATGGTGTAGTATAGAAGGGAATAATATTTGATACATGCATGCAAAAAAGAATAACTAAATTGTGCACTTGCATACCTTCAGTGGGAATTATTATGAATATCATGCACATAGATGTCCACAGGGGCGGATCTACATGGAGCCGAGGGGTAGCCTCCGCTACCCCTCAACCTTTTACGTGTAGTGTATTTACGGTTTTACGTGATAAAAAATAAAAAGAATACGGTTCTACGTTACCCCTGAGAAAATATTATGTTACCCTTAAAATTTTCTAAACTCAACACTTTATAAAAAGTTTTGAATTTTATAAAAATTAATCTTATATTTTATAAAAAACATTACATTTTTAAAAACATAAATAACTAATAGCTCAAAATACCCAATAGTCCAATACAATAATAATTAACAAGCCCAAAATAAAAATAAACCCAAAAAACATTAAACAACTTAAAAAACATAACTAATTAGCCCAAATATCCATAACCCAATCAAACATAAAACTTAAAATAAAATAAAAACATCATCCATCGCCCTATGCCCCCATCGACCCTACGTTCCTTCCTCGGGCTACAGCTAGTCAGCCACCATTAACCCACAATACCAATCACCCCACGTCCCCACCACTGGTCGTAAGGCTGACCATCACCAAACTGCCTCCTGCTGCGACGCCCCTTGCCACCACTCACATGTGATCTTTCATCATTTTACTGCCCGCTTCAAGGTAATATTTCTAGTGATTTTTTTTCTATTACACTATGGAATTAAGGATTTAGGATTAATATTGTTCAATCTCTAATATTTAAGTGTTATTTGTTATAAAAATCAATGGTTATGTGTTCAATTTCTAATATTTAGGTTTTATGCAATTAGGTATATGAAGTAAGGATTTACAAGATGAATTAAAGATTTGATATTGAAATTAGGTATTTGAATTGTGTTATTTTTAAGTGCAATTTGTAATCTTATTGTGTTATTTTTTATAAATTTAGAGATTTAAAAGAGAAAAAATAAGTTCTTATTGGCAAATTCTTTAACAGAAAATTTCAAAAGTGAGCTATTGGTTCTAAAGTGAGATATTGGTTCTAATAATGATGATGATATTAGGTCTACAACTCCTTCGAGTTTAATTTCTTCGCGTTCAATTCCTCAAATTCAAAATAGATTTAATTTGAATGATCTTACTTCGCACCCCTTTATTAATATAAATGTACGGTAAAAAAATGTTTTACGTTACCCCTAAACTTTGTTTCTAAATCCGCCACTGGATGTCCAATCAACAACGTATTATTATTAACTAGATTATATCCACAGGGAGAAAAAAAATTAGAAGGTTAGTCCAGTTACATCATGAACAAGCAATTAAGTAATTAAACTAAGATCAACCAAATTAATGTCTTTGCTGGACCTTTTCATAGTCTTCTCTAGTGGACGTATAACTAACTAGGTCTACCATATTAAGGTCTTTTTTCTAAGAATTCTATATTTTCCACGACCGAACCCAATTCACTCGACCATAACGCAAGTAAACTCGATCAATCAGTGCAAAAGCAACTAATTGTAGACCTCTATCAAAGACAGAAATATAAGAAGAAAATTTTCATCAAGATTAATGGTACTTATATATTGCCAAAACATGAATCTATGCCTTGTTATTTTAAGTTTTTAATCATTTACTAATTAGAAAGTTGAAAATAATTAACAGAAGTTAATTAGATTATTTGAATACTTTAATAGTTTGACTTTTCAGAAAGCGTGTTTGTATTTTAACTACTATTCTATGGCAAGTGATTGTGTGAGAGCAAAACATTTAATTTTTATTTGTTTGCCACCCTAGCTAGCTATAAATTGATGATACAACTGTAAACAAAAACAAACACAATTAAAAAGATATCACCTCATACAAGAATTAGAAATGCACATGATTCTTCATACTATTCTCTCTATTTTTACAATTGCCTTGGGAACTCTTCAAGGTTCCACCTCAAGTTCTATCAACAATATAGCCAAACCAAACTGTCAAGCCCAATGCGGAAATGTGACGGTTCCTTACCCTTTTGGTATCGGTAAAGACACGGGTTGTTACCTTGACAACTTGTACACGACTTGTAACATGTCTAATCCCGAAGATCCAAAATTGTTTCTTCGTTCAGGCAACATACAAATATACAACATTTCAGATTCAGAGTTGCGCATTCGCACTCTATCTTCTTATAAGTGCTACAGCCAAAATGGAACTGCAAGGAATAAAGGTGAAAAGTGGATTAGGTTAAAAAGTCCATTCACTTTCTCTAAAAAGAACATCTTCACAGTCCTTGGGTGTGATGATTATTCTTTGATAAATGGAAACAGTTTTTCAAGTGGTTGTTTGGGATTATGTAGCAAAAATCAAAAGGAGCCTGATGGACAATGCTCAGGTTCAGGTTGTTGTCAGACATCCATACCAAATGGGATAGACTACTACAATATTACACTTCACACCTTTCAAAACCACACAGATGTATGGTCCTTCAACAAGTGTGGCTTATCGTTTTTAGGCGAGGAAGGTAGTTTTGAGTTTCGTGGCGCCGCTGATTTATCTGATTCCCAGGCTGTTTGGGAGAGGGTAAGGGCCACAGTCAATGTTGTGGTAGATTGGGTAATTGCACCGGACACTCGCGGTTGCTCCAACTCTACTGTATGCAAAGAAAACAGTTCATGTCATGAGGTAGATAGTGGTGGGTATCATTGTAGATGCAACGATGGTTATAAGGGTAATCCCTATCTTGATTCAGGTTGCCAAGGTCAGTTTCTGATATACATCAAAATCATTAAAGGGATCTCTAGTTGACAAACTCACACACTTTATCATATTATCTCATGCATAATTAGCAACGTACACCTATGAATATTCCAATAAACATTTACCCATCACATTTCACTTTATCATATACTTTTATATTTATTTTAAAGTGAGTTGTGGTTTTCTTTTTCTCTGATTTTGATCAAAACTTTTATTTTGTTTAAAAAAGTTTCTTTTTCATCTCTCTCCTTAAGATTTTATAAAGTTAGCATTTTTATTTACAAACATAAATTTTGTTAATTTAAGATGTTAGACATGTAAATTGTTTGCCATTATAAAAAGTTGTTGGCATGATTGTGATCGATAATGATGATAGAGGGGAAAGAATGACTAGAGGTGATGGTGTCTATTATTCAACTCATTCATGGTGAATTTTGACCACCACCAGATACCAAGTCAATCCTCCTCCCCTACCGCTGATCGAAGCCGACAATCTATGATTCAGCCGATAATGAAATGTTCGAAAATGAAAAGATTAAATGTCAAATGTAGGTTCCGTGAATGGAACAATATTACGTTAATGAATCTTAACAGCAACGCATTAACATAATTAGGATTTTGTTTTGTATTCAAAATTACATAACTATCCTTTTAATGATGGATCCCTAATATTTTTGACGAGCTAATGTTTTTGAATGAAAATGACAACTTTTTAAAACGTCGGGGAACTAGATGTAAAATTTTTTCATAAAAATGACAAATTCAAGCAAATCAAAGGCAGAAAAACAAAAATTACTATTTATTTTTTATATATATCTACTTTATTTATCTTAGTAAATAATTTAATTTTTGTAAATAAGTATAATATAAATAATAGTGTTCTGTAATGTATTTGATATTATATCAATAAATCACAATTCAAGGAATGATAGTAAATTAAACATTAGATACTTAAACGGCACATTAAAGTAAATATTGCATACATAACATATGATATGATTAGTTCGATATGAAGCCTTAAATATGTTCAACAAGATCATAAATTTTAGTAAGTTAGATCGCGTAAATGTGTGTTATCACATTACTTTAAGTCGAATATTAGATGTCAATATGCACCTCTTCAACTTTGTTGAAGTTTCAATCAACATAATCTCTTTTATGTATATATTTCTAAATTAACAATGCTATTTACTTTTGTTTTTTATAGACATCAACGAGTGCGACGATCCAATAACCAAACGAAATTGCTATGGTGAATGCGTAAATACTCCTGGGAGTTACAATTGTACTTGTCCGCTAGGATCTCTTGGTGATGCAAAAGTAGAAAATGGTTGTCAACACCATATCAGTTCAAAGTCTTCTTCATCCATAATCATTATAGGTAATCTTCCATGAAACTATAAGTATGTGTATTTCAGTTCGTATAACTTTGAAAATCATAATGTGAAGATATTAGACATTGAAAGACATCTTAATTGAAACTAAGATGAGCTTAACAACTAATTAAAGTGTTTTTCCTTCTCAATTTCACATGTAGCAATGGTGTTTGGCCTATTAGCAATACTATCTGGTATATTGGGGATTTTATATGGTGTAAGGAGGAGGAAGCTAATGAAGCTTCGAGAAAAGTTCTTTGAGCAAAATGGGGGCGTGTTGCTTAAACAAAAGATCAATTCACAAGGGTCTCATGAGGCAATAACTTTGTTTAGCGTTGCACAACTTAGGAAAGCCACTGATAATTATTCTCAGATGAACATCATTGGTCGAGGTGGCTATGGCGTAGTGTACAAGGGGGTTTTATCTGATAAACGTGTAGTTGCAATAAAAAAGTCTAAAATAGTGGATGGAAGTCAGGCAGAGCAGTTTATAAATGAAGTCTTGATCCTTACGCAGGTCATCCATCGAAATGTAGTTAGTCTTTTGGGATGTTGCTTGGAAGAGGAAGTTCCAGTACTAGTTTATGAACTCATCTCTAATAACACTCTTTTCCATCACATTCATTCTAGAGCGGGTGGAATGAGTTGGTTGTCATGGGAAAATCGATTAAGGGTAGCCGTTGAAGCTGCTGGTGCTCTTGCATATCTTCATTATGAAACTATTATGCCAATTGTACACAGAGATGTTAAGTCTACCAACATATTATTGGATGATAATTACACTGCAAAAATTTCAGACTTTGGTGCATCAAGGTTAGTCCCCTTAGATCACGAACAAGTAACTACTCTCATTCAAGGCACGCTAGGGTATTTGGATCCAGAGTACTTCAACACAAGCCAATTAACTGAGAAAAGTGATGTATATAGCTTTGGAGTGGTCCTTGCAGAACTCATAACAGGAAAAAAACCAATAGGTGTTGATAGATCCAATCTAGAAAAAAATTTAGCAACATATTTTGTCAATTCAGTTATGGAAAACCGCTTATATGAAATCGTCGAACCTCGAATATTACGTGAAGGGACTCTTGAGCAGATACAAGCAGTCGGTGATTTGGTAAAAAGATGTCTTAATTCATTAGGTCGTGATAGACCTACAATGAAAGAGGTGGTAGTGGAGCTAGACAGCTTGAGAAAATTCTCAACACATCCTTGGATTCAAAAACAAGAATATCCAGAATTTAGAAGCGTAAACCTAGAAGATGAGCAATCCGATTACTACGAGGTCCCGTTAGTTTCTTATGGTACTGATGACAAGGAATCTTACTCTAGCAGCACATACATGGCATATGAAGAAAACAAGCCACGTTAAACCTTTTGGTGCTTTTATATTGTTGATTGTGTGACCATCGCCATCTTGTTTGTACTAATTATAGTCAGTAAAGTTATAATTGTTATATTTAGTGTTATTCTGTTGCAGTAGTTCCTCGTAACAAATTTTTTTGTATAATTATAAAGTTGTATATTGCATGAAAATTTCAAAAGAGTTTTTGAAGGAAAATGTGATATTCCAGTTGGGTAGGTCGGGTTACTAACCTTGTTATTGCTAGTGGGATCAAAGTTTGAGTTGTGTTTGTTTTCCATTAATATTTTTGGGTACATTTACAAAGCTCCTAATTCAAAGTTCACTACTTCATAAACTATGTTTTTCAGTCTATTACTAGCTAATAATTTTGACCATTATAAAATTACCTCCTTTCAATAGTAACAAAACATCTCTTTGATATTTTACCCTAATGATTCCTAAAATATATATTAATCATCTTGTTGCTAAAATATGGATATTTAATAATTAGTTACGTTGAGGCTGGAGCACTGATAGATCAATCGAGGCTCGATAAAAAATAAGTTAAATAACAGTTTTAGTTATCTTTATTGTGTAAGTGTAATTAAGGTCGTCTTCAAAGTGAATTGATGGAAACTATTTAACAAATCAAACTCATTTCACTTAAAAACACAAACTTTGAAAGTAAAAAATCAGAACTTTGGATGAATTCAGGATCGCAATTGCAAATGGCGATTAACTTTGGAAAAAATTTACTAAATAATAAGAAAACAATCACTTTCGAGTTCCCAATCGGCAAGATTAACAATTGATATGTTTAAACCAGGGTTTGCTGAAACCTAATTCTCAAGACTTCAACTTTTGATTAGTGTAATAACAAATCATCAAATTTTTAAGACTTATTCATTCACAATGCTATTAATTCATTTATATCAAGTTACCTATCAACCTTAATGAGTTCACCATACAAGAAACAAAAAAATGATAAATAAACAAGTAACTTTATTTATAAACGAACTTTTTAACTTAAACAAAACTTAAAATTACATTCAAAGATCAATGTTCAACAAAAATCCTAACTAAAACACATTAATAGTATTAGTTAGCACAAACGGTTCTCCCAAAAGTGATCATGAAAATCCTAACCTCACATCGTCCTCATTACGCCTTCAATCTTGATTTGAATGATGAATGTGGATGATTTTAGGATGAATGGAATGCTTAAAAACACTGAGGATATGCTTCAATTCATCAACTTTTGTGCATGAGAAGTTGTCTGAATCAGGATTAGTTTGATTTAAATAAACTTGAAATCCATAAAATTTAGAGTTTGTTAAGCCACCAACGTATGATACGCCATCCATAGGCGTATCATACGCCCACCTCTGCTTTCATACGCCCAAATTGTTGTATTTTTTTCAAATACACCAAATTATACGCCACCCAGCGTACTATACGCCTCCCAGCGTAATATACACCTATATTAAAATACGCCAAATCATACGCCACTCATACACTACTCGACGTATTATACGCCCATACTCGGCGTATTATACGCCCATACCCGGCATACTCCCTTTGATCGGGTGGTGAAATTTAATGTTTAAAAGCTTTATTTTTGTGTTTTACGTATTATTTTATGAGAAATGAAGTTACTTTTGGTATATTCTTGTATTATAATTTAGCCATGAATAATACAAAGAATAGGAAGGAAACGGGATGGAAATCGGAACTCGGAAGGTGAAGAAATGAAAAAAAGAAATTAGCAGACCATGGTGACTTAAAACGGGCATGACTTAAGCTAGGAAAATAGTTACAGGACCCACGGCCTATCAACAGAAAGCTTGCAAGAAGTTACAAGTGAATATAAAGCAACATTGTGAAGGTGGCGCCACCAAAGCCATAATAGGTGCCACCGGACACCGACACCGTCACCGTCAGAAACACCGTTGAAGCCACCGTTAATCATTAACTTTTAGCACAGTTGGTGTTGGGGGCGCCACCAATGCCGGTGTCGTGTTTTGGTGGATTTTGACCTAATTTTGGAAGATTTTAAAGGCAAAAACCCTAAACCGAAATATACCCTTTTAGACTACAATCAAGGACAAAAAAGCAACCATCTTTCATCATTCTAAAGCTTTCCAACATCAAGTTCATCCCGATTCAAATGACCAATTGCAATTGTGTTGAACAACCAATGATGATGCAAGGATAAATCAAATGTGATTCACTTTGGAGAATGGGTTTGTACAAGTTCTTTTTTTTAGTTTGTAACCTAGTTTTGAGATTGGATCTTGAACCGTTTAAGTTCTATTAGATTCAATTCATGATTTGATTATTTAAACAATGTGATTATGCTTAAACCTAATTTTGGTTTTCTATTTGGCGTTCTTTAATCATTGTGTGATTGATTATTAGAATTATCATTACATAATTTAACTTGGTGATTACGTGAATGAAGTGCTTTAAGCTTTAATCTATGATTGTCACTTAAATCTTATCATGTGTAGGTCACTATTAATGAATTTTTAATAGGTTTAGCTAAGTAAACATAACTTGCCAAATCAGAATGCCGAAGTGGATTGCTTTTTCTTCAAGATTGTTAAAAACCTAAACTTTTATTTTATTAATTTAATCATTTCTCAATTCAATTAATCAAGAAAGTTACTTTTCAATGTTAATGTTCTTATCTTAATCGTTACTAGCACTTTCATGTGTTTCTCTGTGGATTCGATACTCTTCTTGTCATTTACTATTAAGGGTGATTGGGCCCTTTTAATTAATATTTTTGACCGACCACACGACATTGATCACCCTTCAAATGTGATTTTTTTTATAATTTTTGATATTTACATTGAACCCATATATCATCAATAGTGAACCCATATATTAGAGTAGGGCAATGGTAAAATGTTAACTCTCTATTATTGCGATAACCGTGTAAACTTATAAAGATCAATCAAAATCATTATTTTTTGTTGTTGGAATAACATCGCTACACATATATAAAAATATGTTCTTTCATGTATATATGTAAATTCATAAGCGTAAAAAAGTTTAACTAGTTTAAGTTTCACTTACGTATCTAAATATTTACCAAGTATATATATATTGATTTTGAACCACCTTATGGGTAAAGATGCTATACAATCAATTTATTTAATGGTTAAAAGTAATAAAAAAAGTAAAAAAATAAAAAATATTTTCTGGAAAAAAAAGAAGATATAAAGAACAATAGTACAAAAGTAGAGTTGTCTATTAGTGTTGACATCCGCTAGTCAAACTAGCGGAACACAACAGCTTAAAATTTAAAGTTTAGACGATATTAGCTAGATTGGTAGTGTGCCACTTGTTTGAATTGCGGAACAGTATGTCCGCTAGTCAAACTAGTGGATCTCTTGTCACCTCACACTCTCCTTTGCCACCTGCTAAACCAACTTGCGACGTAGGTGAGTTCCACCAATCAGACTAGCGGAACACCTAAAAACCAAAACCTTTTAAAAAACACACCAAAACCCATGAAATTTCTAAAAAATATATCAAATAAAAACTTTTTTGCAACCGGAGGGTCTGTTGACCCACCCTTTGGACCATCCTAAAATACGTTGATGATATAATATAATATGGAGTGGAAAAAAGAGGCGTATCTAGGCTCAGTTTATGATCAACTCAACTAACAAATTAATATGTATCTCCTCTGTATATCAGTGAGAACCACAATCTAACTAACTACAATCTACAAGTAACTACAACAAACCTAGAGGCCTAACAATTGCCACATGGTAAATTAATCTCACAGAATTCCATCATGCAACGCTAAACTATATATTGCCATGTAGAAAAACCAAGATAAGAGAAATTGGAAATTTAGCGATACATGGGTGATTGATGAAAAACAAAACAACTAAACAAGAAGGTGTTTTTGTAGTTACCAATTTGGTTATGTGATCATGTTTGAACATATATCAGCTACTAGATTAGAGAAAGAAACATGGGACCCTCATACGGTTGTTATAGATTTAAGGACACATGACTCTCAATGGATAGCCTGATGTACTCGTTATCATGTACGTACTATATTATATTTCCGTTACAATATAATCAAGATGACAAGACCAATAAATTAACATGAGTATTTTCTAGCCGTGCATTGAGAGACCTACATGTAACTGGTTCTACTTCAATTCCTAGCTTTGTTTCACTTAAAAACTAAATTAGATATAGAAAAAAAACTCATGCTAATGTCATGTTCATCTTCTCAACTAATAGGTAGTCTAGTCTTGCACATACGAGTATTTCAAGACCGCCTTCAGTCGATTTTAATTTTGAGAACACCGATTCCAATGTTATTTTGGGACTTACACATGATACATGAATGCATCTACATTCTAAGACCACCGATTTCAACCCATTCTATATACTAACAAGGATCTACGTATTAACTCTTCCAACAAATCATGCCCAAACAACGATCTGTCATATTTGAGATATCTAGTCATTGCATTAGGAAACAATGGACAGAGTCGTTTGTAAGCATTTTAAGGGGCTGTTTGGCAGTCTTTTAATCAGTCTCTTAATGGTTCAGATGTCTGAATGATTCAACACTTAATGGTTCAGACTGTTTGTTTCATGAGCACATGTTTGAATGGTTAAGACATTTACCTCTGAATGGTTAAGCATTATACTGATGCTGAATGTTTAAGAGGTCTAATGTTGAATGATTAATTCATATTATCTGAATTGGTCGGACATTTGTCTTTAAATAGTTAAATGGTATATCAGATTTTAATGGTTTAAACCTCTTTATGGTTTAGCACTTAATGGTTAAAATCTTTTATTGGTTTAGTACTTAATCATTCAGAAGTTGCCAAACGCTCCCTAAGTCTTTTACTAATGGATTTTCGCGAGTGATACTCAATTCATTAAATTCCACATCAAATGAGAAGATATCTCATGATAGATATTAAATTTATTTGAAAAGTCTTTGTTGTTATTCTCACGACTTTTCAGAGTCTTCTCTAAAGGATGAGCTCAACCAAATTCACTCAATCATATATCACACAAGTAGACTAAATTTATTGCAAGAGAAGTATTCAATATCTAGTATAGAAAATTTCCTTTTTACATCAGTATCATATTTAATACAACCACTGTTTTAAATGTACGTATGCACCGTTAAAATAAAAAGTTCCTTTTACATGTTTCCTATAAGTAATAAAGAAAACCATAACATTTTGCAGCGGGGTTTGTAGTGTTTGTTTTACAGTGGTTTTATGTAGCTCCTTTGCAACGGTTTTATGTTAGTTCTTTACAACCATCAAAACGACTACAAATGCCCTTCGACTGTATTAATTGCGATCGGTTTTGGCGTGTGGTCGCTTAAACCTGTTGGCAAATTTCACTAGGGTTATTTTCAAAACTAAGAAAACAACAAAAATATAGATTACTAGGTTAGTGTCCCGTGTATTACACGGATTAAATAAATAAATTATTAAATAATTAATAAAAAAATTATGAATTATAAAACAATGCTTAAAAATAAAATATGATTATAGTTACGTATAAATAGATACTTTAAGTAAAAACAATAATGTATTTTTCTTAAACTTTTGTTTTATAAAAAATTGTGATTTTTAAATACTTTTTTTAAGTAAAATGATTTTTTTAAAAAAGTTCGTTGCTTTTTTGTTTTTAAAAATGTGGTTTTAATTTAAAAAATAGATTTTCAATTATTAAATTATATATTTTTTAATTTAAAAATAATATGAGTAATATTATTAGTATTCAATATTACTTTTAGTAATAGAGATAAATGATAAAGTTAGTATGATAAAGCTTATGATTACGTCACTTCTTATTTTTTTATTATAGATAGATAGATAGATAGATAGATAGATAGATAGATAGACAGATAAATAGATAGGCTATAAACTTATTTATTAAGCGGATTATAGTTAGTAACAAATACAAAAATTTACAGTACAATATTTTAATATAATATATGAGTTATGTGTACGTAATAACTCAAGAAAATAAAATAATTATATTATTTTGTTTTAACTCTCTTATATAAATAGTTTTATTTTCAAACATTTGTTTTAAGATTCTTTTATAATAAAATTTAATTTTTATAAAAGTCTTGTTTATATAAAACTCTAGTTTGTACTTATTCTAGTTGTTTTAATAAGATTGTTTTAAAAAAGTTAACCTTTATATAATTTTTTTAAAAAGGATCAATATAAAATAAAAGATGTGATTTTTGATAAAAGATAATAAAATAGTGTTTTAGAAATTTTCATATTATATAAAAAAATTATTGTTAGTTCTATTTTAATAAAAGGATGTGATTTTTTATTTTCTTGATAAAATCTAATTTTAAAAAATTACATTGATTTTAAAAAAATTAGATAAGAGAGAAAAAATATAACAAAGAGTTTTAATGTTTCAATTACTACAATACTCTTTTGAAGGGAAAAATAATATTAGGATGTTTAGAAGAATGAAAAGTGATAAAAATATGTGTTAAGAGAATGACAAGTGACAAAATAAACATTGTTTTATTAGATACTATAGATTTGTCATCGAATTTTTTAAAAATGTGTTTGTTTTTAAATTATTTGTCACGGGGTAGGTGATTAATATGGCTTCATATTAGAAACTCTACTGGAGTGTGACTGATAATAATACCTTTGAAATTTTCAAGTTACGTACTAGTATGGCTTTTAAAGCTGCCAGATAACACTACTCCCACTTGCACAGACGTAAAGTGCACCTTATAAATTGTAAACAAAAACCCACACACACAATGACACAAAGATATATACTACTTCATACAGAAAGTGAAAGAAATTAAAGATAAACATGCATCTTCATATTATTATTCTCTCTCTTTTCGCATTTTCTATTACAATGGCCTTCGGAACTCTTATAAACAGCATATCAAAGCCAAATTGCCCTACCCATTGCGGGAACGTGACAGTTCCTTACCCTTTTGGTATCGGTAACGACACAGGTTGTCCCCTTAACGACTTGTTCTACTTGACATGTGACATGTCTAATCCCGAAGATCCAAGATTGTTCCTCCTTTCAAGCAATATAGAAATATACAACTTCTCAGATTCAGAGTTCCGCATTCGCACTTGGGCTGGTTTTAAGTGTTACAACCAAAATGGAAGTATGAACAATGAATTTGAGTGGTGGAGTAGGTTAGTTAGTCCCTTCACCTTCTCTCAAAAGAACATGTTCACGGTCCTTGGGTGCGATGATTACGCGTTGATAACAGGAAGAAACTTTTCTAGTGGGTGTTTGGGGCTATGTAGTGAATATCAAGATGAGCATGATAATGGACAGTGCTCAGGATCAGGATGTTGTCAAACATCTATACCAAAGGGCTTAAATTATTATGATGTTACACTTCACACCTTTCAAAACCATACGAATGTTTGGTCCCTCAATAACTGTGGCCTCGCGTTTCTAGGTGAGGAAGGTAGTTTTGTGTTTCGTGGCGCTGATGATTTATCTAATTCGACGGATGCTTGGGAGAGGATAAGGGCTAGTGTCAATGTTGTGGTGGATTGGGTAATTGCACCGGACACTCGCGGTTGCTCCAACTCTACTGTATGCAAAGAAAACAGTTCATGCTATGAGGTAGATGGTGGTGGGTATCGTTGTAGATGCAACAATGGTTACATGGGTAACCCCTATCTTGATCAAGGCTGTCAAGGTTAGTTTCAATGCTTTAATATTTATTTAGTATTAAAATCATTGAAACATCTACGTACATGAGATTACTCAAAAACTGACGTTTGATCACACATAATCAACATTCACAAACCTTCCAATAAACTTTTTCCGAAACATTTTACGTCAACATTTACTTTTTCATTTATTTCTTATAAAGAGTTTATTAATTAAATTTTAATAACTACTTTAGTTTTTAATAATCACATAAAATATTTTATATTATTAAAAGATATTAGTTAATATATTCAATTCTTTTTTTGATAATATTTTTTAAGCAATATAGAATTACTTGAGGCAAAAAATAAAGATTTCGAAAGACAATAAATTAAAGATTAGAGAACTAAATGCTACAATAAATTAATCATTACATCACAAATTAAACATAGATATGATTAGTTCCGAGGGTTCAAAATACGTTCCATATAGAAATATAGAATCATAAATTTCTACTTAAATCTTGATAATAAGTTTAAACAATGTAAACATGAACGTTTTTATTTATATATAAGAGTGCTTAATTAATTTAATTAAATTTTTATAATTAAGTTTGATAAGTTTTCCGATATAATATTCTTTTTTTATTTTCATTCTAACAATGTGTTTTTTTAAAATGTATTAACTATTTTTTTTAATTTTTTTATCATTTCAATTTTTTTATAGAAAAAATATATATTTATTAAAAATATTTAAAAAACAAAACAAAATTTTTTTTTAAATACCTACGAACTCGTTCGTCACCAAGAACCACAAAACCTAAAACCAGCCGATAGCCCAAGTCACAATCGGATATCCTTGACCTTCCTTTGTGTGACCCACCACACACACACATCCATGACCTTGAGTTATGTGGATAGAGTAAAATACTAAAATTAACGATCTCAATAGTTATAACAAGTATTATTACTAGTATACTTGGAATATATAACGAGCTACTTAACATGTGTTAAATTTTACAAAGTTGATTATTACAACTAACAACTTGTTGGCATGCATATATAATAATGGTTTTGGTATTGAGAAAAAAAAAGAGTTTAATTAAGTAGACTCTGACTACAAATATATCCAACTAGAGTGATAGGTTGGTTTTCTTGTATTTTTTATCTAAATTTTAAAACAAAAATAATAAGAAAACATTATTAATTGATACATTCTTTGATTTTGTTCAAAAAAAAATAAGAAAACATACTATTAAAATAAATGTAAGGAAAGTTTACAAGAACGATATTTCAAAAAATACAATTATATAATATAATTATAATCAATAGAGAATACGTATAAGTGCCCCTTGAAACCCCTCATGTCAAGTGGCTTCACCCTATTGAATCTTTGATCTTTAGAGGTAAGTTAGTGACAAAAATCAAAATAGAATCAAACAAGTGTGGAATCTACATGTCTAACTAATATCATTGTTCATTTCAATTAATTTAAAGGAAATCCAATTATACTAAAATGATAAAAAGACATTAGTATCATTAAAAACATAATGATAAACTTTTGTTAGATTCTTTACATGATAATAGGTCGTTTGCTTTTTGTGTTACCCAAGTTAGGTTCTTATGATTTGTCATGACCATCATCTCAAGCAAGTTTTAATGATTTTTTTTTCTGATCAATATTAAATAAGGAAAGAGATTTTTCAAATACTACAATAGTTTCACTAGGTTTAGTTCTTGTAATTCGAACCTAGTACTTGTATTTCTCACAACTTTTTCATTCGGCTATTGGATCTTAGTGTGTAGCTCTTCAACTTAGTTGACGGATATAATAACTTTTATCTTAATAAACTATTAATATTTGATGTTTTTCACATTCTTTAACAATGCTAATTAAGTTTTTTTTATAGACATCAACGAGTGCGAGGATCCTGGAACCAACTCTTGCTATGGTGATTGTTTAAATACTCCAGGGAGTTATAATTGTACTTGCCCGAAAGGATATTTTGGTAATGCAAAAATAGAAGATGGTTGTCAACATGTTATCCGTTCGAAATTTTCTTCAACCACATTTGTTACAGGTAAAACTTTACCTAAAACTTTAAATATGTGTATCTAAACTAGTTTAACTTTGAAAATTATCTTTTCAAGATATTATGCTCACTAGATTGAGTAGAACGATGACTAATTGAAGTGCTTTCCCTTTTCATTTTGCATGTAGCAATGGTGTTTGGTCTATTAGCAATACTATCTAGTATATTGGGGATTTTCTATGGTATAAGGAGGAAGAAACTAATGAAGCTTCGAGAAAAGTTCTTTGAGCAAAATGGGGGCGTGTTGCTAAAACAAAAGATCAATTCACAAGGGTCTCACGAGGCCATGACTTTGTTTAGCACAACACAACTTCGAAAAGCCACTAATAATTATTCTCAAGAGAACATTATTGGCCGAGGTGGCTATGGTGTAGTGTACAAGGGAGTTTTGTCTGATAAACGTGTAGTTGCAATAAAGAGATCTAAAATAGTAGATGGAAGTCAGGCAGAGCAGTTTATAAATGAAGTCTTGATCCTTACACAGGTCATCCATCGAAATGTGGTTAGTCTTTTGGGGTGTTGCTTGGAAGAGGAAGTCCCGGTACTAGTTTATGAATTCATCTCAAATAACACTCTTTTCCATCACATTCATTTTAGATCGGGTGGAATGAGTTGGTTATCATGGGAAAATCGATTGAGGGTAGCTGTTGAAGCTGCCGGTGCACTTGCATATCTTCATTATGAAACTATTATGCCAATCATACATAGAGATGTTAAGTCTACCAACATATTACTAGATGATAACTACACTGCAAAGATTTCAGATTTTGGTGCATCAAGGTTAGTCCCATTAGATCACGAGCAAGTAACTACTCTCATTCAAGGCACACTAGGGTATTTAGATCCAGAGTACTTTAATACAAGCCAACTGACTGAGAAAAGTGATGTTTATAGTTTTGGAGTGGTCCTTGCAGAACTCATAACAGGGAAAATGCCAATCGGGGTTGATAGATCCAATGTTGAAAAGAATTTAGCAAGTTATTTCGTAAATTCAATTAAAGAAAACCATTTATATGAAATTGTTGAACCTCGAATATTACGTGAAGGGACTTTTGAGCAAATACAAGCAGTGGGTGATTTGGTAAAAAGATGTCTTAATCCACAAGGTTGTGATAGGCCAACAATGAAAGAGGTGGTAATAGAGCTAGACAACTTAAGAAAATTCAAAACTCATCCTTGGATTCAACAACAAACATGCCAACAGACAAGAAGTTTAGTCCTAGAAGATGAGCACTCTGATCTTTACGAGGTTCCATTAGTTTCATATGGTAGTAATGACAGGGACTCTTACTCGAGCAACACATACATGGTGTTTGAAGAAAACAAACCACGTTAAGTTTTTGGTGTTTTTTATGTTGCCGATTACGTGCGCATCACCCTTTGTTTGCACCAACTATGCTTGCTATGGTTATAATTAGTAGCTTTGATGTTTTTCTATTGTAGTACTTCCTTGTAACAATATTCCAAACTTCAAAAGTTCTAGCGCATAAAATTTCTGAAGGGTTTTTAAAGTTGATGAACCGGCCACTCCCAGCATACTTATCTTAGAGCTTCAGGCCATTTATTTTCTTTTAAATCAACATCAGAGAGAAAAGGTGATGTTGAATTGGGTATATTGGATTAAGCACTCTGTTGTTGCTACTTCCATCAAATTTTGAGTTGTGTTTGTTTCCCATTTTGATAATCAGGTCATTTATTTTTTCTCCGTTAAACTCACAACCGTTTTTAAAATATTAAATATTTATAGGAGTGAATAATGTCATACCAAATACACAAATGAATAGTTATATGGTACTCTTTCTATACTCACAAACACTCATAAGCATCTTCTCACACTCATAATAATAAAAAAATAAAATGAATGTTGTAAGTTCAAGGTCTTTTAAAGACAATAAAAAGTGAATGATTAGAGGTCTACAGTCTTAAATGTTTCTAAAAATTTATTATTACTAGCTTTAAATTTATATATATGTTGTTTTGTGATTCAGGGTCTGGGTTGATTATACTTAAAAAGAAATTAAAACAAGAAGAATTTGTTTATGTTAAAGAAAAAATTTGTGCTACAATTCTTAAAGATGAAGTTAAGGAAGACAATATTCATTAGAAAGAAGGAAGCCTAAATTCAAGAAGGATAACACCTCAAATAGCAGAGGACGCGTAGACACCAAAAATTAAAGTCGAGAATCTCCTACAACATGATGAATTAAGAAGGCTATGAAGTCAATAACAGGAAGACTCAAAGTTGGATAAACAATTAGGGGTATTGTTAGCCTTTAGTGTTAACAAATTTGAATAAAAAGTTAGTGGGCCATAATGTAAATAGTTTAAAGTGTGTTTAGAGTCTATTATGTATACATAAAGAGTCGAGGAGTCGTTGTGTAATCTCCGTAAATTAGAAACTATATTCATGAAGAAATGTGTGACGGTAAGAATTAATATCACGTTGATTCCAACATCTTTGTATAAATCGAGTCCTGTAGAAACATTCAAGGGTTAAGAACCCGGATTTCAATTTAGGTATTGTTTGATTATCTTTGTTGAAATCTTTGCTTCGCCCAACTGTGAGCCATAACTTTGTCATATATGTATACAGGCTTCCTTTCTCTTCCCATCTTCGTCACGAGCCATCGTTGGAGATGGTCTAATATCATGGTGGACCATAGACTGGCATTGACTACGTTATAAGGGGGTGTTTGTTTTTTCCAAAAAAACTCTTTCTGATCTATTTTGTTTGGGTCGCGCAGACCACGCGCAGACATTGAGGTGTGCAAAGTGTTTGTTTTTTGGAAGATTTTTCAATAAAAAAGGTCTGCGTGAGGTCTGCATGGTGCAGACTTGGCACAACCACTTCTAAAGTCTTCTAAAGTTTGCAGAGAATTAAACACCATTACCCACCACCACTCATGTCCCCCACCACCGTCCACCCCCACCACCACTGTCCGCCACCACCACCGTCCGCCTCTCCCACCGTCCGCCTCCACTCATCATCTGCCACCACCACCACCCACCGTCCACCACCACCCCCACCATCGTCCAGCACCGCTGTATACCACCACCAGTTGATTTTAGCAATCTGCAGCCGTTAAAGAACAAACAATAATTAATTTATTGCAGACTGCAAAGATTTGGTCCACCTCTTCTCCTACAAATGTGATCCGCAGACAACAGACATTTTGTTGCACAAAAAACAAACAACACCTAACTTAACATTATAACAAAGGAGAGCCACAATTAAGTATAATTCCAAAATAAAATTGCACAACGACGCGAAGAAATTTCATGATAGATGTCCATTTAATTTGGGACGTAGTAAAAAAACTTTGGTGTTATATATCCTCATGACTTTTCATGGTCTTTTCTAGAGGAAGAGCTCAATCAAAGTGTTTCATTAATATTCAATACAAACCCAAATTCACTCAACCATATAAAACACAAGTAAACTCGGTTAATGCATAACAACTAGACCACCACACAAGACAAGAAAAAGAAGACATCACCAAGATAAGTACTTCTTGAAAAACCAAAAATCCATGCCTTGTTTGAAAAGTATTTTACTGGTTAGGCGGGTGAATTTGACCACCTAGTTTTTCTGTCTTTTTAGGGTTAGATTTAATAAAGGGAAACAATTTATAATAAACATAGTAAATTCAACTTTTAGAATGTTTAGAAGCAACATGTCGAACTCGTTGGGATAACTACTAAAATAATATTTTTAGTAGTTAACAAAATTGACGTGACACGTGACGGGTTGAATTTAAATTATTTTTTTTTAGATTTCAGTGTTTCCCTGGCAGAATGCTGGGGTGGTGTTACAGCGCGTATGACAAGGAGTTTCAAGGGGGGCGAAGATGCATTACCAAGGGTAACCCCTACCTTGATCCGGGCTGCCAAGGTTAGTCTCTAATGTCTATACCAACATCATTTTAATGGCGATCCCAACATATAATACTGTTCTGGAACGACTAGCTTATACAATCTTTAATTTTACTCTTAAATCAATCTTTTGTACATACAGAACTTGACCCCGAGCCACCTATGATGGTGAATTGACAATCTTAATTATATTGTAATATGCATTACAAATAAATCAAATATCATATTTATTGATGGTCTTTATTTATAAATATTAACCACATATTTTTATTGTAATTTTATGCGTAAAATAATTTAACTTTGTTTCATGTTTTTTTTTAACAAGTTCAATTAATTTGGTATTTTTATAGATATCAATGAGTGTGCGGATCCAGGAAACAACCCTTGCTATGGTGATTGTGTAAATACTCTAGGGAGTTATAACTGTACATGTCCCCAAGGATCTTTTGGTGATGCAAAAATAGAAAATGGTTGTCAACGCCATAAAGACTCAAAGTTTTCTTCAACCATATCTATTCTAGGCAAGTCTTTAATAAAAGTATATGATGTATATATATGTAATATATATATATATATATATATATATATATATATATATATATATATATATGTATATATATATGTATATATATATGTATATGTATATATATGTATATGTATATATATATATGTATATATATATATATATGTATATATATATATGTATATATATATATATATATATATATGTATATATATGTGTGTGTGTGTGTGTGTCAGCTAGTATAACCTTGAAATTAAATTTTATAAGATGTTAGTTAAAAAAAGCAATGTTATTTCATTAAAAACAGAAAGGCACAACTATTAACTAAATTTTAATTCTTATGTAGCTATGGTGTTTGGCACGTTAGCAATACTATGCGGTATAGTGGGGATTATATATGGTATAAAGAGGAGGGGGCTCACGAAGCTCCAAGAAAAGTTCTTTGAGCAAAATGAGGGTGTGTTGTTGAAACAAAAGATCAATTCACAGGGGTCTCATGAGGCGGTGACTTTGTTTAGCATTGCACAACTTCGTAAAGCCACGCGTAATTATTCTAAAGAGAATATTATTGGTCAAGGTGCCTATGGTGTAGTGTATAAAGGAGTTTTGTTTGATAAACGTGTAGTTGCAATAAAGAAGTCTAAAGTAGTGGATGTGAGCCAAGCAGAACAGTTCATAAATGAACTCTTGATCCTTACGCAAGTCGTCCATCGAAATGTGGTAAGGCTTTTAGGGTGTTGCTTAGAAGAGGAAGTCCCTGTGTTAGTTTATGAGTTCATTTCATCTCTAATAACACTCTTTCCCATCACATTCATTCTAGATTAGGTGGAATGAGTAGGTTATCATTGGAAAATCGACTAAGAGTCGCTATTGAAGCTGCTGGTGCACTTGCATACCTTCATTCAGAAACTATTATGTCAATCATACACCGAGATGTTAAGTCTACCAACATATTACTAGATGATAATTACACCGCAAAAATTTCCGATTTCAGTGCATCAAGGTTAGCCCCATTAGATCACCAACAAGTAACTACTCTTATTCAAGGCACACTAGGGTATTTGGATCCAGAGTATTTCAACACAAGCCAACTAACTGAAAAAAATAATGTTTATGGCTTCGAAGTGGTTCTTGCAGAACTGATAACCGGGAGAAAAGGCAATTAGTGTAGATAAATCTGATGTTGAAAAGAATTTAGCAACATATTTTGTCAATTCAATGATAGAAAACCGCTTATATGGAATTGTTGACCTCGAATACTACAGGAAGGAACGCTTGAGCAGATACATGTTGTAGGTGGTGATCTTATACAATGAAAGAGGTGGTAATAGAGCTAGACAACTTGAGGAAATTCACAACTCATCCTTGGATTCAACAACCAACATTTCAAGACAATAGAAGCTTAGTCCTTGAAGTTGAGCACTCTGATCTTTATGAGGTCCCATTAGTTTCTTCTGGTACTCATGATAAGGAACATCACCCCGACACGCAACACATCCATGGCATTTGAAAAAAAACTACGTTAAACTCCGGGGTGTCGTTTTTATGTTGTCGATTGTGTGAGCATCACCGCCTCCTTGTTTATTTACCAATTATAGTTGTTTTCTTTAAGTTTTCTTATCGGTGTAGTTGTAAGTTGTAACATCTTGAAATTTTTTTGAAGTTTGATCACATGAAATTTTAAAAAGGATTTTAATGTGGATGGAGCACCACTTAGTCTCCGATAATACATCTTAGAGCTTCAGACCATTTTTATTCTTTTGTATCAACCACACAAGGAAAAAAAATTGTTGAATTGAGTAGATTGGATCGATAACTCTATATTACAACCAGTATGATCGAATTATGAGTTGTGATAGTTTTCCATTATTATTTTTGGGTACTCTAGCAAAGCCTTGTAAAAGTTTGTCGGGCACTAAAAATCCTATGAGTTTAAACACGTCTCAACTAGATACTACTAGTATCAAGTGCTCGTGAATACCAATACATTAAAAGATGAGGAAAGATTTCAAATCATGAAACCTAGAAAAATAATGTTTCATATGTTAGAATTATATAGTACAACTAATTAGGGAATCTACGTAAACCCTCTTTTGAGACATATATTGTCTGACTTTATAATGCATGTGATCAAGTTGCTTGTGTTTTCGTGACAGGACATGAAGGTATTAGAGTATGGTTTGATAACTTTGATTTTCCATGTGTTGATCCTTTAATTCAATTGTTTTGAGGTCTGATGTATCAACCTCTTAATAGAAAGTAGGTTGTCTCGTATCAAAAGAAGCTCATTCGTTTGTCTGATACCTTTCATTTTAAAGACTGTATTTTTGTATGCCACAATGTTTTTTTCCGTGTTTCCACCAAAGTTTTCAAAAACTATGGTTCGAGTGGAATATCTTACGCAAATGGTGGGTGAGGTGAATGAAGGTCTTGCAACCTAACATGATGTTGCAATAGAAGCATACTCTTTTTTAGCACAACTCCTAATGTACTTCTATTGACTTAATATTCTTTTAATGTACTTTTGTCAACTTATACTTTCACCTTTTACGACTTTTTTGAACCTTGACCTCTTGGATAGATTGCTGCAACAGGAGCATATGATTGCTGCAAGGATGAAGTTCCTATAGCTATGGTGACTTAATACAAAGTAGCATATAACTCTATGTTGTCAATCAGATGATTTCTTGATTGTGGTCTGCGTCAATCACTCGAAGCAGGTGCAACTTCTTAGCATCGTTCAACATATGTAGCTTCGAACTCCAGCAGTATTATTATTTTCTGTTTGTTTTCATTTTATTAGTTTGTGATAAGTGGTTTGTTCTTGTTATCGGCTTTAATGGTGAATGACAGTAATCGTATGGGTCCACAACGTTGATGAAATGTGATCATGAAGATCAAGGTCTTTGAAAGACAAGAAAAAGGCATTGGTAGAAATTACAACATGACTGATTGGTTAGAGGTTGTGAAAGTTACCATTACCGGTTTTAAATATTATATATATGTTGTTTTGTGATTCAGGATCAACTCAATAACCCAATATAACTATTGTCGTTGACCTGGTGTATTCTCAGTTCATGGTTTTGGAGTTATAAAGTTGCGGTTTTTGTAGATTTAATTGAATTGTGGCAATGGTATTTATGAACTAATGAGTTGTTTTTCAACAAATTTCCTAACTGTGAGAACCATAAGAACATTACGAAATAAACCACACTTATTTATGATACACAGTCACAGGAAAAATAATAATTAGTTTACATATACACAACACAAAAAAGTGTTACATTTTGTATCTTCATGTAAATAAACAATAATAATTACAGAACATGTTTCCCTTAAAAGGGTGTTTCTTGTACTTCCTAATCATACAGTGTGGTTATCTGTCATGTATGTAGCCGGTACACGAGTTGTTAAGATTTAAGTAGGGTTCATGTTAGCGGATAATGTTTGGGACTTCAGGTGATTTTTTTTATTTATTATGGACAATTGTATAGGTTTAATTAGGTGGTAATGATACTTACAGGAAGTAAGATAACTGCTCTTTCTTCCTTGAACCACCCTCCCCATATTGATCATTCCATTGCTTCAGCTCACTCATTATTGAGCCCTCGGCTGCAAAACTAGCTGCCACCTGTAATGATTTTTACGATAAAAGAAATCAATATATCTATCTAATACAATCTAGTACAAATCAAATTGTTTATTATATATATACTGTAGGGGTGATTTCATATGAGAACCATTTTCTGGTCTTTGATCATGGAGCGAACAAAAGGAGGGGACGGTTTCAATTCATGAAGCGGAAGAGACATAATAGAGAGAGGTCTCAATCATCCATTGAAATATGATCCAAGGGCTTAAAAGTGGTTCTCATATGGACCTCACTCTATTCCTATATATTCACACACAGATTGATAGATAGATAGATAGATAGATAGATAGAAAGATAGAGAAAGCACCTGGCTTTTAGCTTCCCTGAAGTCTTTCATGTTAAGTGGCCTTATAGTTATCACCCTGTCTTTAGGTTCTTCAGGGGTTTGTGAGTCAAGACCACTCTCAGCTTGGATTTTTTTCGCCTTTTAGTTATAAAGATGCCATTTTCAGACACTCAAAGCAATGTAGCAAAACAAAAAATGGTATGTGTGAAAGAAAATTGACTAATTTTGGTTGGATACAATACTTACAATATCCTTTTTTCTCTCTTGCTGAATCAACTCTCTAACGGGTCGATATGCCGCAGTTGTACACAAATTCTGTATTTTCAACAAAGACCTTTGTTAATTGCATATATGAATTATCTTTATCACTTATGAAGGAAAGAGAATACCACCTTCAAATCACTTCCACTAAATCCGTCTGTCATGTTGGCAAGCTCTCTAAAGTCCAGCCCTTCAACGACACTTTCTTTGGATAAAAGTGTTCTCAAGATCATTTCCCTCTGCTCTACAGATGGTAGCCCAACCATTATCCTACTCACCATATTAAACCTCAATTACACATGATAACAAAAACTATATAAAGATACTAGTTCAATCCTTCTTGAATGAATTGAGCTGTAAAAATCTGAATACACTTTGGGGAATTTTGACACTTTCAACGCATTTAAACAATTAAATTTTTTACCTATGTTTTTAGAGTATGCCCTTTTGACTAGTTAGGGGTCAAAATAAACCTGAATCAATCCATTTCAGGTCTATCATTTTTGGATGTAGAAGGTGGGTAACTTTAAACATTATGCATACTATTATTGATTACCTTCTTTCAAAGCGCCTGATAATTGCTTCATCAAGGTCAAATGGTCTATTAGTTGCAGCAAGAACAAGAATTTGTTTTTGACCAGATTTGGATAATAATCCATCCCAGTGAGTCATAAACTCATTCTTAATCTTCCTCATAGCTTCATGCTCTCCACCTTTTGACCGTGAACCCAGCATGCTATCAACCTCATCCACAAATATTATAGTGGGTGAGACCTTGGCTGCAAGAGTGAACAAGCCTCTAACCATTTTTTCATCTTCACCGAACCATTTTGAAGTGATAGTTGACATAGAAACATTAATAAAACTTGCTCCAGCTTCACTAGCAATGGCCTTAGCTAGCATTGTTTTTCCGGTTCCAGGAGGGCCAAATAGTAATATTCCTTTACATGGTTTTAAAAGGCCTCCCACAAACAAGTCTGGTCTTCTTAGAGGTAGCATTACTAGTTCTTGAAGTGATTCTTTGATCTCACTTAAGGCACCGATGTCAGCAAAAGTTACACCAACTTCATTTGCTGGTATGACTTCTGGCCTTATGCGTTTCTCAAATTCATTGTCTGGTGGCACTTCCTGAAAAAAGGGCGGGTTTTAATTTTTAACTGAGAAAATATGAGTCAAAACCGTATGTCTTTTTCGATTTTTTACAAGATCAAATGATGGAAGTTAAATTCTATATAAACATCACAAATTAAATGGACGGAAACATAAGGTGGTACTTTAACTAATTGTAGAGGTGGTAATCTTGACCCTCTTTAAGCATGTTTCATAACATAATAGAAGTACAGTAAAAGAAACAGGCTGAACAGATCAAAGTCACCCAAACCGTGCTGTTACTCTAAACCATTTTCTTTGAGAAATCGTAGTAGTCAAAGAAGATGAGACCGGGTGACTGTGCCTCGTGCAGACACAATGCAATGACCTTCCTCTACGCGCAAGCGCGGGGCTTTTTTTCTAAATTCCTATGAATTATATATCGTTTTGCTGTTCCTATTATTGCAGTCTCTTTCTTTTTCTTGGGTGGTCGTATTTTTTGCTACTAGCCTACTATGCAAGAAATTAAAGTGTTACTTATTATGATTCTCATAATCATTATTGATACTCTGAACTATTCAATAACAAAATGGAAAAAATAGTGCCCCAGGTCAACCAGACATGACCCTTGCATTAATCTTGACTGTGAAAAAGACATAATGGGTGAACCAAGAAATCGAGGATTGAAACGGTTCACGTGTGAAAGTTGGTGCTTGAAATGAACACAAAAGAAAAGATAGATCGGTCTTAGGCTCTTAGCAAGTTATGTATTAGTATAAATAGAGATGTTAGGGTACTCTATTTTGTGTGCTTTTTTATCTTAATAATATCAAAAGATTCGTGGGGAGTTTCAAACAAACTATCAGTGTGTTTTCGGGTTTAATATCTATTCTGGGCCAGCAGACCCTTTATGCCTGTATATTCTGCAAATTTAAGCATCTAATACAAGAACAGATTGAGAATGTTGGACTTACTGGAGCTTTTTCTGGTGGAGGAGCAACATTATCAGCATTCTTAGGGGCCGATGCTTCTGCTTCACTAGGAGCTGTGGTTTCAGGTTTTGTTTCTGATTTTGTGCCAGCATCACCTTTCCCACTCATATCCTGTAATTTAATGTATAACTAGATGAAAAAGTATCACGTGGGATTCATGGATAAATAAAGCTAAAACTTTTGAGATAAAAGTAAATGTTGAAGATGTTAATCCGATCATCTTGAAGTCAAAGGGTCTTAGTGTAATTAGTAAAAGTATGTGTATTATGTATTTAATTACCCATAGTGAAATGAAATTACAATAATTAACCGTCATAAAAATATACTAGTAGAGAACTAACCTTCGAGGGGATATTTTTTATAGATCTAACTTCTTGGAACAGACTCAATCCATGGGCCAAACTGCTCCATTTTCAAGACACTAGGTTAGCAATAAACAAACATTAGTCAACCAATAATCACATAATATGCTAATAAACAGACCTTGCAGCAGAAATAATTAGTCTTCCATTTCTGTAGTCAGGATTCGTAGTACTTGTTAGATGATGAGAAATTGCTGATACCACAACTTCGTCAATGTATTTGCTGAGGGCAATTGTGTCAGATACACATATAGAACCAAGATCATCACATTCAAGATCATTGGCTGCAAGAACTTCACTAATATGATTTCTGTTATCTTGAAACTGGATCATCTTCATGTCTTCTTGCAATTGGTTTTTCCAACTAACAAGATGGTTTTCTTCCTCAGGAGGTTTGATATCAAT
Source organism: Flaveria ramosissima (assembly GCA_025215565.1). Classification (NCBI taxonomy): domain Eukaryota; kingdom Viridiplantae; phylum Streptophyta; class Magnoliopsida; order Asterales; family Asteraceae; genus Flaveria; species Flaveria ramosissima. The sequence continues at coordinate 3,689,174 of CM046036.1, forward strand.
GGTGTATGGAAACACAGAAGTAATCCTCTCGTCTACTACATCGTAGTCTGTATCAAGATCCGCAACTCGTGACCCTAGGATTAGTACTGGTCCAGATAACTTTTTCAACATTTTCTGGAATAAGGTATTTATCCTTTGTGATTTTCCTAGGAACTTCTCGACATCTCTAAGATACAACACAATTGGAGTGTTGTTCGACGTGTGAGTAAGAACCTACAACCATAGGAAAAATATATGTTCATGCAACATCTCACATAGCATCCAGGAGATTAAACCAATTTAACCTTGTCCCTAGAGATTAAAAGATAGGCTGATCGAGCGCGTTGATAACGATCAAAACATGTTGGGGTTGGAACAGATCATTTTTGGTACGAGTTGCTGGCTGACCAGGTTGATTTGACCCACAAACATTTTTTGCTTATTTTTATTTTTTATAACTGAGTAACGTGTTAATTATGATTACAAAAATAATGTTATTAGTTTGGTAAAATAATCTATCTTTAAATTTAAAGATTTAGGAGGCTGTATGCATAAAAATAGACTTTGGTCGACTTTCAAGTTGTTTGATCTGTTCCGCTCTTCTATAGCATTTTTTATTGTTTGACACATTAGGAATATAACATGACTGAAATCCACTTGTTCACAAGAAAACAGTCAAAATATTCAACCCAAATAAATACCAAAAGAAAGTGAAGAAGACATAATACCTTGTATAGGGTCTGTACAAAAAGCTTTTCGTCGAAAGACCAGCTGCTTGTGCGTCTAAGTGGAGCTGAGAAGAAGGTGGTGTCATAACATATCAGAAGCAAAAAAATAAAAATCATATGTTTTAAGGCTCCTAACATAAAATTCTAATCAGAACTGGTTTCAAAATGCTACTCTGTTTTAAACATAGCATTTCCCCGATCTAAAGACATAATTTAGCACCAAACTGAATATAGTGGCCCTAAACCAACTATAACATTTTTCGCTCTAAACACATCATTTAGTTAGTAGCATTTACTTTTTTCTGCCGTTCTAAAAAGGTTTAATTTTTTCTGGCTTTTTACCTGGATTTACTGGAGTATAGTTTGAAGCAAACTCATTCATATTAGCTGCAGTAGATGCATTCCTCCTAAGGTTTGGGGGATTCTGGAGAGCTTCAGGCCCTCTGCAATTGAAAAGGACAAAATAGAACACGACTACCTATTTGCAGGAATCGCAGAATTCCAATCAACAGCTAAGGGGGAATCATAAATTATACCTTGATCCAAAATCAGCAACACTACTTTGTCTACGTAAGCCCCCTGCAGAACAGTTATCCAATATCAAACAGAAATAAAAATAAAAAAAGGCAAGCACAACACCTGAAAAAATATTAAGATTCTCCAACATAAGGGATTTTCTTCTATACTTTCATATCAAGTGGGATTGTGTACCATGGGACTTTCTTGAATAAAGATGAAAGTAACATATGAGCTCAAATCGCATATACCACTGGACACGGATATTATAATCTTAACAAATGAACTTAAATACCTCTTCTTTCTGGTTTCGGTTGAACCACAGACAGTCCTGATTCAAATAAGCCAGTCATTCTCCCCAAAGTTGTTTCTGATATAGACCTCTTCAAGGACTAGAAAAATAGTGTATTAGTAAATGTACAAATCAACATAAACCTCACCTCTTCATTTCCAAATGTGGCAGCTTGCAACAGAAAATGTGTTCAGTTCATACTTAAACAGATAAATGATTTAGAAAGATACACGTAATCCAATACAAGAAATAAGAGGTTATGAATTGGTCAACGTGCTTACGTTTGTTTTAGCAGAAGCTCCATATTTGCTTTGGAGCTGAAACAAAACAATAAACAAGATTAGTATATAAGTACATATTAAAAAAACGAATCCATTAACGCTCACCTTAAGTGAAAAATCTGTAACATCCAGCAATAACAGCTTGGCTTCAAAATAATGAGCCAAAGCTTTAGCAAGCATTTGCTGATAAAGTTCTTCAATACCAACAACAAACAAGCAAATTTAGAAAAATTATATCTATAGTCTATACTTAACCAAGACAAGCAGAACAACACTAAACAACCAACCCGCAGGTCCTGATAACAATATAGTTCGGCTTGCAGGAGCAAGGTTCCTTGTGTGCTTAGAAAAATCGATGTTCTTTAAATAAACAAACGCAGCACTAGTAAGTAAGGTCCTTGTCTGCTCACTGTCAAAACAGTCAACAAAATAATTGTCAGTGAATTCGAATGAGTTACATTGTCCATGGTTCTAACATTAACTTTATGTCATCACACTGCAAAAACTATATACATAAATTTGACACCTTCAGGATAGACACTGTTCCTAATGAAACATTATGACAATATTACTAGCATACATTGTCATAAGTCTATGAGAATTCATTGTCATATTACTAGCATACATTGCCGTAAGTCTATGAGAATTCTTCCCTAGAAAAAGGATAGATGCAATATTTGCACATAATACTGTACCAATATAACATTTTAAACCATTAGTAAATGGACTTAAACAAAAATCATTCGAAGAAACTCGAAATTCACAAGGATTGTCTTACCTGAGATAATATGGAAACTCATAGAAAGTGACCTTGCTGTCTCTGCCATCAATAATCATACTAAGCATCTCACGCTCCATTATCTGTGGCGTGATACCGTTCGCCGATGAATCAGAACCGCTGGTCAAACGATTTACAGTCCTCCCCATTCCAAGCCCAACCCCTATCCCTATTCCTACACTCAACGCCGACACAAACGCACGTCCTTGGTCCATCTTCCTCAATTTCAAACCCTAATATCTGTTTCCAACCAAAACTAATCACAACACGCAACAAACAGATGCAACAATTACAATCTAACTATCAAACAACAACAAATTAGCTTCACATACGCCATAGATGAACAGAATATCAAAAAACGAAACTGAAACTTACGATCCGAAGCCTTATATGCACCTTATGATCCAATATGGCAAAATGTCTGAAAATTTCCAGTTATTGACCACGGTAGAGAAGATTATACAATCGATGGTGATTGAAATTGTGATCCTGAATTCCTATGAAATCAATTCGATTCTCGATCCATTCCTTTATACGTATATGCATGTGTACAATATAATTTCTGCTTTCTAGGGGACAGAAATGATCGATCTCTGTACATATGTTTCTCTATCTATAGCTATATTACAGGTGTATGCATTTGATATACACAATTTTCGGTTAATACGCACAGAATTTCAAGACACATGCACACGACGATAAGCATCTTTAGTGACGGAAAAAAATCGTCAGGAATGAGCGGATCAACGGAAACGACGGAGAAGAAGGAGTTGGTTTGTACTTCCCGCTACAAGCAGTGTCGATTGAAAAATTAGTCTCCAAATTTCGGCCCAATTATATAGTTGGTGTTATTGGCCCAATTAGTTTTTGGGTTTTGGCCCATTAGGGCATTCATATTAGATTTTTTAAAATATTTTGAGGAAAGTCTTTAAAATATATGAAATGGTTGTTAGTAGTTGTATGTGAAAGGAAGAAAAAATGTTACTGTTTATTGTAAAATTAGGACAATATTGTTCACCCCTTATAAATTTTTAAATATCTTTTATAGTGGTTGTCAGTGAAGTAGAAAGAAAAAGTAATGATAAAAATATAAAAATATTATTTAATTGAAAATATGAGAGAAAATGTAGTGATTTTTTGTGTAATTATAAGGATAAAAATAAAGAACCTGGTTTCAGTGCTCTTACGTGTTTGAAGCCTCGTATACTTGGTAAGTTGGTTTGTTACGTCAAACGTGTATATTTAAAACCCATACTTATTTACAAAACTATCAAAAAACATTGTAATTAGTTTTAAAAAAATCTAATGTTCATTACCTTTAATATAATTGTTATTTAATGTCTAAAAATATGTTTTTTTTTATTTTTTACTTAATATCAATACTATTACTATCATCTTTTGATAATGCGAGAAAATAAATGATGAATGTACCCTTTTTTGTTATTATTTTATTAGGTATAAAAATTATGATTACTATATTTATATATGTTTAAACTGCACTTAAATAAGAATTTAATACTTTAATTACTTATTAACTAGCCTAATCTAATTCTAATATCATTGTAATATCTGCTTTGTCATGTCAATCAATATTGTTATCTCGAGAGACCATCCATTCTAAGTGACAACCTATGAGAAACTTTCGGATTTGTTTTTGGTTTCCTGGATAAATACTAGAATATCACTTTTCCTGATATGATTATCACTAAAGCACGTTTAACTATAAAGTTCTGCTCTTATCTATAATCAATGCACACAAAACGCGTTGATGATATTTGAAGCGTAACATTTATTATGACCTCAACATCCTTATGTTCACAGGCAAAAGTTATGTAATTTTCAAAAATATATATCACCAATTTTCCAGATACATTATCTATTAACTTAAAGGACAATCACGACAATTTTCTCTCAGGTTCTTTACACATACTTCAAATTATGTTAGATCCTGGACCCTTTATTGAAAATATAAAAGCTTCTAAATTAAACTTATTCCAAAACTCAACATGTTGCAAATAAAGATATACTACATTACATAATTCCGCATTCAATAACACGGTACTAACAAAATACATTACAACTCCTCTTCATAAACTCTTGGAACTGAACTTGATTTAGGGACACTCGTACAACTTGATATCCATTTCAAGTCGAAAATAGTAATCACCTTGTGCAACGTCAGTACGAATGGTAGCAATCCCTCGTGTCATAAAGAAATCTCCGGTGCCACCAACAACAGAAAGATCCCTTGTCTCCTCGTTGATTATATCCGCACCCATAATATTAATCGTTCCTTTATGCTCAGTAGAATTAAAGACCAACGTATAAGAAAACCAAGCGTTATATGTGGTCTTCATATCATAAAAGAAAAAACCTTGAGCTCGAGCCACAGGTGGAGACAAGAGGTGGTTGTCTTTGGTTATTGGATCATCAAAGACAACAAGCATCCCATGGTTGAAATTCCCGAGCTTCGTATGGTTTGTGATCGCTGCTGATGTGGCATTAGCGGCGTTGGTGCCGTTGAAGAGGATGTCATGGTAGTAGAGCACAAATCTCTTGCAGGGTTTCTTCTCGTCTAGTTTTTTCGAGTGAGCAAATATGAAAAAAGAACAAAGGATCAAGAGTGAAAAGAAAAAGGAAACAATGTGTTTGTTAATAGGAGCCATTGCTTTTTTGGATTTGTGTTCTAAGTTCTAACGCATTTTGTATCTTGATTTGTTCGATATATATAGAAAGGAGATGCAACTTGTTTTAGGAAGGTAGTGGGAATCTAGTACAATTGGGGGTTGTTTGGTACCATCTGTATCAGCATTTTAATGATTTAAATGTCTGAATGATTCAGCACTTAATGGTTCAATTTGTTTGTGTCACGAATGTCTGAATGGTCCAGACATTTGCCTCCGAATGGTTAAGCATTATACTAATATTGAATGGTTAAAAGGTCTAATGCTGAATGGTTAAAACCTCTTAGCTGAATTGGTTACATATTTGTCTTTGAATAGTTAAGCGATATACTATTTTTTAATGGTTCAGACTTTTTAATAGTTCAGTACTTAATGGTTCAGACCTATTTTTAGTTCAGCATTTAATTATTCAGAAGTTGTCAAACAACCACTTAGATTAAAATACAAATATAAAAGATGAATAAATAACAAAATGAGCTTCTTAATAGTTTCATTTAAAGAACACAACTTGTTAGGTTGATTTCTAGAAGATGTGTATTTAGTAGGAGAACCCAAAAAAATTATGAAAAACATATAAAAATAATTTGTATTCGGCTTCTTACTAACACTTGGCTACTTATTGTTTCAATGTGTAAGAATATAATTTGTTAGCTTAATGAATAGAAGATGTGTATTTAGTAGCAGAACCCAAAAGTTATGAAAAGTATATAAAATATAAACGTTTTATTTATATCTTTTGGTATTAAAGAGATTTTTTCGATTATACTTTGTAAAACTCGAGATGTTAATAATATCCTTAACCAAAAAATTTAACAAAAAATTAAAAATTAAAACGCAACTGATGTTCCCTTTATAGGTTCGGATTTCCTGTTTTATTTTTTTATTTTTCATTTTCTTTCTTACATATTTGGTACAATTATACTTTAACATATTACAAAATGTTATGTTGTATAATGGGAAATGTGCAAATAAAAAACCCTTTAACTGTTTTTTTTTGTAATATGCCTGATTAACTATCTGTTACTCAAGTTTTCTTTTTAATAAAATTTTTGTTGGTCTTTCAAAAAAAACCCATTAAAATTAAAAAGAGTAATAAATAATTTTAACCATCAATATTCTAAATCAATAGTTGAGATTTAAGAAAAAGTTTATTAAAAAAATATTTTAAAAATAATAACTTTTGTTGACTTTTTACAAGTTCTTTCACTTTTTTAATACTTTCATAACTTTTATATATGACGTTATTTATTTATATGAATTACACCACAAAAACATGTGTTTTCTAATCTTTAAAACGAGTATAATATTGTTATATAAAAAGATAATATTTTTTATGTTTTTAAGCTCATATTTCGTCATTGTGTAATTTTATTAGTTATTGTGTTTTTCTAAATACTATTATATTTTATTAAAATGATGAGTTTGAAATAAATATATTGGTAGAATAACATCGTTGTGTATCTCTAATATGTAAATTATAATATAAATGAATAATTATTAATCTAATACATTAAAACAATGACAAAATAACAAAATGTCTCATTATATTTTTTGATCGTTATTGTGTTATCTGAAACACTAAAAGTTTTAAAAAATACATTAGTGAAATAACATTACTGTGTACTTGTAATTGTATAACACAATGATAAATAACAAGTTTAAATATTCTATAAAAACAATGATAAAAATAGTACAATGTGTTATCTTTAACACTATGAGTTTTTAATGAAAGTATATCATCGTGTACTTCTAATTGTAAAACACAATGATAGATAACAAGTTTGTATAATCTATAGAAACAATGGCAAAAACAACATAAAATGATATAAAACGTAAAACTCAATGATGAATACATAAAACAAATGCTGTAAAATATAACACAATAAACTGATACTTAACACGATTAACGTATAAGACACAATGAGCTGACGTATTTGACACAATAACCAAAATGTTGTATTTTTAAAAAAAATATAAGAACACGTGTTAAGCATACAATTCTTCTTAGGATTTTTTATTAAATATACGTTTTATTATAACCATACCCATCTCCCTAATCTAATAAAAGAGTAAATGGTGATGTCACGTGTCAGCACTACATTTATTTTAATCAATTTTTTCATGCTTCTCTCTCCTATTAAATAACTATATTAATTACTAATAATATTATTTATTTAATTTTACATTATAGTTAGTTTTTTTAATAAATTAAGAAATAAATCTTTTTATTAATGTTATTTCTATATTTTTAGTTTTTTAATAAATTAAAAAAGAGATCTTTTTATTAATTTTATTTCTATAGAAATAGTTTTTTATAAAAAAAATTCTAAAAAGTAAAACTATTTTTAAGTAATATTTAAAAATTGGTTTTTCTAAAGTAAATCTTTTATAAAACAAAAATAATTAAAATAGGGAGTTATAGTAAGGAAATTTTTAAAAATAAAAAATTTTAAAACGTTATTATGAAACAAAATATTTAATTTATCTTTGAAAAAAATTAAAAAGTTCATGTTATTGTTTTATTACTTATATTTATTACTCATACGTAATTCCAATGATATCATATCTTAGTATATCATTTTATAATTAATAATTTTTATTTTATTTAATATTTTAATTGTTCAACCCGTGTAATACACGAGTTTACTAAAACTAGTTTTATAATACAACAAAATAAATTAATTAAAATTTTAGTTCGTGTGATACTACCGATTGTAGTGCAAAACAAAACCTACCTTAGGGCTGTTGTGATATGGATATTCCCTTACCAAATCCCAAACTCACCAATCCTTTTCATATATGAATCCAAATCTCCAAACTATTATTTCATAATAATATAATCACCACGAACTGTTTTGAATTCAAAAAGCAATTAGTCGCTTTCATTCAACTACTTTTGTTCCAAACAATAACTGAAAGACAAACTATAGTATACGAATAAGAACTTTCCATCCTTTTTGGCATTTTTGGTTCCGTACATACAATGTGAGTTAAAATGTGATCACATAGAAGTTTTCTTGTTTAACAGTTAATCAAATATTGAAATAAAGTTATTGTTTTCACAGTTAAATTTTTGCTTTTGGTCCCGAGAGCATCGCCTATGCATCAAAAGGGAACGACGAAGTGGTGTCCAAATGGGGACATCTTCATTTGAGGTGTTTCGTTTGTATAACCCAACCCAATATTAAGTTTGCCCCCTTTTTACAATCAGTAGATGTGGTTGTCTCTATTGTTAATATATGACTTGTCATAAATGAATGACATAAAAGAGTGATAGCATGACAAATAATCTAGCAAGCTATGCTTTCTTGAAAATAAAACAATGAAAGATTTTATATTATGAAATAAAATAGTATAACACTAGCTAGCTAGTCGCTCAAATTAAAGTTTGTGACATATAATGAATAATTTGTACATATCAACAAGTATTGAAAAATGATCGAAAAGAGTAACGAATAATATATAACATTCATAAGGATGAAATGGGTATAACATGGAGTTGATTTCTATTGAACTTGATTCACTACGCGTCAGATTATTTAGAAATAAGATTGTATTTTTGGTTTGTTATTTTATTTGCTTGCTCATTAATGCATTGCTGGTTGTGCCATTAATGAGTGAAACGTATGAAACAACAAAGTATGCCTATGTTTCCAACCATACGTTTGATGGATAGTAGTCTTGATCAAGAATAATAAAGAAGAAAAGACAACTACCAATGGTCATAAGAGGTACAGATAACGATATGCATACACTTAAGTATTTTTAAGCATGAGTTTTAAGGTAATTTTTATGGGTTGTACATGATTTGGTAGGTAAAAGAGGTAAAATAGAGAACACTTCTAACTTTCACCGGAAAAGAAGAGTGATTATCTAAACCGAGGAATACACGTGAGTAGAGAAAACATGGATCCGACGTTACAACATGCAAGAAAACGCATATCAGAATTTCTAACAAAGAACACGAGGCTGTTTTGCTCGTGGTCCCACGGATGACGTCACTTGTTGCAACAACAAAATCTGGTATCGGGTATAGTTGACGGGTCAAGTTGAACCAAGCGTCCTCAATCCATTCCTGAGCTTCGGACCAAGGTGTAACACACAAACAAGATCTACATTTTGCCCCACGGGCACTCTGACGCTCAAGTCAGTAATATGCTTATAGTGAAGTAGGGTCTAAGTTATAAATACATAAACAAGTAAGTAAGAGAGAGAAAGAGAAGCTAGTTCTCTCGAGAAAAATGAAGAGATGAGATGCAAGTGTAAGGGGTTGTTTGACGGCCTCTTAATCAGCCTCTTAATGGTTCAGATGTCTGAATGGTTCAGATGTCTGAATGGTTCAGATGTCTGAATGGTTCAACACTTAATGGTTCAGACTGTTTGTTTCGCAAGCAAATGTCTGAATGGTTCAGACATTTGCCTCTGAATAGTTAAGCATTATACAAATGCTGAATTGTTAAGAGGTCTAATGCTAAATGATTAAGACCTATTATCTAATTGGTCAGACATTTGCATTTGATTAGTTAAACGATATACTAGCTCTTAATGGTTCAAACCTCTTGATGGTTCAACACGTAATGGTTCATGCCTCTTATTGGTTCAACACTTAATCATTCAAAAGTTGTCAAACAGCCCCTAAGTGATTTCGCTAAGGCGGCGACCCTTCTATTTAAAGAGGAGAAATCACAAAACCATAATAGGCTTGGTTGATATGGGCTTTGGGTCGGCCCAATAAGCTATTCTGATTGGATCATGTGGTTGGCCCAACACAGGGCATACGTCATCACCACCGTCTGCTACCACCGCTGTCGGCGCCACCGCTGCTAATAGCCTCCGGAGAAGCTCAAGTGAAAGAAAGAGATACACTCAAAGGTAATTTTGTATCTACTGCTCAAGCTCTCAACTTAATGAGGTTTTGGAAGATTAAGGTTTTAACATATGATTTTGTGGTTGATGTGGGAGAAGATGAGATTTTATGTGGTCATTTTGTGTGACTTGAGGTTAATTAGGTGAATTTGCTACGGTGGTAGTTGCTATGGCTCCTTAGAAACAATTTTGGATTTAATAGTTTTTTAATATATACAATTGAAAAAGCATGAGTTTAGATATGGTGAAGTTTAAACACTTGATATACTTAAAAATATTTTAAATTGAGTTTAAACTGGTTAAAATAATAAAGTTGGATGTGGTAATTGTATTATAGTGTGTTTAGTTTATTTGATTCTTTATAATTAAAATAGAGTTAAGTTATCTAAGTTTTAGTTTAAAAGAGTCAAAATGGGTCAAAATTAAGTTTAAACACTTGATATACTTAAAACTATTTTAATTTGAGTTTAAACGGGTAAAAATGACTTAAAGTTTGATGTGTTAAAGTGTGTCCTAATGGATTTAGGTTATTTTGACTATTTATAGCTAAAATAAACTTAAATTATCTAAGTTTTAGTTTAAACGAATAAAATGACATAAATTGAGTTAAAAAATTTAGGTTTTAGTCTAAAGTGGTAAAAATAATCCAAACACACTTATCATACTTAAAGTTGGATGTGTTACCTTATAATATATATATATATATATATATATATATATATATATATATATATATATATATATATATATATATATATATATATATATATATATATATATATATATAGGGGAGGGTTCCTAAGAAAACCATGTTTTACAAGAAAACCAAAAAAACCATTTATCCACCATTGATTTATGTAATCAATGGTTGAGATTATACAATGGTAAGATTGTAAATAAATGAGGTTTAAATGATTTAATTAAAAGTTAATAAGGGTACAATAGGCAATACACATGTATAAATTATATGAAAGTTTTTAATTAATTAACCAAATCTCTACAATTACTCTCTCTCTCTCCTCTCTCTGTCAAATTACAATAAAATCTCTAACTTTTGATCCTATTTACAAATATTTTTATAACAAGTTTAAATATTATATCTTACTAATTTATTTATATTGGAGTAAATGAGTATAAATGGAGTAAGAAAAGAAACAAATAAACATCAGTTGTGTTACGTATACGTAACCATGCTAAATAACAGTCTGTTTCAATATGTAAACATTGTATTACGTATATATAACATTGTGTCATGCACTTCTTGATGCAATATGTTACATATATGTAACCCAATCAAGCTTCAATTTCACCATCAAATAAAATCTCAATTTTTTTAACTAACTAATTCACGTTGATAAGTTTTGTTATGTATATACAACTGTTTTATTAATATATATGTAATTATAACACATATAACAAATGCAAAACATTTTATTGAACTTGGAAATTTGCACATATTTAGACAAGGTAACGTATATGTATCTTGGTATATACATATGTTGTGTTATATGCAACTTGATAAGTTACATATATGTAAATCTAAAAAGAACACTAGAATCTATAGAAAATTACAGTGAATAGATGTGCAAACATATGTTAACTTGCTTACGTATATGTAGCTTGACGTAGATGGAGATGAACAAAAAAACCAACTCCTAATATAACAAATTTACGTGTATGTAACCTGCCACTCCATTGTTTCAGTTCTTGAGTTGTCTTAACCTAAAGTTACGTATACGTAACCCAAGTTAAACATGTATTCATCTTCTTCCTTTGTTACCATCCATGGTGGTAAGAGCATCAATCAATTTTGTTGGTTTATGGAGCAACGATGATGTCCTCATAAACCCGTCCATAAATTGATTTCATCTAAAACCAACTTAGATACCTGATTTCATGGATTTTATGGTTTTCATCTTCCTCCTTTTACTAGCATGTAACTTGATTCCATCACCATTGCTAACCTTTGATCTCAATTTCATAAAATCTTCTTCCTTGCTAACCTTTAACCTCTATTATTTCATAGCATCCACGATTTCATCTTTTTCTAACTTGATTTTATCGCTATTGTGAAGAATCAATTTTTTTAGGAAATTTGTTATGTATAATGATTAAATCACCAAATCAAGAATAAAAGATGCTAAAAGAAATTGCTCTGGTGAAGAAGAAAATGATTAATATATTTTTTGAATTGGTCTTAATTGGTGTAACCATGGAGTAAAATAAGGATTTTAGTCAACCATGATTATCTACTAAAAATAAGTTACCTACACAATTACTAAAACACCCTTTGAAAGTAATAAATATAAATAAATAATGAAAAAAAATGATTGGTTAGAATTGGTTTTCTTAGGATCCCTCTCCTATATATATATATATATATATATATATATACTAGTAGTAAACCCGCGCAATGCGGCGGTGATAGTAATTTACATTGAAGTATTTTTTATGGCACTTTATCAATCTTCTCGTTATATATTACGGGGTTATTGGATTTTAATAATCTCAATTTTAACTTATGGCCAGGTATAACCCCAACTTATAAAACTAAAGCATGTACTTTGAAATATTTGTTTAATTTCATCTAACGATCTTTTATTTACTGAAAGTTAACCCAGTTAGTCAAAATCTAGTGATAGAGACATTATTTATAAGTTACATTTTAAGTATATTAATATTTGGATTAAGGCCAATAAATTACATTGCCAATACGTTACACTTTTAATATGTATCTTAATTAAGGCCTATAAGTTACATTCTGAGTATGTTAATATGTGAATTAAGTCCAATAAGTTGCGTTTTAAGTATGCTAATATGTGAATTAAAACTATGATCTAATGGTCGAGTAGTTTTAATGTTTTTTCATAAAAAATAATATGAGATCAAGTACAAGTTAATTAGATAGAATTTAGGAGTAAAAAGAAATATCTAAGCTAAGAACAAAAGTCTTTTATATTTATAAAATTTAATGATTAAACGGATAACGTCTTAAAATAACTAACAAACCTATAATTTCAAAGTTTAAAAAAAAACTAATTTATGTTAAAGAATAATTAATTAAATAAACTCATATAAACACTTCTTTGTTACTTTTGTAAACCGAAAAAGCTCACATAATTCTATATTATATATTCAAAGATATTTTATATCTTTACAAATGTAAGGGTATATTATTTATAAACCTAATTTTTTTATCTTTTTTATCTCTTTATACATACATATAGATACATGAGAAGAAATAGAAACATTAAGGTGTCTAAATAATGAAAATTAGTGGTTGTATAACCAACCTATAAATATAATACTACTATAAATATTAAGATATAATAGTTTTAAAAAACCATTTCTATATCAGTAACAAAATGAAGAATTACATAGATGAAGAGTATAAATAAAGTGTACATTCAAAAAGATAAAAGGAAAGACTGCACGTAATTAATTACAAATTTTTTTCTTGTTCCCAATACACAAGTTTTGACTCCCGGCACAAATTCTTTCGGCAAATAAAAACTCTTATTGATTATTTGTTTTTATTTTAGATTCCACTTCTAACTTAGTTTTCATATTTGCAAATTAACATATTTTGATGATTTCTCTTTGATGGTTAATGCCTCTTCCGGTAACTTCTCTTCGCACTCTGTTTGTGGGGTCGGTGGTTATGAATTGAAGCAACGTAACTTGGAGGGTATTATTAATACTTCGCATATTGATAATAATAAAAATTCATTTTTTTCTTATCTCATCACCGTCGTGGTGTCCTCTTTCACCGCCAGTTCTTACGTATCTCGACTGTTGTTAGCTTTGTTATATGTCGTCTTATCGCCACCGTCTTGTTAGTCGTCTTTATTGCTCTTATTCTCCTTCGCCTTAACCTTCGAATATTGCTATACGATTTTTGCCGGTTCTTTTGTGCACATAGTCCACCAACTTCGTTACCGGAAATGTGCCTTTCACCAACCCCCACTTGTGAGTTCTTCAGATCCGGCACCGCACTTTCCACCCCTACAATCATATCTACAAAAATTCAAAATTAGAGTATTAGCTTTTGAATGAAAACTAAACAACCGCCGCCCACTTTTCTTCGTCAATACAATGGCTTCACCACCTCAAGATCATTATCACCACTTCCGCCCAGCAACGGCCACCGCCTTGCTCTACTCAAGCTCGACACCGTACTGTTGGGAGATGAAACTAATTTTTTTTATCATTATGTTAGGCGAGCATAAGAGTTCATTTTCAGATTCAGATCTACATTTACAAATGACAAAAAAACTATTGGCTCGTCCTTGAGTAATGAATCTGTACATGAAATCGTGTGTGCATTGAGTGATATAACATAACTGAGACTTGTATTCACCAGGAGGAGGAATACCATACCGTCTGGCTTCTAATGACTCGAAATATAGTAACGTTAAAAAGGCAACATATTCAGCAAAAAACATGACATACCATTGTCACCTGCCTTCACCGGCGGTGATGGATTATTTTCGTTGCACTTCAAACTCAAACTCAAGACTAAACCATTATTATCTTTTTTCATTTGGTAGTTTCTTTCTCTAATCTCTCTCTCTTTTCTCTCTCTCTCTCTCTCACTCACTCTCTCTAGAAACTGTTAGATGAGGTTTGGTATAAATAAAAAATAGAGTGATGCTTAGTGATTTTAAGAAAAGAAGGATAGGGGTTTCAAATTTTAAATTTTGAAATCAGGGATGATGGTGGGAAACAGAAACGCATTTCAAAGAGTGAGGGGGAAAAATGCTGATTGAGTTGTAATGTGTGCTTATGGACTTGTAAAACTCTTAATTTTAAGAGTTTTAAGTGAAAAGACAATATTGTCCTTGTCATATGCTTATTAAGAGAGTATATATATATATATAGGGGAGGGTTCCATTGAAAACCAAATTATAATTAAAAACTAAGAAACCATTTTATAGCCTTTGATTTTTTTGATCAATGGTTAAGATTGATTAGTGGCATAATTGTAATTAAATGATGTTTAAAATATTTAAATAAAAGATGGTAGGGGTATAATAGGCAAAACACATACAAATTATATGGAAAACTCTTTTTAATTAATTAAATCCCTAAAATATCTCTTTCTCTCTCTCTCTCTGTCTATCTCTCTCTCTCTCTCTCTCTCTCTGTCTCTATCTCTCTCTCTCTCTCTCTCTCTTATTTTACACCAAAATCTTTCATTCTCTCTCCTATTTGTTCTACTGATATTTTTAATAATTTTAACCACTAAATCATAAGAACACAAACATATGGTACCAACTAAGTTACGTATATGTAACCACATCAAACAACACCAATTTTCAATATGTAATATTGTATTACGTATATGTAAATGAAGTTCAATCGTTTGCAAACTTGGTTACGTATATGTAACTCGCAAAGTTACATATGTGTTACAGTTGAAAAACACTAGATTTAACATTTCAAGAAAAAACCTAAGAAATACACAACTCATTCATTATTAAATATGTGAAATGCATATGCAAAATATAAGAAATACATGATATGGATTAAAAATTTTATTAAATACAAGTGCAATATCATCAAACATAAGAAGATTTATATGCACAAACAATGTTTCATACGTGTAACAATTGTGTTACATATACGTACCGAAGTGCTTGTCTTGTTCAGTTAAATCACTTTACGTGTAACTGCAGGTAACATTCATGTTACATATACGTAAAAATGGTGTTAACAATGTCCTCCATTTCCTACTCAACATAATGAGATACACATACATATCCTACCAAGTTACGTATACGTAATCCAGTATGTTCTTCATTTGTTGCAAACATTAGTTCTTTGTATCTTCAAAAACTGAATAACAACCTTTTAAATAATTAAAATCAAAACCAAAGGAAGGTGTCGCAGATGGTGATGGTAGTTAGGATCATGAATACAAAGAAGAACGTTGGTGGTGGTGGTGGTTTTTGAAGGCATCGCCGGAAGAATATGGTGTTGTTTGACGGTGGTCGGGGGAGGTAGTCGATAGCAAGTCAGTTCAGAGGTGGTGCACGAGAAGGATAAAGATGGCATCGGCTTTTATGACGGACCGGTGGGCTCGTGATCTTCTCCGGCGAATAGGAATACGAAAAAGACAATGGTTTTTGGTTGTGTTGATTGAATGCACGTCACAATCTTGAGTATTTAGTGAAATATTGAAAAAAAAGTCAAAGATCCTTGAGATATTCAAGGAATTGATTTTAAGAAATCTCATGTTCCTAATTTACCCTTCTTTATTTCAGAAAAATTAAAATAAAAGAAATAGGTTTATATGGTTTTCTTGGTTTTCAATAAAAAACATGGTTTTCATTTGATCCCTCCCCTATAGATAGAGAGAGAGAGATAGATAGAGAGAGAGAGAGAGAGAGAGAGAGAGAGAGAGAGATATAGAGAGAGAGAGAGATAGAGAGAGAGAGATAGAGAGATAGAGAGAGAGACAGAGACAGAGAGAGAGATAGAGAGACATACAGAGAGAGGAGAGAGAGAGAGAGATATAGAGAGATATATAGAGAGATATAGAGAGATATAGATATAGATATATATAGATATGTATGTATATATAT
Source organism: Flaveria ramosissima (assembly GCA_025215565.1). Lineage (NCBI taxonomy): Eukaryota > Viridiplantae > Streptophyta > Magnoliopsida > Asterales > Asteraceae > Flaveria > Flaveria ramosissima. The sequence goes on from CM046036.1 coordinate 3,705,885, forward strand.
ATATATGTATGTATATATATATAATGTATATATATATATATATCTATATATATATGTATATATATATGTATATATATATATATATATATATATATATATATATATATATATATATATATATATGTATGTATATATATATATATATAAAATACAATAACTTATAATGTATATTTTGTTTTGTAGACTTAAATTTCAAGTCTGTTTCAAAATTCAAATTTTATTTCACAAATTACGCAATTAAGTCGACGAAGATGATTTGTACGAGGGGGATGAATAGCGTATTGAATGAGTAGTTTGTTTTTGAGAAGTTTATGTTTAAGTTAAATAATATATTTAACCTATTTACCTAATGTTTAGTACATGTGAAAATTATATGTTGTTTATTAACACCAGTGTATTTTGTATTATGTGAAATCTGAATTTATTTTTATAGGTGTATAATTGGTTTGTAAAACTAAAAATAAGAAAATACAAAAAAAATTAAAAAAACATGGACCATTAGTGGCGACATGCCGCCGCAAATATCGCCGGTAATGGTCTCTCTGGAATATTATAAAATTAAACAAATAGCGACGACACATTAGCAGGGAAAATAATCATTAGCGTCGACTCATTAGTGGCAACATGTCGTCGCCGCTAAAACTTTTAGCGACGATTAGAGCCGTTATAATTTGCAGGTCGCCACTAACGGACGAAATATTTGTAGTGTGGATTAAACTCATTACTCGTGCTGCTTTTGTGTGCTTTTTACATGTTGTAACATTATCTTTTCCTATGTTGTACACATATAAATCCTATGCATTAAAACATCAAACTGAAAGAGTTGGAAGCATTGATCATGCATCAACTATCCACCCTATCAACTATATCATCTTCTTCCCTCAATGAAGCCAATGAGTGCAACGACAACTGCGTATGGTACTGCTGCACGACTAGCACCGACGCAGTCGTGGTGAAACTCGGCGAAATCAAGAAGTTCCCCACCGGCCCCATCTCCGGACACTCGCTATTATTCTTCAAAAACTCCACCACCTCGCCCTCGGGCATCCGCCCCACCAAAAACAGGTTGCTCCGCCCGTATCCCCTAATCATTTCGGCCGTCTCAGTGGCGTCCGCCACCATTCTCTCCTCATAGGTCACCGTGTTGTGCTTCATCAAAAACTTCTTCCTAAAATCATCAATTACATCGTCGTCTTCTGACTGAGTGTCAATGGTGTTGGACTCTTTGATGTCGATGGTGACGGACCCGGGGGGCGTGGGTCCTCGAGGGTTGAGAAGGAACCGGGCTACGATGAGGTTGATCCCCGGGTGCTCGGCCATTCGTGCACCGTAGGCTAAGGCCTCGTGGTCGTCGTGCCCACCGAAGAATAGGACTGTTACTAGGGAGTTTACGTTGCTCGCGGCGATGTGGGACGTCCCACCGAAGCCGCGGTCGACTAAGATCCCGACCGAGCACGGCGCGTGCTCCAAGACTTTTCGGTTCACGTGTCTGAAATAAAAACCAAATAGGTTATTAAATAGTTAGGCAGCCACAATGCCTCTGTAGTCTAATCTAACGGTATCAATATGTGTAGAAAATATATATTACAAAAAATCTGCATGTGTTCTATGATAAAACCTAATCTAACAGTATCAAAGTGTGTAGAAAAATATAATAATAAAAAAAAGTCTAGCAAGCATGTGTTTAATGGATTAAACATTATTACCTATACTCGGCTCGAGTTGTTTCAAGTTGACCATCGAGCCGAAGGTGCTTATGAAACGGGAGTATGATCATAGCAGCGCGGTTACTCTCCGCGCCGCTACATATATCTTCATGCATGCTCGAAACAGCTGATATTGCGGTCGTTGGCCAGATGGTGACCCTGCTCAACTGTTGAAAAGCCTCAAACGCCACCACGATTTGGTCTGAACCCGAATTTGTATCCTTCTTCCAAAACGGGAGCCCGTTTTTCCTCGCTTTGTGGACCATGAGTATAGCCGAAGACCTCTCGGAAAGCTCCATGAGGTGCATCGCGTGAACGAGAAGCACTTCTCGTTTTCCGGTCCCACGTAGGACCTCGATTAGGTTGATCATGGTTGGTATGTTTCTTACACTGTGGAAGCATAACAATATTCGGAACGGGCTCGTGGAAGAGCCTTTCCTGTCAAGAGCTCGGTGTTTGTACTCCGAGTTGGATGGTGTTTTCGCGGGTTTATATACGGCAACAACCAGAGGAGTTGTGATAAATGTTGTTACTAGCGCCATTAAAACCAATATAGCAAATGTTTCATCGTTCAAAACCTGAAATTGCACCACATAATTAGACGAGATAAAATAAAGAAGTGAAAACACACAAACAAAAAAGGTTAGTAAAAGGCTTTACTAAAAGCCCTAGGCCCGACCCAAAAGAAGGTTGAAAAGGCCCGTTTTCACAAAACAACCCCAAGTCCAAAAGCTACAAAAGCCCGGTCGAGAAATACACTAAAAGCCCAACCCTAAGTCCAAACAGAAAAGCTGTTTATGGGCCCAAGTGGGTACTTATCCTTTTTGATGGTGTAAATTTATTTTGAGTAAAATTTTGTTTCCTATTTATAAAATTTATTTTTCAAAACCTGTTCAATGCTAAGAAATATAAAACAACCAGTAAAGTTGTACTTTTTGACAGTTTGGACCGGGCTAATTAGGAACGAATCCAGTACTAATTATTATTGTCCAAGCCCAACAGGCCTGATAAGGCCCAAATTAGAGGGCGGGAGATAGGGCCGGGTTTTAATTGGACCAGGATTTTTGGGCCGGGTCTTAATCATTATATTAACATCTTTTGTTGTGAAGATGTAAGGATGTTTTTGAATGAATAGAATACTTTTGAAAAAGTTTGTGTCGAAGATAGAAGTATTAACGATGTGTCAAGTGATTAGACATATTTTATCTATGAAACGCTTATATAAAACGAATAATTTAACTAAAACATACCCCTCTGTCTTTCCCAATGTTTAGAACGATGATTTCAACCAAACCCTTGGTGTTCATCAAAAGGCCGATAGCGAGAGCTTCCATGAATGGTATCTTACACACAAGAGAAACCCCAACCGAGCCCGCGATCTTCCCAAAACAAGCGGTAAAAATGACCAAAACGAACAGCCCCCAAGACCGTGCCCCTTTAATCGAAGCTACATTTGTCTTTAAACCACTTGACACAAAGTAAAGTGGTAGAAACAAACCCGAGACGAGATCCTCAACTTTTTCCACTAACGCCCCCGCAAAAGCACCTTCTTTCGGGATCAACACCCCGACAACAAATGCCCCAAAAAGTGCATGTATCCCAATAGTATCCGTCACAAAACTCGCAGCCAAAACACCACCTAAAGTCACACAAACGTACAACTCGTCAACGGGCTCACCATTCGGGCACCGTTGGGACATCCACTTAAACACGCGCGGGACCAAGACCGAGCACAAGATCACAAATCCCGATGCACATAAGAAAACCCATAATGCAACAAGTGGAGACCGGCCCGTGCCCGATAAAGCAACAGCAAGTGCAAGTAGAATCCAAGCCACCACGTCATTAACCGCGGCTGCTGACATGGCCATTTTCCCAACATCGGTCGTCAAGAGCTTGAGCTCAGCTAAGATACGTGCGAGCACTGGGAAAGCTGTGATCGACATGGCGACGCCCATGAAAACAATAAACGGGCCTTCGTCCACGCCTCCCGAGATTGTCCCGATCAAGATGAATGAGACACCGATGCCCAAAATAAACGGAAGGCTTATTCCGGCTATTGCTATGCATAGGGCTTTTTTACCGGTACGCCTAAGCGAGTTCAAGTCGAGCTCGAGCCCAACAAGAAAAAGAAAAAACAAAAGCCCAAGGTTTGCGAGTGTGTCCAACACTGTTAGGCTTCTTGGAGGAAAAACGGTATGAAGATATGCTTCGTTACGGCCCAAAGCCGATGGGCCCAATAAGACTCCACCCTGTCAAATAATTAAGTTAAACTACAAGCCCATATTAATTTATTAAACGTCTTGTATTTTTCACATCAAACTGGTAATATAAAGTAAAATATTTAGCTTAACAAAAAGTTAAATGGGTCGATGATTTTTGAAATACATAAAACCTGATAAATTAGTTTAATCGAAAAAGTAAAATACTATTGATATTACATTATTTCTTTACTGGTTTTAAATCAATGACTAAACAAGTAGTTCAGTCAACTGTACTCAACAGGTGAGCACGGTCGGTTTAGTTTGATTATGAGCTAAAACCAGACTTATAACTGTTGTTTTAGGTTTTATAGTTTCATATTTTCATAATTGGTCGGTTTCAGTTGTAAGCAATTCAGTTACTAAAAAGATGTGTATGTTAACCATCATATTTAGACGTGTATGGATTCAAGTTAATTTTAATCAATATATTATTCAAATAAAATATTAGCAATACTTTTGATTTACAAAAGAGTTTAATTAACAACTTATGTTATTCATAAAATAATAATATATATTTTTATAAATGTATATACGTCAGTATGCTTTGCTGCGCTTAATTCGGTTATTAATACTCATAACCAAAAACCAAATCATAAAAATTAGTTATCAAAAAATTATATACATCATCGGTTTCTAAATGATTTGACCATTTCCCGGCTTGCTATTTTCATTATGGTTTGGTGTTATTGACTGGCCCAAGTTTGTTTCTTTTGATTTTATTTTAAAAATGTGTAGTTATTGTTTACTTCAAATGTCACTTAAATTTCATGTTGATAAAAATCGTTACACTAAATCCCTTTTTAAATCAAGCGCAGCGGTTAATCAATATTTGCAGTACTTATTGATGCAAAGATTTAGGAAATATTGTGTTTGACATCCGTTAAGGGCTTGTAGCCCTATGCATTTAAAGGCACTTTTTAATTCGCTTTCAATGGTGTTTAGAGTCTTAACTATGTCCCCATTACCATGTTAGGAGCCCCAAAATACTCACTATATTCTTACCCGCTCATTTTGTGGTCCTAGGATTAGCCAGTTAAACGGAAAGAAGGTAATCAAGCAACTTACAACGATTTCAGCAACGACTCGAGGTTGCCTTAGCGGCTTCAAAAGGTAAGCAAGGACTCGGGTGAGCACGAGCACAAGGCACATTTGCAAAATTACAAGAGGGAGTGCATAATGAAGAGGACTATCTCCTTGGAATACCCCATGGGATGTAGCCTTCATAATAGATGCACAATCAGTTGGTGTATGATTTGAGGCCATTTTGCACCAAAATAACCTCAATACATATAACAAATACTGCAAATCTTGATCACTCTTCCCTGTATCAAGAAATGCTTATCGCGTTAATAGGATCTCAAGTTCCAAACTTTAAGCACACTCAAGAAAACTTAAAGTAAATACACGTATGAGTAAGGACTATATAGTTTATAAGGGGAAAGTTTAAAAAGTTTAAACACAGAGCTTAGGTCAACAAACCCTAATTCCCTTCTACGTCCCTCAATTTTATTGCAAAAACCATTGCGAATTTTCACCGCATCGATCCACATTGCATAAACGTCCATTACGAATCTCTGAAAATCAACACTCAACCATTAATCATTCCACAAAATTACCTAAAATTCCTAAAATCTCAAACAACAATGCGAATTCACGTAGAAAAGTTTCCATGCATGGAGATGTATGCATGCATTAATAAATGTATCAAACATTGAAAACACACACATACGTACACATGGAGAATAATATACCTAAAATTGGGAGAAGTTGAAGAATTTGTTGTAGGGATTTGATCCATCGGTCAATTGGAGAATGTGATGATCATTTGGTGATGTTTTTAACGTAAAATCATCGAGAAAAAAGATGGAGATGGGTTTAAGAGGGCGGCACGACAACAGACCGCGGTGGCGATCGCAATGGCAATGGTGGTTGGATTGAATTCCAGCGAATGTGGAAAGAAATTATATGGTATGGGCAACGATGATCGAAGTGATTTGGGGATGAATTCCGAGAAAGTATGATGTTGGAGAGAACAAAGTGTAAAATAAAATGGAAATGTTTGGCTTTCTTTTGAAATTAGATAATTAAGACTTGTTTTAGTAATCTCATTCTTTTTATATTCGATAAAAAAATCTTTTGTTACACATAAGATGAAACTACCCTTCTCCATAAAATAAAAAATTAAATGTCGTTGAACATCATCAATGCAATTTAATTGATGTTAATGGATGATTGAAGTATTCAGCTTTGTTGTTTTCAACTAGCCTCTTGACTGAAGTATCCCATTAGTTTCAACTTTGTGTATTAGCGGTATACTGATCTAATGCGAGTAGCCTGCGCCACATGATCAATCGTGTCACATTGCTCGCACCGTAGAATCTGTTGCCTCCCGCTGGACATACAAGGCATGGAATTCGATCGTCGCACTGGCTACATAAGATTTGGATTTTCTCCGTCCTGCTAGACGCGCCATCACTGTTCTAGAGTCTGCATAGCACCTCTAGTCGTGCCACCCTACTGGTCTACTGGACACACAACACATGGTCATGCGCCTTGTACCATGAGACCATGTGTAATGGGGCGTTAAGCCCATACATAACGCCACATAATGCCCCATCACCATTACGGTGGGACGTTATGTTTAAAGGGCAATTTTATTATAACGCCCCAAATCACCAAAAACATAATGATGAAGGGGCATTATAGGGCATCAACCATTACTTATATTTTTCATAAAAAAATAAAGATGACTTGACGCTGATGTACCAGAAAATGCCCCTTAATAGGCATTAACCATTACTCATGGTCTGATGCGCCATGAGGGTTCATAACACGCCTTGCGTCATATTATGGACTTTCATACCATTATTTTATTTCATCTTATTATTATTGTTTTAATATTATTTTTATCTTATTATTATTACAATTTTATTTTCTTCTATTTTATTTTAGTTGATTTTAGTTATCATTATAGATACTATTACTATTACTTTTAATATTATTATTATTCTTTATTCTTTTGGCTTTCTCATATTTTATTCTTTATATTAAGTATATTCTATTATTAATTATTACTATTATTATTATTATTATTATTATTAGCAGGAGTAACGGCGGTAGTATTGCTATTACTAAAAGCACTTACAATCCATCTCTCATCTTAATCCTTATAATTACATTAAAATTTACTACTTTTTTTACTTTTTTAATTAAATAATATTTTTCATATATTTATTATTATATTTCTCTATCATCTACCCACAACCACTCTAAAAAATATTAAAAAATTTATGAAAGTTGTAACGTGTTTTATAAATATGAGGAAACACGATACAATAATCATAAATTTTCTATTTTTTTCACTCACAATAATCCCCTTACAATATAGGGGGCACCCACTCACATATATACGAGTAACGTGCTGTAAATGCTCTAATATGTTAACGAAAGTCATCGTTACTTTTCACATCTTGTGCATGCTATTGTTTTAATTTTGGACGGGACACATTTTGTGCTATTATATCTAACATTGTTGTAAGTATTTTTTTTTTATATCTTGTATATGTAGTTTTCTCACTGTATCATGCATGGATTTTTTTTCTAAAAATAATCATATCTCCTCGTAACTATTGACAGGACATTAATGTAAATTGAAGTTCAATTATCAATTATGTAACAATTTCGTCCTCATAAAAAGAGGACATGATATATGATTTGATAAATTAAGGTCCCACGTAATAATGCAAAATCTAAATTATTTTTAAGCATACATGTCTACTTTAACTATATTCTTCAAATTGATAATAAATAATATCCACATATTCACCTTTATATCACTTTTCGGGTGATAGGACGTTATAAATATATAGTAAAATTTTGTTGTTTCTATTTTATTTTATTTATATAAAATCGAGTTCGAAAGAATGCTCCAACCAACGGACTAGCCATGGTGGCATGTTGTCACACTGTTAAAGTTTCTACTTCATTTTCCGGTGAGACTATTAAATATTTAAACGTCCTCAATACTTATAAATGAAATTATATCATTATTTAAGTATTATCCAATTTATATAAAAATTTGGAAACGTTACTTAACTTTTTTTAATAATCTTAATAATATTGTAATTCGCCTTTTAGGTAAGATTACTAAACGTTCTTATTACTTGTACACAAAATCATTGGCTGATAGGCATGTGATAACTCTTAACTGAAAGAGCTCAGTTAAATCTAAATAGTAGTTCTTTTCCCTTATGGTAAAATATTTATTAAAATGGAGTAAACCTAACATATTTTTTAATTATTTAGCTGAAAAGTTTTTTCACTGCGGATTCATATCAAATGGTTCAATATCACCTCTCTCCCTCCCACGTTATCAAGTTAAATATACAATAATACATTAGTAAAAACTGAAAAATAAAATGAACAAAATAATAGAACGGTGAAAAAATTAAAAAAAAAAAAACACACATCTTGTTAAATAATTTTTCAAATAAACCTACTGAGTCATTACTTTTTTCTAAAAATACACTCTTCTAGGAAAGAAAATACTTTGAATAGAAATTTTATCATGATAATTAAAGTTACAGAAAATTACATAAATTATCCGTGTGGCTTGACAAGATAATATGTTTGCTTGACAAGATAATATGTTTGGTTACTTAACTTTAAAAATTACAAAGTTATTTCAAACTTTTATATAATTATTGCAAAACTTTAAAAAAATACAAGTTAATCAAACATTTTATGTGAACTACCTTTTTTTCCTGAAAATTTAAATTAAAAGTTCATTTAAACATTATAAAATACATAAAAAAATAAAAAGTTAATAACATAAACTAAACATGTAATAAATACATAAAAAATTGGACTAACTTTATAATTTTAAAGTTTGAAGATGAACAATAAAATTTGATTAAACAATAAGGACCATTTAGATAAATTTCTCTTAAGTTATACTTACATTATTTCAAAACAAATTTGGGAAAATAATGAACTAAATGAAATATAGATAACTAGTTAATCAACTTAATGAAAACTTAAGAGAAGAACGATTGATGAATCTTCTTTGCTTCAATCCTTTTTATTAACTAGTGGGATGGTCTACGAGATGACGGTGTGATCAAGTCTCTTTTCAATTGCGCAATTTAATTCAATATGTTTTAAACACCAATTATATTTGAGTATTATAATAATAATTATTATAACTATTTAAATATCCAGTAGTTATATAATTAATTTAAATAAAATTTAGTTATAAAAAATATACATTGTAATGTAAATTTAAATGACTTAAAGTATTATAAATGAAATAATACTTAATATATAAAATTAAATAACTGAACAGAATTTTATAAAATTATGCCAAATTATAAACTCTTAGATAGAACACTTCCATCCTATGCATCAAACTGTGTCTTAAACGTCTTAATTTAAAAAGAAATTATCAATCTTCATTTCTTTCCTATTCAAATTGCTTTATAAAATAATATATAGATAAATCTACAATAATCCTTTACATCGTGATAATAAGGTAAGTTTTAGTCTTTATTTTAAAAGTTTAAAGGTTTGTTTCACAGTCTTTTAATTAACCTCTTAATGATTTAGATATCTAAATGATTCAGCCTTTAATATTTTAAACTATTTGTTTCGCGAGCAAATATCTGAATGATTTAGATATTTGTTTCTTAATATAATCATTATACCAGTGCTAAATGATTAAAAAATTTAATTTTAAATGGTTAAAACATCCTAATATGAATTGATCAGACATTTGCATTTGAATAAGTTAAACAATATACTAGCTCTAAATAATTCAGACTTCTTAATTGTTTAGCTCTTAATGATTCAAATATTTTATTGATTCAGCACTTAATCATTCAAAAGTTACCAAACAACCCTTAAATCTTTTAAACCGTATGTATACCGCGTTAATATAACACCGTTCAAAAAATATATAGTTTGTATAACTAAACTAATAGCTTTTTTAAATATTTAAAAAAAGAAAGATAACTATAGTAAATCTACTGGAGACAATCTTTTTTATAGTGTGTCAGAGCTGGTTGCTATTGGACATTGGGGAGAGGATATTTTGGTGATTGCATGCATATAACTGGAGGACAAATGCCTAGGAACTTGTTGCAAAGTAGCTAGGGCAACATCATATCCAAGACACCACACCATTGTGAATTGTCATATCCCATCTGCTGATGCATGCTGCCTATAAACCCTGACTACACCAAAATCCAATGATCACAATTAAGTTCTACACACACTGCACAATGTACAACACTGTAATTTAGCCAAGAAGTTTGACAGAAAGCTCAAGTTATGTCCATACATGGCGCATAAACATATGGGTAGTGATTGTTTTACAAAATAACTTCAGTAACACTAAAGTTCTTCAACTTTCAACTGTCAGTTGTACTCAAGAATAACAATGATTGAATAAATGTTGTTCAAGATTGTGAATTAAAGAATACTTCGGTTGAAAATCTTAAACTTTAACACCAGTTAAGTGTACATTTTATAAAACCATATATGTGTGCTCATGTAACCAAGCTCATAAACCCTAACTCTGAGTTTATAGGTACGTACCATATTGTCAAACAAACTAAACACACCAAGTAAAAGCTCATTTATAATAATGTTATTAGTACAGAAGAAGAATGATGTGATGAGGATAAACATTTACTTTTACAAAGAGACTACACTAAGTGTTGACATAATCCTGATCAGAACTTCTTAAACATCAGTACCAGTTGCTTTATGAATCTTGAATTGTTAAATTTGGCATAAAAGGAGTAAAACAGTAAGAACTTTTAAAGTATAAACTTTAAAGTATCAGCATAAATTTGATTTGAACTTTATAACCCTGATGAAATTTTATAGCTTTTAGAGTCTTTTAAAGTAAAACTAATTAAACTTTAGAATTAAAAATCTAAGGGAGCTCCCTTCAGTCCAAGTACAGGAAACTTAAGATTCAATTTGTCTCCCGCATCATTCAATCATTTACCAAGCATCATAGGCAGATTTTGGCTTAGTATTTGGCTGAATGAGTCGGCAGCTAATTGATATCTTATTGCAGCCCATGTTTGGACTAAAGAAAGCTCTCTTTCTCTTATCTTTTGTAAGATATCAACCAAAACCATTTAACTGCAAAAACAATAGTAAAAGCTTGATCAAATACACAAATCATGCATATAGATGCCTTCAAATAAACTAGATAATAGATTTGCATAAGAGCTAGGAGGATTAGCCTGATCCAATCTTGTAGAATCCATGTGATAACATCAACCAACATGAGAGCCTTGAAGGATTGTGTTTGCATTCTATTATATATATATATAGATAGATAGATATAGGTACATGTATGAGAGAGAGAGAGAGAGGGAGAACATTTGTACTCGGGTGATGAAGAAAACTGAAGCTACTGCTTGAGTTCATGGGTTTTTTGAGTCGGGGAAGGACCTTATATAGTCACACTAAGATGTCCATGCTTGAAAAAAATAATAATGTTCTTGGTACTCTTAATAAAATACTTTCATAGCCATCTTTGTTAGGTAAAAACTAAAGAAAATCTAAATAAATTGACACAAACATGCACGTTTAAGTTATTTTAATTATTCGTTATTTTTATTATTTATGATACTAAAGCAAGTAAATTTATTAAAATTGTCATTTAATTTCAAAATTTTAAATTTTGTCATTTGTATTCAAGAGTTTCATAAAAATTATCATTTGAATTCATTTTACTATTTCTAATTAACACTGTTTATTTTTTTTCGTTAAGTTTACTACATTATACTTTTTCCATTAAGTTTTTACATTAATATGTATTTTTGTCAAAACAGTTACAAAATAGAAACAAAACTTTACATGATGTTAGGCGAGAGCCGGATGGACAGTGGAATGTCGACGTTCTAATCTTCGTTCAAGATCGAGGGGAACTTAATCAAGTGGAATAATGTCAAGACATTTATATTAGATATTAAGTCAATTGTGACAATCAATAAAAACTTGTTTTTTCTACCGCGCGTTGTCGCGGCTATACGAGTTTTAACGTAACCCTAAACCAAAATTGAAATGAAGGTTCGAAACCATAAAATCAGCAAAACACACAAGGTAAAACACACCAAAACCCTAAATCCATAACACACAAGAATATTTAGAACCCAAAACTAAATCAAAACCCAAAACCATACACAAAACAGACGAAAATCAAAGCCGCAAGAAGGCGACAGTTAAAAATAGAAAACCGACGAAAACCAAAGCCCAAAAAAAACAAACAAAAGGAAAACACAAAACTTAATAGCGTGGATCGTCAGGGTATCGATAAAAGAAAGTAGGAACCCGGAGAAAGATAATGACAACGAACATAATCGAAACACACGTCTAAAAAACCTCACCCCAAAATCTCAAACCCACACACAAAACAAACCACATTAACACAAACAAACAAAAAAAAAGAAAAATTAAAACACAAACAAAAAAAACAAAAGAAAATTTAAAACACAAACAAACCAAAAAAAAAAGAAAAAAAGAAAAGAAAAAAACCACCCCCACCGACCAAAGCTAATAATAAGAATAGTAATCATTGTTACATATCAAGTCAATTAGACAGTAAAAAAAATCATCTTCTCAAAATGTTTCCTTGCATTATAGTGTTCTATAATTAAAAATAAAAAAGCAAGGATGTATAATAGATATGTTTTATAAGATAAATATTAAAAAAATAAGATAACAATTCAATCAGCTGAATAATATCTCATTCTCAACCATAATAAACTCAATAGATTAATTTTCTATTGGATTATTAAATATTGGATGTCTCCATAAATGATTTATGTTATGATATGTCAAGATCTTTTAAAAAGTTATTATGATAGTAATGATATACTGTTAAGCATGATAATTTGATAGTTTATTAATAACATATTAACCAGCTTACGTAAATAAAAAATGAACAAGTTGAAAGTTATGGTAGGAGGACAAAAAAAAGTCAGTATTAAGGTTTATATTAAATACTTATTTATTAAATCTAAGTATATGTATTATTGTAATTGAATACAATAGAATATATAAGTTGAAGATAATGATTGTGTGAATTATAAAAAAGTAAGAGAAGTTATTCGTGTATAATACCTCAATTTTTTTATTATAAGAGAAGTTGTTTCTTATGGTTTTCAAGAGTCTTTGATAGTAGACATTCAGTAAAGAGAAAAAAATTGTTATGCATGTGTTTATATATTAAAATAGTAGTATAATATTGTATAATGTAGACGGGATATTATATGATATTGTTAAAATATAGAAGATTTTCAAAATTTAAAATTATTTACCCAAAAATCTCGGATTAATTGTTACTATTATAATGTAAAATTTATGAACTACATATCCTCCATTTAAATATCTAATTTGTTAGCTTTAAATTTCAATTTTTGACTAATTTAGTTAGTTATTTTTAAATAAAATATTTGATTAAATTGTAGATTGAATTTGAAATTTAAAGTTTTTAAATTTTCGTTTCAATCATCAAATTTTAAAATCTAATTTAATAGGATTAAATTGCACAATTTTTTATAACTATATTGCTAATAAAATATCACGTGTCAATCACATGTTGTGAATGTGACATGTAAAAAAAAACTAAATACGTTTAAAATTGTGCGACATGATTGAACTTTTTATTTATTATATATATATAGAGAAGAGACAAAGACAGAAATTAGCTTTCAATAAATATATTAAGATAGATATACGAAATATTTCTAAATATATTGTAGTGATATATTTAAATTTTAATGTGTTCTATACTGATATGTGATAATAAAATTTTGTTTGAATATATAAAATATTTATAAATTTACAAAGATATATATGAAAACTATCTCTAAATTTAAATGTACGAATTCACTCGAAAGGACATGTAAAAGAAAAGCAGAAGACCATTTGAAATGATTTGTTCATATTCTTTTTCCTTTCCATTCGTAAAGACCTGCCCAATCTCCATGTACAAAGAAAAGTTTATGATCTCTTCCACGGCATATGCCTTTCGGTAGTAATTTAAAAAGAAAATATTAGAGCACTCTGGGAACATATAGAACATCTTTAAGCAATGATAATTGATTTAATTATTAAGTACATATATTCTCTTATATAAAACTCATATTATACTTTGCAGAATAACATTTTGTTCGAATTTGCTATGTTCATATATTCCCTTAATTAATTAAAACGGCATGCATTGTAAAACGATTACTTAAAATTCGGATCATTAATTTCGAAACTATTGCCGTTGAAGTGTTGATATTCTCTTAAGTTTTATATTATGCATTGTAATTAAAGATGGATAATGATATAACAAAACCAAAAACTTTGCATTCAAAGTATTCACTTTAGATGGTATGCATTACTTGGTTATCATAAAGTCAGACTTTACTTGAAATATATGATGTTAAAATTGAAATTTCCTTACGTATAGAGGAAGTGTGAGGAAAGTACTGTGAGAAATAAATTTCTATATTTTTAATTGTAAATAAGTATAGATGATTGTTCATTATAAAAGTGATGTGACTGTATTCCTTATAAGTGCAAGATTCTATGTTAGGAGGAGAAAAAAAGTCTTTTAAAAAATAAAAGTATTTTATACGAATTTATAATTTTCTACTAATATAATTATACACATATCTTATACTTTTAAAGTAAAAGAAGTTAGACAAAATTTCACTAATATTAAAACCATGTAAACAATATATGAAAATCACATACTTGTTATAGTGACTTAATATTTAGGCAAGGTTTTCCCTAATTTTGTGAAAGTATGGTACAAAGTTTCAAGGCAATCATTTTTTAATGATAATTAAAACATTTTTTAATGATAATTAAAACATATGTGCATGAACGGATGAACCTAAAGATTCCAGATGAATTAAACTACTAACCATTCTTAATCAAGATTTCCATGTATTAGGCTCATGAGTTCTCTTTTTAGGAGGTATAATCCTTGCAAGTAGCCTTTATGTGTGTAATAGCCCATAAATATATACGTGGATGTCTATAATTGTCTTGACAAAGTGATACATGATTCAACATGAAATAACCCTTTATTTAGCAAACTATTAAACTTTGCATCATTGTATATTATATATTAAAATTTATTGTTTTAAACATATGTAAATTTTCAAATTAAAAGAAAGATGTATATGCTCAAACATAATTTAAAATATATATATATACCCTTATAAAACTTTTGAAATATCATATATACCCTTAGTAAACTTTTCAAATATTATATATCCCCAAATCAAATTGAAAAAATCATATATGACCCTAAAACTTCTTAAAATATCATATTTACCCTTATTATTCTTTCTCATATTTTTTCACTCACAAAAGAGTTATAAAAGGTGAATTGTGAGTTGATAAATATAAAAAACCACTGATCAAACCATATATATTGTTCTTAATTATTAAAGATGTTGAGTGATTTACGGAATGGATTGTAGAATTTGGATGATTTTCTTATAAATTTCCTTAAATATAAAGATAAGAGCATTTTACTAACTCTATCGTGAATGCTTTTAAATTGTAGATAGTAAATAATGTTTAGAAAATGTGACTAGACTGACAAAAACTAAACAGAAGTTCTAAAATTAAACGGTAGACATAAATATATTTTAAAATTTCTAACGCGTATAGCAAATTCCTACTATATACACATATACATATAGAGAGTAACTTTATTTGTTATATTTTTCTAAACAATTTATAAGACCCGTAAATGCGTACGTCCATAAACAAAATGCAATGTAGTTTACAAATAAATATATTAATTATTGCTTTAACATTTATATATTCTACTAGATAGTAAAGGTTGTAATAATATATGAGAAAGGTAGGAAACACATGCACACAATATCATAACATATGTACTATGTGGCAAGATCCATGTCTTGCGAAATGGTAGGAAACCCGGCCAGTTGTAAAGCATCATGCTCAACTAGGTTTAAGCAACGACCAAAGTAGCTCTGTTAGGTTGATCATATGAAGTTCAATTCGGTGTTTGTAATTAAAAGCTTATAAATTATTTTTCTAATTAAATTGCATCATATCGTCCCCGCTATGTCTGGATGGTACAGATTCTTACTGTTCAGAGACAAGACTATGGTTTAAATCTTGGTATGAGGTAGATTAGAATTAGTGTAATTTAGCAGTAATAGTATATGAACGTGTGAGTTGTCAATCTAAAAAATTAAATTGTATCATATGCGAGTGTTATTGTAAATTAACATTCCATATCAATAAAGTTGCGAGAGAAGTAGTATGTTATTGAATTAGCAATACATCAATTTCAAACCCAAACGTATTTAAGAAAACAAAAACATAACCACTTAACAAGACGTTTTATTTTTTTTATTTTCTAGAACGGCTTAAATGCATTCTGTAAACCTACAACTAGATTTACAACAATGACTACCTGGAACCTTTAATCATTTGGAAGAAACACATTTACTACGTTATGATACCGTTAGTCTCCAAGTTATTTTGTAAAAATATGTTTATGGTATGACATAAATCTAGGGTGAATAGATTAAATATAAGAAAGAAGTTCAATGCTGAGCTCTAAGTTTTTTTTTTCCTTTCAAAAGTATTATTTAGTTTACATACAATTTTTATTTTGTGACAATATGTTTTCCATTTTGGAAAAGCAAATGACTAGACTTTCAGCACAGTAACCCTATGTGAAATCAAAGCAGAAACCTTTTAGGAGATTAAAGAAAATAATAATATAAATAGCACATAAGTGACGGTAGTGACCAAAGGTGAGTGAAATAGATAGAAATTTATGAGTTTTGTATAATGATTTTTTATATTTAAAGAAAAACGGTATAATCTTCAATTTTTTTTAATATTTTAAAAATGGTTATGAGTGGAGTAGAAAGAACATATAATAATAATAAGATATAAATTATATTATTTAAGTAAAACAAAGAGTAAAAAGATAGTGTTTTTAGTATAAATATATATAATTTTAAATCGAGGATAAGAAATCTAACGTGAATGCTCTTACACATGTTTCTTGAACCTTAAGCATCCGTATCCATGCCAAAATACACCGTGATCAATGTCATTGGTACAAGCATGTTATAACAATTCTGGGCAAGCTTTGGATCCGAAGTTTATAACTTTGTATTAATCAGTCATTACATTATCAAAGGATCGTTAATCAAAAATACAATGGATTAAACAACAATTATGGGCAGCGAGTTATGGCCGCATGTACATAGACCGGTCATAAAAAACACGTTAAGAACGGCACGCAAGTGCAAGGTTGATAAGACAAGTTGGCGCGACATGCCTTTAAATTTGTATTTAACACTAAGGGATTATGATATGTGGAAGAAACAAATATGCGAGAGAAGTTTTACACATGTGAGATTTTAACCCATGATGTCTTAGGTTTTCCTTTACCTATAGTAAGTTTGATCCTGAGGATTCTGATGTGGTATCGGGTTACGTACTTAGTAATGAAGATGATCGGATGACAATGGTCCATCCATGATCCAATTAGCCATTCAAATAATTTTTTTTAGTTGATGGTCAAATTAATAAAACTAATTATCAAATTAAAAAAAATCTATTGAATAAGGTGTGTATATAATAAACTAAAAATAATATATGTATATATATGTATATGTATCGGTCGTAAACCATTTGATAATTTGATAAAAAAAATTAAAATAACAATATTATTAGGCTGCACAACGATCTTAAAAACAGTCAGAAAAAAGTTGTAATTATTACTATTTTCCTTTTGGAAAAAAATACTCTCTCATAGTCTCACTCCATCATTTTTTTTTGTCTACCCACTCCTTTCTTTCACATCCATCTATTCCCACATCAGAACCCATTAAGATTTCAAGCTGTACCCTTAGCCCTTTTGGTTTTCTAGCTAGTTCATAGTGTACAAAATAATTAAAAAATTACAACTATATTATAAAAAAGCAAGAAGTACAAATCTAATATATAAGATATGAGAACCACACCATCCATGACATAAAGTACACGAGGCATCGATGAGTCGATGACTCAAATTACCGTCTAAAATTAGCATTTCCTATGTTGATTTTGAAGCCCTGTTCAGGTTTCAACCATTGCTTTAAAGCAATATTACTTTTAAAATTTTCATAAATACACATCTGTATATGTGTGTATTAGAGCATTCACACTGAGTTTTTAAAAATATGTGAGTGTGTTTCTTATATTATATGGTATGGTTTTAAATGGTTATGAGTGAAATAGAAAGAAAATGTTACTCTTCATTGGTATATTTGGGGAATCACTGTTCAATCCCTATAAATTTTTAGTATTTTTAAAAGTGATTGTGAGTGGATAAGAGAAAAAAAATAATGATAAGAATATAAAAATATTATTTAATTGAAAAGTAGAAAGAAATTGTAGTAATTTTTAATGTAATTATATGGATAAAGATAAAAAATTTACTGTGAATGCTTTTAGGGATAAGGATGTGGTTGAATCTTTGGGGGAGAGGAGGGAGAAGCGGTTTTGAAGATGTGAGTGAGAGACGAGAGAAAAGAGGTTAATGTAAGCAGCTTTTACTGAGTGATTGTTAGTGAGGAAAAAGCCGAGGAAGACGCTCGGCCTACGCCACCTTCCTTTCCCGCATAGACTTAGGGAGTGAAATTAAAGATTAGGGTAAACTCTCTTGAGTTTCTAAAGCTTTTGAGTTTATCCATTATACATTTTTACTTAAAAAAACTCTTTTCCTATGCCCTTATTTTTATGTATGTAATAATATAAATTCGAGTTTATCTACATTGTGTCGTAAATGTTGTTCGGATACGATCTAAGTCAAATATAAAACGTTTTCGTACTAATTTTATATAACCTTTGAGTTGGTCTATTATTTGACGTAGATTTTGTTTGAAAACGAATTATATTAAATATAATATGTTTGCTTGCGACAATATAAATTTAAGTAACTCTACGTGTTGACGTGAAGTTAGTTCTGAAACAAGTAGGGAAATGATATTCTATACTTTATCATGTTGTATACGGTGATGCCGTAACATGTGAGTATATTTAAAGGTCAAAAAAAATATAAACCTCACATGTATTATTTTTCACCTCCAAGATAAGACTCTAAACTTTAGCTATATGTATATATGCTTTTTTTAATGTATATTATCGTCTTATCAATAACTTTTATGAGCCTAATTTTTAATTTAGTTTTTCTTTCAGAATTAAGTTTTTTTTAAATATCATTTCCATTTCATCCTAACAAAAAAATGTATGTTCTAAACTAAATTTAAAGGAAAGGTTTATATTTTTTTGCTAGCAGATAACTTACTAGGTTACAATCCCGTGTAATACACAGGCTAAATAAATTTATAATTATATGATTTATAATATAAAAAGTTATGTTTTAAATATTGTGTATTATACGGATTGAATAAACCCATGTATTACACATTTGATAATTTGAATTTAACATACTTAAAATGTTAATTATGGATAGTTTATAATTAATAAATAGTTATTATAGTATTTATAATTAAGAGGAGAGAGAAGCGGGAAAACCAATTATTAGATGATCTAGATGATAACAAATGTCCGGATTTATTTTTATTTATTAGTATAGTGATTCGTCTACGAACGTTCAAATATCACATATGACTTCCTTTATGTCGCCTCTATGAAATAAAAATAATAATATTAACATTGATATTTTTAATTAAAGTTTTTAAGTAGACAGGAAGAATTTTGAAAGTTGTTCCAATTTAGGGATTTAGGGAATCAATCATAATAATAATTTGTTACTTTAGCATTTTCCTTAGAGAATAACAGTGCCGTCACCAAATACCCTCACACCAGAAATGGTCATATACAAGAAAGTTTATTTATAAGATATTAGATTTCCTTAGAGAATAACAGTGCCGTCACCAAATACCCTCACACCAGAAATGGTCATATACAAGAAAGTTTATTTATAAGATATTAGATTCTACCCTTTTTAATTGGAAAATACCAAACATAAAGCAAGCAAAACACGTTAGTTTAGAAGGATGGAATAAAATTTATAAAATGTTGTAATAAAGTGTAAGATGTCTTATTTATATTTATATATAGAACGGTAATTGCATCCATCTAATCGTATTCTTAAAATAATAGTTTATTAGAGTATTCACAATTCATCTTTTATTTTCATCTTTATAATTACATTAAAAACTACTATTTTTTCTCTATTTTTTAATTAAATAATATTTTTTCATATTTTTATTATTACTTTTTCTCTCTCATCTATTCTAACAATATTAAAAATTCTATGGGGGTTGTACCGTGAGGAATCACGGTACAACCCTCATAAATTTTATTTCTCCTTCATTCACAACCACTCACAATTATCCCTTATAATATAAGGCATCAACTCATATGAAAATAAGAAACATGTCGTGAATGCTCTTATGTCACAGTCATTCGAACTTTTACAGGGGCGAATCTAAGAATTTTTTCTTTGGGGTTGGTTTTTGATAGTTTTTAAGTGTATCTCAACTTGATGTCAAAATTTCTAGTTTGAATCAAGCTGGATTGAATAAACAAATAAAAAAACATACAAATAAAAACTTCTGCACAGTTAGTATTCTTTATATAATATTAATATCTATAGTACAGTGTTTACTTTTGCGTTATAACTATGTATGGTTTTAAGTATAGTATTCTATATTTTTTATAAAAAATGAATATTTTTATAAAAAAACAAGAATGTATTGTGCATATACCACGAGAAACTGTCACGGTTTGGCCTAACTGTGACGGTTCAAAGTGATAGTTACCTCGTACCTTAACCGTCACGATTAGGGCAAACCGTGACATTTTGTTTCAAACCTGTGCATCTTTATCAATTTACTTTTGTCAGGAGTCAGACCATACGTGACAGTTTGGCCTAGCCGTCACCTCTAGGTTTTCAAACCATCACGTTTGGCCCAAAACAT
Source organism: Flaveria ramosissima (assembly GCA_025215565.1). Lineage (NCBI taxonomy): Eukaryota > Viridiplantae > Streptophyta > Magnoliopsida > Asterales > Asteraceae > Flaveria > Flaveria ramosissima. Next base: position 3,726,867 of record CM046036.1, read on the forward strand.
AACGGTTAGGTCCGGTTTCTCTCAGAAAACACTTGCGGTGTCCCAGCACCATCCTTTAAGAGTTAAATAGTGAATGGTGATGTATTATAGGCTAATGTAAAATAAACAGAGCTTTTAACTTAATATATGAGCTTAGTAGATTTACTATAAAATAAATCTAATTGGTGATTACATTTTGGGCTTATTATTGTAAATAAAAACGGATTCTTAATTTAATATTTAGCAAGTTATAATATTTGAGTTGGGGGTCGTAAGTCTTTTCGTAGGGGTCGGTACTAAAAATTATACACGGTCAATCGTAAAACACTAATATACGTTACATACTAAAAAAGAAAATCCTTATGGTCGTTTGACTCATCCCCCTCTTGCTAGGTCCGCCCATGATAGTCTTCATCTAGGTATTTCAAAACTCATATCCTTCGCCCTTGAAAGGCCGGAAGAGGAGTTGACGTCATGCTAGAGTTGTTACTTGCCGTTAAATGCTTGAACCAGGCGCACACTACTTACTCGAATCAACCTGATATCATAATGCTAGAGTTGATTGATTATATTGTTGTTCTTATATAGACAGTACAAAACAACAGGATAACACAAATAATCTCTAACAGAAATACCCTAATCAATCTGCACCACACCAGGACTAGTAGTGATCCGGACTTCTCGATTGTTTATTTTTCCAGCAACAAACTCCAAACGTTCAAAAAATGGCTGCAACAATTTAAATGATGTACAACAATGACTAGCTAGCAATGCATCTATGAGGCCTCATTCGATCTGGAGACATAATATAATGTGTGATCTTTATTCCTTGTTCGAGCATCTTCGTAGTCTACAGGTGTTCAGATTTCACAATCAGTTTTCAATGTTTTGGTAAAAACATTTATGATCATGATGTATTAGTTATGTAGGTTTAAGGAGTTATCCAAAGCTTACCTAGTTGAATTATGAGGCTTTATGTTGCGACCAGTATTCGTTAACAAGCTGCGCGAATAAGGAAGTTGGCTCATTCATCAGTTTCATGGGCTTGTCATATTCCATCACCTTTCCTGTAAAGTACAAGGTTTCATGAAAAAAAAAGTTCATTTGCAGTAAGAAAACAAGCAGAATGATCTTGATAACGTCGATCGCTCGATTTGTAAAGGTTAATGGTTGTTGGTTGGTAGTAAGTTAGAAAAAAGAATATGGACTTACCATCCTTCATAACAAGCACCATTGTGCAGTCTACAACTGTTGGTATTCTGTGTGCAACTGTTATCACAGTGCAATCCTTAAACTCTTCGCGGATCGTTTTCTGTATAATGGTGTCTGTAGCATTGTCGATTGACGCTGTGGCTTCATCGAGTACCAATATCTTTCGCCTCTTCAAAAGCGCTCTTCCTAAGCAAAATAGCTGTCTTTGTCCCAAACTCCAGTTTGAGCCATCTTGCACAACTGTATTTACATGGTTATATCCTTTAGTCTCACAACTTGTAATATCATAAGTCGATTAATTAGCCGAACTTGTTACCTAATGAGTCCAATCCCTCTTTTTTATCTTTAATGGCCTCTTTAAGTTGGCATTTTTCAAGAACCTGGTAAACAATGAGAGTTAGCGTTCGTTTATCGTTGTGGTTACTTTAACTTGTAAAACTTCACCTTCCATAGTTCTTGATCGCTATGTTCCGATAGGGGATCAAGATTGTATCGAATGGAACCACCGAATAATGTTGGTTCTTGTGGAATGATTCCAAAACTTGATCTGAGGTCATGCAGACCAATTGTAGTAATATCTATATCATCTATGATTATCTTTCCGTCAGTAGGTTCAACTAGGCGAAACAGCGCACTGATCAAAGTCGTTTTCCCACTGCCCGTTCTCCCAACGATTCCAATCTTGTGACCTCCTTCAAATACACAACTGATTCCGTGAAGAACCAAAGGGGAAGTCGGTTGATATCTGATCTGCAAAACACACACATGACACAACCAAATGGTCTATTACCACATGAAATCTTATACAAGGATTTTAAGTTGAAAACATTACATACTTTCAGGTTGTCAATGACAACTCTACCAACACTTGGCCAACTTCTTGACGGTCGGTTGTCTTCTATGACTTCTGGTGCTTCACTATGAATATGCATGTATTGATCCAATCTTTCAACAGAAACTATCAGATTTGATAGCTGACATTGGTATTGAACAGAAATAACAAGGAAAATATTCAACGAGAGACCGTAGGAAAGAGCCATTCCAATGAATCCTGTCATAACAGAATTGTTAGAACTTAGAAAAACATATATGTTGTTCTGTACTGTTTTAGATTGTGTAGTTTAGTTAAATCACAAACCCGAGTCAGAAGCGTCAAAGGGAAGCAAAGTTATCGCCAAGGCAGAGCTAGAAACGACAACTGCGCATAGCAATTCTAGGCGTTGAATCAACCACTCGTTTGCTGAAAAACTATGAAAGAATGGACTCGCGTTGCCATCGATGAGGTTCAAATGCTCTAAAAAGAAACGGTTTTCTTCTCCAAAAGCTCTGATGGTAACAACTCCAGCAATAGACTGTGCTAGATGGCTTGCGACTAACGACTTACTCGTGCCATCTAATCTCATCAACTCCTTTGCAGAAGCATAGTAGAATTTCTGTGTGAACAAACGATATGAGAACATATTATCATGAGGAACACATAACACAATTTTTATGCTTTAAAAATACAGATTCTTACTTGTAGAAGTATCGTTATGTAAACCGTTGGAATGATCACAAACAAGGTAGGCCAAGTTAGGAATGCCAAGATTCCGAAGCTAAAATATGTGTTCATCGTTGTGCCTACTCCAACCGTGAACTTCATTGGCAAATCAATGTCTACGACACTCAGATCAGACGAGACCTACAACAAATAAACTCATAAGTTTCTTCTACTTCATTTCACCGCTAGTTTATGTAACAAGACTTACCCGACTGATTATCCTTCCTACTGGCGTAGAGTCATAGAAGGACATCGGTGCTCTGAAAAGAGACGTTATTAACTTGTAGAAAACTGCTATAGATGACTTAGTTCCAAGTTTGACGACAAAGTAAGATCTACCGAATAAAAAAACCATCATCACCAAAGCCATGATCATGTATACTAGTAACATGTTTAACTGGTTAACCATAGGGTCCTGCACTCCAGCAGCGAGCAAGAGATTTTGCAAGAACTGCCCGACTATGAACAAGAAATGCGACAAAACCGACAGAGTGAAGTAGAAGTAGCCGTTGCTCTGACTAAGATACTGTTTGTATGGCTTTAGGCCAGTGTCCCCTGCTTCGCGTTCTTCTTTCTTTATGAGTTGTTCTCCTACAGCCTGTTCTTTCGGGTAAAGATTTTCTATTTCTTGGTTCGGGGATTTAGATTGCTGTTGTGAACCATCAGCTGATAGATTACCCGAACCAGAAGTGTCACTAAGTGCGATAACTAGGTTTTGGAACTCTTTACACGAATCAAGCAATTGCGCATAGGTTCCTGTTTCAACAATCTTTCCGTCTGCCATCAACTGTGAACATGATCACGAGCGTTTAATATACGTTTTGTATAGAAAAATGCAAAACGACGAGTTTGTGAACAGCTCATTAGCTTACCAAGATGTTGTCAAAAGCAGGCAAGAAATCGACTTGATGGGTTACAAGTAACACAGTCTTGCTTGATAGTGCATCCATAATGTATTCCTACAAATTAAAACATTTTAACAGTTCATAATCTATCAAACAAAATTAACATCAATCACGAGAATGATACTTACTTTGAACAAACTGGCTGCAGTATGGGCATCAACCGCGCTAAAAGGATCATCCAGAAGGTATATATCTGCATCTTGATATAACGCGCGTGCAAGCTGAACTCTTTGCTTCTGTCCACCACTCAGATTTACACCTCTTTCGCCTATAATTGTCTGATCCCCAAATGGGAACATCTCAATATCCTTCACAAGTGAACATTTCTTCACTACTTCTTCATACTTTTCATCGTTCATCGCTGACCCGAACAGAATATTATCTCGAACAGTCCCTGTTTGGATCCACGCTGTTTGCGAAACATATGCCACCTTGCCACAAACTTCAATCTGAAAACAAAGAAATAACATTACAATCTGTAACATGTTTGGTTTCTTTGTAGAATTAATCTGTTGCAGAGACTTACTGTGCCTTTTATGTTTGGAACCTCTCCTAGAATAGCTGATATAAGAGTCGATTTACCCGATCCAACCTCACCACATATAGCCACCTTTTCACCAGTCAAAACTTCAAGATTTACATTGGCTAAAGTCGGTTTTGAAGAGTCATTGTTCCATGAAATCACATCAGCTTTGATTATTACTGCTTGGTGTCCTACGTTTACATGATTCTTTCGCTCTGTCTGCAACTCGGGCGCCTCCAAAAACTTAACAATACGCGTTAATGCAACCCTTGCTTCAATAAACACAGCTGCAACATCAGCAATGAGGCGAATAGGCTCTTGAATGATCCGTATTGTCGCCAGAAACGTGAATATATTACTTGCATCAAGCGGAACGCCTACACCATAACAAGTATAAAATGTCACGACTGCTACGATCGCAGGAGACGACCAAAACAGAATCAAGTACAGGCCTCTTTGCGACAGAATCCGGGATAACCACCTCATCTCTTCGTTTCTAAGCTTTTCAGCTGCCTTTTGGAAATGCAACTCCCAAGCATACAACTTCAAAACCTTCATGTTTGTAATGGCTTCTGTTATAGCCTTCAATCGCCTATCTTGCGCCACCATGAGCTTCGTTAGAATCTTATGCTGCAGCTTACCCAAAGGAATGTTGCCTAAAACAGTTAATATCACCACTGCTAATGCTGCAAACGCCGCGACCCCGACTGAAAAGTAAACAATGAATATCCCCAAACATATTTGCAGCCCGATCGTCCATATCTGGTGAAACCAGAACGGAAACTCCCCGATTCTGTTAGCATCCACCGTCGCGTAGTTCATAATCTGACCCGGAGAGTACTGCATTCTAGACTCATTCGACAACCGTAGTTGCTTCTGATAGATTGCTGCACATAACATAGACTTCACCTGCACTCCAATCACTCTATTTCGAAAATTCAACTGTCTCTCAGACACTGATTCCAAACACTTAGCGAAAAACAGACCTACAGTGAGATAATAACCTTCATGATCAAATGCCTGTTGCCCTTGACAAACCTTTATAAAAGCCCGAAGAATCAAAGGCCCCGAGGCCAACGAAAGCACCTTTATCAGCGCGAAAAGCCCCGTGATCACGAGCTGCTTCCCTTGCCAAATGAACAAAGTCGACAAGATCGACGGATCATCGGATATACTCTCCGCCTTTCGTTTCTCTAATATCTTCATGAATCTTGAATAACATACTTCTGCTCTATCTTCCTGTGGTAACTTTGGGACATCATTGGCATCAAGAACTTTACTTTTACCCTTTAACAGTAACGCATTAAGCCACCAGAAGGTGAATCTGCTTAAAGTTCCTGCATTAGCCATTGGAGTCACACCATGGTCTGTTTCAGACTGTGGGTTAGCTTGCAGCGGCTCGTAAACCGAACCGTAAACCGAACCATTTTCGACATCGGCTCGTTTTCGCTCCGCGAACACACAAACCACGAACCAAATAGCTCCAACGAACATCAACACATTCAACACACCAATCACAGTTATTTCACCGTGAACAAAAACACCCCAGATCACCGAACAACACAAAAACACCGTAAACAACAAGATCACAATAGCGAAAACCTTCGATAAAACCCGACGACTTACAAGACTCATAATCAACAACCACACGACACCCTGAACCACCGGAACAACCCACCGGTCCACCGGCAACAAGCTCAAATCTCCGACCACCGACCATATTCCGACGATAACAAACACCACACCTAAACAACCGTTGAAAACCGTCGCTAAAACCGTCAGCAAACGTCGGTTTACATCGACAGTTACCTTTACCGACGATCGATTTCGAAAGAACATGATCACACACATGAGCAACAACAGAGTGTTGATGCAAACAACAACAACATGATTTGTACACGAATTTGGATCAAAAACAGATGGCATGACAACAATATCGGAACTACAGTTGTTTGGGATGTCGAATGAACAATCTTGATTTCTGCAAAAAGAATCGGTGAACCCGTGAAGCATGATTGAGTTGGTATTGAATTAAGTTCAGTGGTGTTCGATTGAATGAATCTTTTGGGGTTATTAGTGAAAATCTTGAGTTAATGAAGCTCACTTGACATTTGGTGGTGACATTAAGCTGAGGTCCCTATTATGTGTTGTTTGTATCTGTAAAGAGCATCAAGCAGCAGCTAATTATTAAGAATTGGGCAGCTTAAAGGTGAAAACAGAGTGAAAAAGACCAGAGGATGTAGAGCACTAAAAGAGTGAAGGTGCACCCTACACCTGTTTAAAGTTGCTAGTAAAAGTGTATATTATACATGTACAGGCCAATGGGTCTTCACCTATGGGATTTTATATTATCATATTGTTACGGGAAATTTGTACGGGTTTAAATCTTGTAAGATAAGTTTTAACGTAGATTTTAAGAGTAGAATTTTAAAAGAGTGTGCGTGTTTATTACTTTATTGTTAGAAAAAATAGGTACATTTAATTTTAATAATCAAAACTATTAGTTATTGTTCGATAATAATCGATACTATTAATTTGACTGGTAAAATATTTTAAGTTTCATTTTTGTTATCAACAATAATCTCATTAACATAATTAGCAAATATTTACGCTTGATTTGCACTCGATTACGTTCATAATAATGATTATGGACGAAGTGAGAAAACATACAAGGTAAATCGAGACTAAAATAAATACAAATTGAATGTAAATGTATGACAATTATATTGTTGGGATTAATATTGGTAATAGAAGTTAAAGTTGAGATTATTGACTGTTAAAATAATAGTATGTATTATTATCGGCCAGTGAATAATTTGAATTATTAAAATCCAATTTGCCAAAGAAATAATACAAGTAAAAAAATTTCTTGGTGTGGATGGGATGAATAAACAGTTAGATGCAGCTGTTTGTAAATAAATGTGAGTAGTGTTCGAATAATGCGATATTTATTCTGATTATTGATTAATTAAAAAAATTGATGACCACTTTAGGACAAACGTAATAAAACAGGATTTAAGAAAAAATAACTAAGAAATTTGGGTACCCTGTCTTAAAAGAAAAATAAGATAATAAGTTGAGGTTATGTACTCGAATATAATTATATAAACATATGGTTTTAGAATTGTGTAATTTATATATGAAGTGGAGCAATCATGACTCATTTATTAATAAAAATTGTGTTGATTTGAATAAAACAAATCATAAGAGTAAATTTAACTTTACTCGGATCCGACAACGAGCTAATGTCTATTTAAATCAAACGTCTAAAAATAGGTTACCTTAATATTTGTAATTTAAAATGGGTGTAAGTTGAGCGGGCAACACTCATGAGTATTACCGATAAGTCTGATCCAGATTTAATTTCAGTAACAGTTGATCATTATTCGACATTAGAAGTGTTTGATATTTTCATGATAATTGAATACCTTGTAAACATTGTATACCTAATTCCATCCATAATTCAATTTGATTTCCCTAAATTCTAGTCTCAACAAGACTTCTAATTATTGTTGTTAACACAATCATACAATATGATATGAATGTACCGTATCACCTTGTTGTGTATGAAAGATGAGATTTCATCGATATAGGCTTAATGAATGGTCGTTTCTCTGCAATCACCACTGGTGCTGCCTGCACCGCAACCACCACAATCGATATTGACTATTACTATTCGATAGACAGGCATAATACCATCGTTTGGTTTGTTATATAGATGAAAGCTTGTTAGCTATGACTTTAAAATTGCATGCTTAAATTCATACACATTATGCTGAAATAGTTAGTTGAGGTGCTGAAGCATGATACGTATGTGACAATGACATGATCCACCCCAATTGGACCAACTTTGTTCCAACAACAAAATAACCAAAAATGTACAATTATAACGATGCATGAAAAAAGATGATAATAAATGCTGCAGTTAAATATATCAATTTCCAGTTCCATCATAGTCACAACTTAACCATCACTGTCCTCACATCCGTCACCTACACCTCCGTTGGCACCGCCATCAACACCAGGCTTCGCCGCTAAAAGAACCACGCTCGAAGTCGTTGGCGCTACCACCCCAACAACTAATGTTGACACCGCCACATCAGAGCCGCCCCATATAGCTCATTTGACAGGCTAAAATATTTTTTAATAAGAGAAGTATAATAGTCATTTCGTATAAGCAAAAGAAAATTAACATATTATTTATTAATATAAAAAAAATCCAAAATTACTATTGAAGAAAATAATTTTTCCCTCAACCAAGCAATAGTAGATACAATTCAAACTATAGCCATAACAAGAATGAAAGGCTTGACAGAAAATTAAATCTCCACTCCAGTAAAGCAAAAAACTTTTACTACTCAAATTCTTAGCCTATTTTTTATCATGTGCACGTTATTGATGCCATTGATAACAATTATTATAAATCTTTATATTTAAATGTTGTCCCCTACTTCCCGGGATTTTATATTTGATAAACAATTTATTGATCAACTAACTTATCTTCTTATTTAAAAAAATATACTATTAAATATGGATTTAATAATTTTATAATTTTTTAAGTTATTTACCTTATATTTAAAGTTTTTTTATTGGATTTTAAAATTTAAATTTGTTTATCTCTTAGTTTGCAATCTGCCAATAATAGTTTCTTACTAATTACTAATTATATTTATTATCATATTTAGTTGTAGATAATAAGAATAAATAACATAACTTAGCGTCATATGGTTTTGTTGTTTTTGTTTGAGTAATGCTATACATACTTTCTAAACTATTTTTATTTTTATAATCCTCCCCTTGATTTTTTTATAGTTAACTTTTCCTTTAATTTTTTTTAATTTAGTATATCACCTTTAATATGTTAAACTAAAAAACTTTTAAGTTTTATTTATTTATTTTCTCTTTGGTTTTTATTTATTTTCTTTTTTATTGTTTTTATTTGTTTTAATAAAAATACATATAGTTATAGAGTGTAAAAATAGTCAAGTTGGCTTGTGAGCTAATTGAGATCAAGTCACAGAAAGCTTAAGTCGAGCTTGTACCTAATATTTAAGGAGAAACATTTTGTTTATAATTTACTTCGATATAATGTACTTTGAAGGCGATTATTGAAAGTTTTAGAGATATGTTTTTTCATTTAAAAATTCTTATTTTAAGAAGATAAACTTTTTAAATTGTTTTTACGTAATTGTTTTAGAGATATGTTTTTAAATTGTTTTTAAATTTTTATAGAATTTTTTTAATTTCAAAAACATTTATAATATTTTTACGTATTTTTTTATTATTATCAAATAAATTATTGTATTGTTATATAAAAAATGTTTTTAAACACTTTTTAGGTAAAAAAACAAAACTCTTTCTAGGACTAAAGATTTCTCACGATTAAAGTATGCTAAATTTAAAGCTAATTTATGAGAGAGTAGTATGACAAGTAATAAGAAGTGTACATTTAACCTAATTATTTTATTTGAGTGGTAAGTTAATTCAAAGTTACAAGTAAAACGATTCAAAATATTTATTTTTGATAGACATAGTAAAGTCACCAATAACACAGTAAATGTTGTATACAAGTAAGTATTTAGATATTTGTAAATTATAAGTATAACTTTTCATTCTCATTATTTAATGTAATATAATACGTATTCAGTAACAATAAGAATATAAATGAATATTAATCATATGTTTTAAAATATTCAACTCCTGTACTACACAAGAAATATACTAAAAATATAGATGGGCAGTCTCTCGTTTTCATTCCATTACAAAGATGATAGATCATAAGATCATGTATTATCTTTGTGACTTTGTTGTCCAACAAGAAAAAATATTTTATTCTTACAGGTACTGTCAGTGTAATTATTATTGTTGTGTTATAATATAGACCGGAGAACTAATAATAGTCTCATATTTGTCATCAAGACGACTCTACTTAAATTAAATTATCTCCGTGGGAAGAGAAAAAATGAGATACAAATTTACCTGTCAAAGTTGCAGAATATACTAATTAAATTCATTTATTTTATTAACCATGTAAATAATTGATATCTCAATACGCTTACCCAAAATTTTATTTGACTTGTGATTAATCAATTTTAGTAAAGTAATTCTAAAGGCCGTAAACGGTTGAAGTCACTTTTGATAATTTTTGACACGACCTATCGAATACAAAGATATATATTTTAATTTAACTCATTTTAAAATAAATAGCTTAAACTTGTTACAATAAACTAAGATCTGATACGAACTCGCTAATTTTATAAAGTGAAAGAAGGATTAATAGCTATGTATAAGTATATAAAGTTGCTAGAATATACATGTATTCAATATATAGAAAACAATAAAGATCCATATTGAATCTAAGAGTTGGAATCTTTAAACATCGAAGGTTAATTATTGAGTTTGAATCATTAGATGTCAATATTTGATTCTCTTAGGAACTCATACCTCTAGTGGTTAATTAAAAAATCATTGTTATTATTACAAGCCAAAGTACAAACAAACAAGTAAACATCATTATATGTAGAATACTAAAACGTGTTGCTAAAAGTCGCGGAGATAGATTTGAAAGGCATAAAGACACCAACTACAAGTCTACATCCAATATATTAAGACGGATACCTATAATATTAAATATTATTTTGTTCAAAAGATTTGTAAATTTGAGATATGCTTATGCATATCATTAAATAAAGAAAAACGACAAAAAGTTTAGCTCTGAGAACTCTTAACCACCCCATGTTAAACATTTTCTAAGTTCAATCATGTAATTACATTAAATGTTATTACTTTTTTTTGTCTTATTTTTAATTAAATAATGTTTTTTTATACATTTATCATTATATTTTCTCTCTCATTCACTCACAATCACTTTTAAGAATATTAAAAAATTTATAAGTGTTGTACTGTGTTTCTCCAAATATAAGACATCCACTCACATATATATATATATATATAGGGAAAGAGGCTGTAAATGCTCTAAGAGAGATAAATTAAGCTTACTACTCGATTACACTATTTAGGCCTAAGTATCATAGACCTAACAGTATCATATATTTTCTCGTTAGACTATCCATAACGCAACGCCCTTAACCCCTTCCCTGCCGCCCTTCGGAAGGGCTGCGTTGTGCAGGCCCATCCGTCCTTCACTTGCCCTTTGCCAAGGGCGCTCCATGGATGCATTTTGTGGGGCCCACACACAAAAATGTGTGTTGTTTTGTTTTTTTAATAGTTGTTTGTGTGAAGGATGGTGTTGGGGGTAAAGTTGATTGTGGGATGGATGGATAAAAGTTAGTGGAAAATTGATGTGACATGCTGACTTAGACTATTTGTGAGAATGACGGCTTTTAGCGTTGTGGATAGTCTTACATATGAATGTGTGATTCTCTCTTACTACTTTTAGAGTTAGTGAAAAACCATGTTTACTATTTTTCTAACAGTATTTTCTTGCTAGATTAAAGAAAATTAATGTGAAATTATAAGGGTTTTTTTTTTTTTTTTGAATCTACTCATATTTTGAGTTGTGTGTATACTTTATAAAAGAACTAAGGTATTTGACCTAACAGTATTTAAGAGTAATAAAACATATCTTCTTAAGATATTAGAGGTTAAAGTCTCACTACCAATAAAAGATAGAGATTTTGAACTATATATAACTTAATCAGCATCCCACATTTAAAGTAGAAGACAGAAGAAAGAAGAAAGATGTCAAATTATATAAGCAGCGGCGGACCTAGAAAATTTTTTCTCCGGGGTCGGTTTTTTCAGTTTTCGAATAGACGTGTGTATATCTCAACTCAATGCTTGAATTTTTGGTTTGGGTCGGGTCAGGTCACACAAAACAAATTACAATCACATTATAAGACAATTGACAAAGCTACGATTTTATTAGAAAGTAAAACACATTACATTTTTATGGTTGTTGTTTATATGTCTTCATCTTTTGAAAAATATCCAATACATCATCAATCGAAACCTTCTTACAAACGTCCTTTTCTCAATGTAGCAAATGCAAGTATTGTTTAAGGTATTCTTCTAAAAAAATTTAGAGATAATTAAGGAATGGTAATAGATTAATGAAATATGTGTTAGGTGTTTAGTTAAATAAATGAGCTTAAAGATTTTATACAAAATAAACCTATTGATGATTATTTTGATATTAATTTTCTTAACTAAGTGAGCTATTATTTTAATTTTTAGTGGGTTGAAAATTCCAATAAAAACGGGGTTTAGGGGTCGTAAATTTTTTTATAGGGGTCAGTATTAAAAAATACACGGGGTCAATAAAAAACCGTTAATACACGTTACACATAGGAGGAAAAAATCTGCGGGGTCGGTTGACCCCTCCCCACCCTTCTTAAGTCCGCCCATGTATATAAGTATGAAGGGATAGTGAAAGACTCAAAGTGGATTTGTGGAGCACTGGAACCAGCGTGAGCTGGTAGAACCTTTGGCTAATAAACATCTATTAACAGCCCCAACAAACAATGGCTTACGCATGTGACTGAAACACAAAAGGATCTCTCGCTTTAACTTTTAGGGTCCATATTATTATTATTGTTATTATGGGCCAAACAGATAAGAAGTGATTGGATCTTTGTTTGATAGATTTGATCGGATGGTGTTTGGTTTGATTTTTAGAATAAAACTAGTATTAGGCCCTCGCGTTGCAGCGGGGGCGTACGACCGTGTCAAGTAGCACCAATGTTACATCACCATCAGGGACCACTAATACCGAAAAAGCTCGTATTAAAAAAGAAATAAATATGAAAAAATAAAATCGAACGGAAAGTAGACGTATAAACGTTAAAACACACACGTGAAACTTAAAACATTAAAAATAATAAGTAAATCAATCTCGGGCCCACACGTTATCACGTGGTCGTTAAACAGGGGAAAATATGCATAACAACGTTGAACCATACATGAACGTTACGACATGTAACTTTCAAAATTTAGACTGAAATGTAAAACGAAAAATTTATAAAAGATGAAAAGTATAGGGGAACAAAGTTGAAAGGAAAAAATTGTAAGAGCTAAATTGTAGAAGATGTAAAAGCATTGAGTTAAAAAATTAAAAAAATTAAATAGTTGTATTTTATGCAAATAAAAGTTATATGTAAAACTTGGTAATTAAAATATATATAATAAGTTACTTAACAACTATATTATACTAAACATCTATCAACTTACACTTACACTTGTAATATTATAAACTCATGATATTTTTGTGAAGGTCAATTACCAATACTACTCGTTCACTATGGTATAAGATTTTAGAACCTTTCCTAGCCATGCCCTTAAGACTATGTTTTATATATGGTGGCGTGATTGAGGGGACGTAGGACGGTCATGAGCGTGAAACACTGCTCCTCAAGGGTGTTGGTGTGACTATAGTCACGAGAGCACTCCACTTTTGTTCACCTCTTGTTTCGAGAATACAACCGCTAAGATGACTTAAATAAATATAAAAAAAATATTCACACAAATTATGATAGATACCATTAAAATTTTCTTATAATTTCTCACAACTTATTCAATTCTTCTACACAATCATTCAACCACCCCCCGTTCAAACCACCCGTTCTTTCAATCGTTCATTCAACCAACGAAATATAAGTTCTTTCAACCACTTATTCAACCAACACCAGCTCAACCCAAACGACCCTAATCAGAACTTTTTCGGTTCTATTATTTTACTTATGTTTTATATTTTTAAATAGTTGTTTAATATTATGTTATATATACATATACAAGCACACACGCAAAATTATTTATAATAATTAAGTAATAATTACAAAACCGGGTACACTAACACTACCTAAGATATAATACCCGTTTATTATGTGTGAATTTGATCATACTCATCGTCTGTATACACTTAAGTAGAACAAATTTTTTGTTACATTCGCTAAGGAATAACACATAATCTAATAAGTAGGTGGATATAATTACTCTTTTTTTAAAAACATATTTTTTTTCCTAACAACAGAAGTTACTTAAGTTTTAAAATTGTTTTATTGTTGATAAAAAGTGTTTATATTATATTTTTTAAAATTAAAAATCTTAAAAGAAAGATATAGAGAATTTGGTTACAATTTAGTGATTATTTCTATCAAGTTTAACTGTAAGTCGAGGTAACTCACTAAATATAACCAACTTTTATAATTGTTATGTTAAAACAATTTGTAAAAAAAACTTTAAACAACAAATAAGGGTATTTTAATCTTTATCAACACCTTAAATAACCAATTAACCAATTAATATTTAATTAATATCGATTAACCAATGAATATTTAATTAAAACCAATAAACACAATTTGATAATATGAAAACCTTTGATTTCTACATGTGACTAGGAGACTACCCGATTAACCCTAATCCATCTTAGAAAGCTTCAATTTCTACATGTGACTAGGGAGACGGGATCGATTTCAACAAAGTTCAAACATCTTTACCTATTCGATTGAGGCTGCATTTGTGTTCAAGTAACTTTGTTCGATTTAGCACTTTGATATCATTACCTGTTCGATTGAGATTGTTGTTGTCATTGGCTCTATTGTTCAACTAAGGTTCGATTGCTTTGTTGTTCTATAAAGGATTGCTATTCGCATTTCGATTGCTTTTCAATTTTCAACACTGTTGTGTTTAATGTTCAATTGATCTTATATTTCGATTAGGTAGGGAACATTGTTGTTTGATTGCGATAGATATGAATGTTATACTTTAGTTTATTCGAGGTTATTTTCAACAAATTGATCCATACGAATACTATAGTAAAGTTTGTTAAACTTCATAAGATATAGCAACACTTTTGTTTGTTTAACAGCCTTAAGATTCAACAGTTTGATATATTTAAACATATGAAAGACCTGTTTTGTTTAATATTATAAAACAAATAGTATGATCCACAAGGACTTGCTATGTTTGAATCATTTGATTAGAAAATTGGTTTGGTCGTCTCCATAGTTGCATGTAGAAATAGAAGGTTTTCATATTAAAATGTGTTTATTAGTTTTACTTGAATAGTAAAAGGTTAATTGGTTAATTATGATGTTAAAAAATACTAAAATACCCTTAATTTTAACGGAAGTCTTAACCGTGTTAGTGGAATGAATGAAAATAACAACATTTGATAAATTACGGTATTAAATTGAAAAAAAAAAGATTTTGAATTTGAAATGAACATTAGGACGAAAAAAACAGTTTTCACAATATTATTATAATAACAAAGAACTTGAATGAAATAAAGTAAGAAATATGTTAGCATATTATTAAATTTTTGTAAGCATGTGGAAAACCGTGTCACTCAATAAATATCGATGAATTAGGTGAATAATAAATAAACATAAACCTTTATTTTTGAATTTTGATGATGAACAATGCCACTACTTGTTTGTTTGTTGGTACCCCTGGTGACATTATTTAATGACCATATGTAGTTTATTATCATACGCGTATTAGTTTTATGGGTGTTGCTATTTACACCCTACTCTACAACACTATGACCTATAATTGATAATAAATTATTACTAATAAATGCAATTAGTTATATAATTCATCAACTACCACAACACTCTCATAAATGCAATCAATTTTATATTATTACTTGTAATTAACTATCACAATCTCATTAAATGTAAACATTCGTTAATATAAATTTAAATAATAAAAACAATTTATAATTTTGACATGTGTATCGTTAATATATATTGATGAATACTATATGTTAAAAGGTAGATAAATGAACCATTTAACTCACACACTTGTATAAAAATGTAACTAAGTATCATATCTCGTTGGTTGAAAATTTTGATGTACTAGTCATCTTTTTTGGTTATTACCTAGATCAAGGAAAATATTTTTTTTATAAATATTTTATGATGACTTATTTATAAAAAGAAAGCGAAATTCAATCTATAGGGAATGAGTTGTTTGTGCGAGTGATTACTTACTCATGTATCAAACATATATTCAGGGTTGAGTTTTATTGTATTCCAAAGTTTTCAAACATTCTCAAGTTTCAACAAATATAAATGTTTCAAAGATTTAGCTTGAAGTATATATGTTGTGGTGGCCCATAATATATTTTTAAATTAATTAATTTATTTTTTAATGAGATTAAAATATTTTTATTACTACGATAACTTATTTGATCGTACAGTAATGTAAAATTCTTACAAGAAAAGAAATATTTAAATAATGATGAATTTAAAAGTAGCTCAAAATCAAAACAAATTATCAAAGAAACTTAAAACATTTATGAACTTAAAAGTGGCTCAAAATCGGAACAAGTTTTTAATGTTAAAGGTGCCATATAGTTTATTTATTTTCTGAAATGGTATTTGATATTTAAAAGTTGTAGGGATATTTATTACATTAAATAAATTTAGAGGGGTATATATGAAATTATGTCTCTAATTAGTAGTCAATCTTTCATTTAATACATATTAAATAGCACTGATTTTTAATGATCTATTGTAATTAATAATGTAGAGTAAGGTGTGATTAGTAAATAGAGTAGGGTGCAATTAGAAAAACCTTAGTTTTATAAACTTATTTAGCTCTTTTAATGGAACACGATATTAAGCATAACTGAATCAAGACCTTCGGGTTTTATCTAACGATACATTGACACATAATACATTGACCTAAAACCCAAGTTACTTGGGAATTATATAACATGATAAAGATATATTTGCATACTCGAATTCAAGTGCTAAATCATGTTCTAATTGTATTTCAATGCTTTTTTCTATAACTCGCCCCACAACGCGGGGAGAGTTCTACTTATTTAATATGATATAGTTACTAACATAGTTAGATGTATGACTAAGACAGACTATAACTCTCGTTGCAAGCCTGCAACGCGCTATAAAATTCTACTAATTTAATCTGATTTAGCTACTAACATAGTTACTAATGTAAAACTAAGACGGCCACATCACATTGTTGCTATCAAGCTGAGAAAAAGAATAGTACTTTTCATGGATACACCAAGGAGGGGTCATTCATGAATTAGTATCTTTTAACTAATGCTAAATTATGTTGGTTCTAATGATTTATGTGACGGGTATTGACAGCCGTCTTTGAGTCGTTTCATGTTATCCTGAGCTAGGAGTCTGGTTATGTAAATGTGTGATTCTGCTTGAGTCTTTATGAGTCATAAAGGAGACTAGTGGAAACAATCGAGGCGACACTAGAAAATAAAAGAAAAGAGGATAGCAGGAAGGTATCGAGGAGATGATCATGATTATTATCGTGTTGATGATGAATGAGATGGAGATGTCAAAATCTAGTAGACCGAACAAAGACAATACTTATTATTGGTTTTATTAATTGTTTGGTTGAGTTGGTATTAGAGTAATATTGAGTTGGGTTATTTATTTATTTATTTATTTAATAGAGTTTTGAGTTAGATTAGGAGTAGTATATGTTTAGTATAAATAGATAATTAAATAGTCATTATATTTGTGATTTTGTTCAAAAATATTGTATTTATTGTGTTTTGCTCGATCTAATATTTTCAACAACAGAAGTCTGTTAGAAATCGCTTTGAGGCTATTGACGACCCTCCAAAGGTCAGCCAACAAGAATACAAGATCAACCATGAATCTAGTGTATGTGTAAATGTATATGTATCATGTGTTGTATGTATGGGAGACACATGAGTATAGTAACAGGGTTGATTAGAAAACATGATAATAGGGTTCTAGACCTTGAGAGAAGGGGTTATCTTTTTTATTAGAAGCGAATAAACCGATCCTAATACCAACGGGAAGAATTAGAAACCGTTAAACTAGACCAAATATAAGAGCTAAAGAACATATTTAGTGCTTAATTTAGCTTTCACTTTACGTAGGGTTCAGGGAGGGACATGATCGATTCGAATATGAGGTAGGCAATTTTTTTCCTACATTTTGCACATGAGGTCATATCCTATCTTAAGATCACAAAATTAGCAACCATTGCAGTTGCTTAAAGGTTCGCTTCGATCTAATATAAAAACTATTAAGTTTTTTGAATAGAATAACTCCATATAAAACGTTATTTTCACAAGAATCAAAAAATAAGGACCCGATATCTAGGCACCCTTGATTATGAATCAACACTCCAAATTTCTATACGGATCGTATAGCACCATACGCGTTGTATAGATGGGTCGTATAGCTCTATACGGGGCGTATAACCCCTCTAACAACCCCCTGAATTTTTCCTCGTAGTCAGTGTCGAAATTTGTTATAAGCGTCGTATAGCTTTATATGTGTCGTATAGGGGGTCGGATAGTGCTATATGAGGAGTATAACCCTCTGACAACCCCCTTGAATTTTTCTCGTTTTCAGTGTTTTTAATACTATACGATGCGTATGATGTTATATGAGACGTATAGAATATGTCGATTTATAAAGTGAAGTGTTTTTATATTAGGATATTATTTATCATAGTAGGGATAACTGACAAGATTGAATTTTCATATGCAACATAAATTTGATAAGCCAGGTCATAAAAGCCGTGGGGTAACATGCACTAAATTTTGTTTTGATGGGACGTCGGTTGTTTTATTTGATTTTACTTTCTATAAAATATTATCAGTTTTAGATCATGTCGTCATGATATCTTAGGAAAAGATTTTCCTTAAAAATTAAATGATTTATATTTAAAAGAAGAAAATAACATATTCGATCATCTTAATCACAAACCAAACGTGTTAGATCGGACCTTTTAATATATTCGTTAATTGCTAATTACCCTACAAAACAACTGACTGAAAATCTGTCGAAATTCGTTGCTCCAATTCCTCTATCTCGAATTCTCGTTAGTATTCAATTCTTACAAAAAGGTTTTGATAGAATCAATTAAACATAGTTTTTTGGTTTCTCAACCCAGCCCAATGCAACTGACCCGGCCCATGGGCCATGCCACAAAAATGGATTAACACAATTCGGCCCATTCCAGAAACTAAAGGGCTGTTTGACAGCCTCTTAATCAGCCTATTAATGATTCAGATTTTTGAATGGTTCAGCACTTAATGGTTCAGACTGTTTGTTTCGTCAACACATGTCTGAATGGTTAAGACATTTACCTCTGAATGGTTAAGAGGTCTAATGCTGAATGGTTAAGACATATTATCTGAATTGATCAGATATTTGTCTTTGAATAATTAAACGATATACTAGCTCTTAATGGCTCAGACCTCTTAATGGTTCAGACCTCTTAACGGTTCAGCACTTAATCATTCAGAAGTTACCAAACAGCCCCTAACTGTTTTTATTTTTGAAATAATTGTTTTTACTTTACCTACATAATTAAGTTATACCCTCCTGTGAAACCATCGTAGTATGAACCTCCGTCAAACAACCACCCACCCCCCAAATCAGCTCCGAGGATGAGCGGGTACCCTCCCTCGGGAACAGATCTGTGACTATTATTAAAACTGAGTCGCCACAACACGAGGTTGAAAGTTGAAACCCAGTAGTATATGCGAGGGTGGAAGTAATCTCGGGTTCCCTAGTTTGCAACTTCAACACCACAATTGATATTTTTTTTTCATTTTCCCAAGTCTCCCTCATTTTGCACAGAGACGTCCCAGTTTGCCCATTTGATCCACACATAATCTAGAAAATAAAAGAGATGAGACAGTGAAGGTCAATGCATATTCACCACATCAAAGGCCATAGCCAAGAAAAGTAGAAAACTAAAAACCCGACAAGATCACTATGTATCAAGAAATGAACAAATAACCAAAAGTTTAAGCAACCCACGAGCACATAAGTTTCAAACGAGGTCTTAAACATTACATTTCACCAGCAAAAGTCGATCCACAAGGGTGACGAAATAATTCTTAAAAGAATACAGGGTACGTAACACACAACGTTTATTTATTCAAACAAATGACTTGTGTCCTTTGACAAGGATTTCGCTCAAACGAGCGTCCCCCAAGCAAAGGATCACAATAACATAAATATTTAAAATACCACAATGACGACCTGAACTACACTGAAAATCATCCGATTCTGGTTTCTTCTCTTTAGTGCTGACAAGCTTGGAACAAATAGATAGATAGATACAAGACATCCCCATCCTCTTTTAAGCAGCCACCTGGCTAAACAACAGCCTGCGAATCTGCACACACAAGTCTCGAATCAAAAGCTAAACAAAAAACACACGAATCTCTTTCTTTAATTTTGCTGTGTGACCATGAAAATATAGATGGCAAGATGGACGGGTCGGCCAAGTAACATGTTGAAACAGATAATCTTATAGACAGGGTTGGATTGGGTCTGGCAGAAATGGTTATGTTGTTTTAGAAAAAATTTTAATTTTTATAAGGAATTGGTGTTAAATACTTAAATATGATTTAATTATTTCAGAAATAAACTTTATCTTTTTGAATTATATGGTTAAAATTACTTTTAGAGAAACTATCAATCTGTATTTTCCTGTATCCATTTCACTTTAACAAAGTTTATAATTCACCCATTTTACCCATTCCTAAGTAATTCGGGAGGGGTTGTCACCTACTGATGTAAATCATTGGCTTTATATGATAACCAATCCGCATGACATAGTTGGGATTATCAAAACTGTGGATTTGGAAGGATGATCAAAAACCCGAAATCCATTTTACACGGTGTTTGGTCAAAGTGGTCATTGTAGATCAAAGGATTTCATATATTCAATGTTTTATTAAGAAATTTCAGATTTTTTTTTTGGGGATAATTACTTTGCTTCTTAAATATTTTTGGACACATGCCATAAACCATACCCGAACATGAAATTTGTATGTTCGTTCAGGAGAAAATAGGCAATATTTTATAACTTATGTAGGCTAACAGTTATTATAATCATTTATAAATTATAAGTAATATGCCAACTACCCAATATTTGTTTAAGAGCAAAAGGGATGTAAAAGAAAAGGTACCTCAGGAAGTTTCCCACGAAATACAACATCCAAACGAGCATCAAGGGTGTTCTCAAACACAATTTTACCGTCACGAGAAGCCAGAACCACACCTCCAGAGCTGAAAACCCCAAACAACATCACAAGATAATGTTTTACCATCTCTAAGTAAATCACTTTCAAAATTGAATATAGAAAACAAAATTTTAAAATAAAAAAGTACCAGGAAAGAGCATGAGGGTCATCGTCGGACGGGGCAGGTGGAAGGTGGACACTGTCAACTATGATCTCAGGTTCATGCACATTTGTTTTCTCTGCATATTCTGCCTTTGCTGCATCAAGAACCTTTTGAACAAGATGCTCATCTTCTTTCCGGCAACGTAATAACACAGATGGCTCTTTCAATCTGAGTAAACCCTGTAAGCACATACCTTGTTCAATATTATATGGTATTATTATAAATTTATATAAAGGTTAATATATGTTTAATTAGTACCTGAACAATTAGAGATTTCAACAATCCTTCATAGTCATGATGGTGTAGAAAATTGTGATGGCTCACTTTCAGAAGATCTTTTGATGCTGCTTCTCTCATGGCACTTACCAAGTCATCTTGTGCTTGAAGAACCTTGATGCGAGAAGCATTCAGTTGCATGGAATATTCACTGCCATAAAAATTGTGAAAAGTAATTAGATGCAAACTTCTAGAATAGCAATTGCTAAAACTGAATTACCTGTTTACCTTTAACACTAAAAAAAATAAAAAATCTAAACCACATGATAGTCATCCTCAAACTATTAAACTAATGAACATTTGTAACAGAAGAACAAACAAACATAAAATGTTGCAAATGAGGTACACAAAAAATGAGTAAAATTGCTAGAGATTTTTACATTTTCTTTCGAACTTCGACTTGCTTTTGTTTGCGTTCATACTCCTGCCGGATCTTCTTTTTCTCTGCCTCCACTAATTGCAATTTCTCAATGTTAAATTCCTGAAATAGTCAAACAATTAAAACTTTTAATTAACATTGTTGTGTGTACTTGGCTACTTGCTACTATGATCTTGGCTATTTAATCCTCAAATAGGTTGATGGAAACTGCTTGTATAAGATTGCCTTGATTGATTAAAATTAGTAATTGCAATCCACAACAATAAGTCAATAACCAATGAGAAACGGATAAATTTCTGATAAACTGCGTAAATGGACTTTGTTCAATGTGATGTGATGTAATTTACTATCTGAAAATATTTGTTCTATATAGATATGAGTTATGACCATAAAAATAATAATATATGTATCCTGATCACATAATCAGGCATATATAGCCAGGTACAATCAATCCCTTTATAAGACAATTTGAAATGTTGTAGAATGAACTTAATAGCATATTGTCCCATTTTCCAACTTGTCATTGTAAATCCTTACAATCACCCAAATACACCGAATTTGTGTAGAGGTATTAAAATTTAGTGCATATTATTAATTACAATTTACAATTAATTGTAGCTCGTCACTGTTGATTCTTACACCAATCACTAAATAAGAAAAAAAAACAAGTGTCCTGATCACACAAGCCTTGCCGTCTCGGAGCATTTTCTTTATTACAATTAATTGTAGCTCGTCACCGTTGATTCCTACACTGATCACTAAATAAGAAAAAAAAACACGTGTCCTGATCACACAAGCCTTGCCGTCTCAGAGCATTCTCTCTATCCTATGGGATACATGTAAGTTTTGCTCACATCTCACCCTCTCCGGACCCTACGTATCAGTGGATTTTTGCTTGTTATGTTTGTTTGTATCCTGATCACACAAGTGGATACCCTCTGAGTCCATGACTGATCTTCTTAACACAGATTTGCTTTACAGTTTTACCACAAAAAATTACATAATATTGACTTGATTGCATATAATAATTAAAATTTTCGATCTTATTGTCTATAGTTATTTTCAAACAAAAATCATATGAACTCCATCTCTTGATAGTTTTTAGCTTTACAGAGATAACTAAATCATACATTATTCTACAACCAATTAGATGCGGATAAGGTTGAATAATTGAATATTTTAAGCAGAATAATTAATCATATAACATGACTTAAATTCTCTAGAGTAGTAGAGTTACAAACCAGCCCCCTTTACCACAAAATACAGCATTGAACTTAGTTACTAACATAGTAACATGACTTAAATTCTCTAGAGTTACAAGTCGAAACCACTTAAAAATCAAACACTAAACTCCTGCAACATTCAACTAAAAACCAAACATGTTGTCATAGTATCATATTTAGATCAAGATTATCCTTGACACGGTTAAGTAAACTTAGATGTCCTCATATCCACTACAGATCATAAACTGAATTGATTGAATTTGTTTACGAGAACAAAGTTCTACCTACATGACCACCAGTGCAGTTTATACGAAAATTCATTAAATTAAAACTATAATGAATAGTCAGTTAACTTGACTTAAGTCTTCCGCGATTCACTAATTGACACCAACAAACCGTCGATAACAAACTAAAACCTCAATAACCGTCGTATTCAGATCACGATGTTAACTCACAAAGTGATTTAACCTAAACTATATCTACAGATCATAAAATCAAATCGACAGTCACAAACACTGAAAATTAACTTCCTGAAATTAATAATCTACTCAAACACTCTAACTCAAGTACATAACGATTCACAAATCAACACCTCCAAACGTCATCCCGCAACAATCAATTCAAAACCATACAAACACCATATTCCGATCACGATCTCACTTCACACAGTTACATAACCACATATAAACACCAAAAACGATAATAATCAAACTGTAGAAGCAAAAACTCGTTAGATTCGATCGGAGACTTACTTCCTCAGCGGAAACGGAGATCTCGTTGGCCTTTTCCTCCGCTTCTTGGCGGATGAATCTGACCATCTGCTGAATCTGCTTGGAGACATCTGCATCGTTCATCTTCGGATCTGAATTTGGGGAAACAGAGAGAATCGTGTGAGGTTTTTCGAAGGGTATTGATGATGATGATAATGAGATTTGGGGATGATAGATCGAAGGAGTGGTGATTGAGAGTTTAGATAATTTAGTTTTAATCGTCACAGCGTCACATGAGACGTGCAGTGATTGTATGTTTTATAATCAACCCTTGTTTATCTAGAAACTACTCAGACAGTCCCTAACTTTTCTTTTGGTGATGTTGATTGAAAAAGTAAAAAGTGTGTGTATAGATCAAGTAGTCCCATCATTATACTATATTTGAGAATGTTGATAGTTATAAAAAACATGTTATTGGGTCAAGAGTTTGGTATAAGTGCAAGATGGCTATGACCCCAATTTGAGACGATTGGAATGGACAGTAGATAACGCAGTGTTAGTCTCGTCATGGTGAGAGAGAGTTTTGATAGTCTTTGAACTCATACGTGAAAGTAAGTATAAGGTTTGAGCGGAAAACAGTGAGCATTAAATGATTAAGGAGAAGACTACATGCCTCTCTCGCATGTGATATGAGTGTCTATAATTGCACTTATTTTATGCTTTTGTGACACTTTGACGGCATATCGTGTAGTGGACTATCTTGATAGGGTTGGCTATTGACCATGATATATAATAGTGGTTATGTATAGTGTGAGGCGCACCATTTGTCTATGTTGATTATTGAATGTATATGATATGGAATGTAAGTCTCGAGACACTACATATGTGTCACATTATGTATTTTTATATTTATCGTAATCAAGTCTCTCGCATATTGTATGTTAAAGTGAATTCTTCTCTTGTATATGTGTCGTGTGACACGTGGAGCTTTATATTGAGCATTTATGCTATGGAGTAAGTTGTAATCTGGAATTTATGCTCATTAGGACAAGATGTGATTTGGAGTTGTGCTTCGAAGTAAATATATAGTCCGGAGCTTATAGTGTGGATAGGAGGATGTAGTGTGAAGCATGTGCACTCGAAGGAGAGGTGTGATCCGAGATGAAGGATACGATTGAGGGCTTTAACTCTAAAAATGACGCCTTTTTTGAAGTGTGCGATCCGAAATGCAAAATTGAGATTGATACCTTTTATAGAAAATAACACTCGTAAAATAAGTATTATTTATGCAAATAAAGTCATGATACTAGTTATGTAATTTTATATAAAACTAACACAAAAGTCTTTTACCTTTTATAATTTAAAGCATTCATTCTCTTGTTCTTCTAGTTGCTTTCTCATGTGGTTATTGCTTTGGTAAATTTCATATTATTTTGTTTGTAATAAAACCTGATTTTAAACTCTCATTGTTAATAACATTTGAACTTTTCCTAAAAATCATAATAATCTTATTGTTTTTGTATAAAGGAATGCTTCTGATTTCAATAATAAAATATATAAATAGACAAAAATAAAATCCTCATGTTCGTTTTTTTGGCTTCTAACTATAGGACAAGTATCAACATATCACAATGATATATTTTCCATGAAATGTCAAGTGGCACGTGGTAGGTCTTTGAAGTCACACATGGTTGGTTTTTGTCTTTTTGATGTTAAAACAAAATCAAATAAACTACTTTTCACCTAGGCCCCATTACTTTTGTTAGTTTGTTGTATATACATCACAATTTCTTTTCCTAACAATAAAACATGTTAAAATATGTTATATTACAAAAAAAATAATAAATCTACTTTACTATCTTATTCATGATGTAAAAGAATATAAAATATTTACTAGATTGGATGACACATTCACTCTTTTAAAATATGACGGAAACAAGAAAATGTTTTTAGTATTTACATGTCAACCAGTTATTAAATCTATCACCGTTCTTACTAATTATCATGAAAATTCATAAAAAGTTGTTTTCTTCTTTCACATAACTTGTGAAATCCTTTTGCAATTTGATTGGTAATAACTAGTGAGATAATTTGTTGCCGCGAGTCTTTTTCGGTTTCATTTTTTTCCCGGAATTATGATCTACGCGTTGTTGCGGATAAATTTATGTTAATTAACGGAAGAGTAAATGTTTTAGACAAACTGTCTTAAAAACAACTATAAACATTAATAAACAAAAGGAATAACCAATATAAATAAAACCATTAAAAAGAGAGAAAACTTCGTTAAAAAGGGATATAAAAAAATCAAAAGAACATACAAAAAAGGTTATGAAATCTTTGAAAAAATAATAAAATAAAAACACAATGAAACTGCTTAAAAGGTGGAGTGGAATCAAACCCCGGGTATGTTTGGTATAGAGTAATTGAATGGACGAAAAAATGAAATGAATGAGGGAATAGATGGATGAGAGAATGAAATGAATCATTAAATTCCATTGTCATGTTTGATTACCCTTTAAAATAAATTAATCCTTACTTTGTGTTGTTTATTAGGTATGAAAAAACGAATCAATGAAATGTAAAAATGTTATGATGGTGATGGCGAGTGGTGGTGGTGGCCGGTGGTGTTTTCCGGCGGTGGTGGGCTGAGGGTGGTTTCCGGCGGCGACGGTGGTTTCCGGCGGTGGTGGTGCCGGCGGTGGGTTCCGGTGGCGGCGACGGTGGCCCGAGGGTGGTTTCCAGCGGCAAAGGTGGTGGCCGGCGGTAGTTTCCGGTTGCAGCGGCGGCGAGCTCCGGCGGTGGTGTTCCCGGGGCGGTGGTGACTGACGGCGGTGGTGGTTGTTGTGGTGGGTGAGTGAGTGGTGTGGTGACTAATGATGGAAGAAGTGATTGAATGAAAATAAAAAGAAGTGGAGGTGGATGAAATGAATTTAAAGAAATGGAATCAGTTATGTAATGGTTCATTCCATTAACTTTACCAACCAAGCATGTCTTTATTTATTCACCGTTAATGGTTCATTCCATTTCGGGCCTCGTTCATACATACCAAACGCTACCCTATGTGTTCCCTCACCCAATGAGCACAAACCAACTTATTCAAGTTCCCTTTTGGTAAAACTAGTAACAAATAATGTTTATAAATCCTAAATAAATCGAAGCAAACAAAAAACAATAATACCTTTGTCAAAAGTGTACGAAGTAATATCAACCGTTGATCTAATGAATGAACGGTTCAGATTATAGATAAATTAATCACCGTTGGAAGGAACCTGGAGGGGTAGATTTGAAAGTTACTTACGATTGTTGACTTTTTAAAAAAAAAATTCCCAATTTTTTTACACATGTAACTTTCCATACGATATTATTATTATTATTTTTTAAATTACATCAAAAAAACGATCATTTTATTCTCTTTAATTTGAATATGACATTACTGTACTTTTTTCAAATGAGTGATATATTTATATTTTTTGATTTATTAATATAATATGTCATGTCGTATGCCACGTCATGAGAAACGTCGTGTATCACATCATAAAAACTAACGTTGTGAATGGACAATTAGACTGAGACTGTTATTGATAACAAAATCAAAACTTGAGATTAATATTGGTTAAATTATTAGTTAGAATTAGTACTAACAAATAGTTAATAGTTTGAATTACTAAAATTTAAATATTATAATTAAAAAATATCCTTTAATATTTCTATTCAAATTTTATAACCTGTAGCTAAGTATCCTTTCTACTTTAAATCTCACATGTTTTTTATTAATATAATCACATTTGTATCTAGTAGAATTTAAACATAAACTTTTATTGCAACACAAAACTCATCCCAACAAAATGTTCGTTTAAGTCACTTACATTCGTCTCATTTTTCTTGTTTTTTCTATGTGACACATCTACGGCACATCAAATTTTCTTTTTCTAGATTTTTTTAGTTTTTTTTTTTTTTGTTTTACATGATGTTCCTGACCGACATGGTTTTCATCGAGCAATCCTTGACTCCATTCGTCTCCCCTTACGTTGCTTTCTCAAGTTTAATAAACGAAAGAAAAGAAAAGAAAAGAATTAAAAAGAAATTAGCGAGAGAAAATAAATGAATAGAAAGAAAATTAATGAGAGAAAAAAAATAAAGAGAAAGAAAAAAGACGCATTAAAATTTTGTATTCAAAAGTTCGAAGACAATGTAAAGAAAAGTAAGAATTTTATATCTTTTATTTCTTTCATTTCATTTTGAAAGTAAAGTTAGAAGGAAAAATTATTAAAAAAATTTCTTTCATTTCTATTCGTTTTCTTCTTTTAAAAAGCTCGAAAAAATATATTTTTTTTCACTTTCCTTCGTAAAAAAACTCAAACATGCAATTTATATAATACTAATTTGCAAGTTTTGTGTGCTTCATGGGTGGTATAACATGCTTAAATGGGTTGTACCCATCTTTTTTCTTTTTTTATTAATCTTTAACTTTTCCGTTTTAATTCACTACTCACATATTTGACAATTTAGTCCCAACAACTTTTATTTTCAAATTTGGTCAACTATACTTTTCATAATAATAAATTTTGTGCTTATGTTTCTGTTTAAATGTTGTGAGTTGACATGCTGCTCTGTATGCGTGTGGTTCGACATTTGTAGGCTTAACTTTCCCCCGTTCAACAGCCATGTCACAGCGCGCTGGTCCTAGGTCAACTTACTTATTGTTTTATACGTTTTATGTTTCGTCTGGATGGTTAAACATTTTTATGTCTACTTTTTGTTCAGTTTATTTTTTTATCTTCTATTTTTTATCAATACGAGTTTTTCGTTATTGGGTGTCACTAACGATATTATGACATTGATGATACTTACACTACGGCCCCACCGCAACACGAAAAACTAATACTAGTTCTTTTATATTTTTCATTCATTTCCTCTTGTTTCTCTCCTAATCCGGTACAATATTACTTCCAAGACTTCATCTTTTTGCAACACTAAACTCATCCCCAACATCAGTTTATTGTTCCTCCATCACTTTCTCACACCAAGTGATCTTTACATTTCACCCATTTCCCCCCAAATCACCGGAGAAAACTAAACCCCATCGATACATCAATCAACTCTCACTCCGATCTCACACAGATCGTCACCGGAGACATCTTCTACCATCGTTATTCATCACTTTCTCGCACCAACAGGAGTATAATCACACATTGACGTTGTTATCGAAGAGGAAATGCGTAGCCGGGGATCCAACCACCGGCTATCTTCTTCTCGATCAGCGTTTCAATGGAGGATTGCATCGCTCATTCTCTCCATGTTTGCCACCATGGCTGCCTTCTTCGTTGCTTGCAGGTAGCTATTTCCGTATATGATCTGTATATGTGCGTGTTGTTGATACTAATTTAGTCTAATTTGTTAGTGAATTCGTGTATTTGATTGCATTTGTGGTTGTAGATTGTGGCAGGAGGCGGAGTCTAGGGTTTATCTAGTTAAGGAGCTTGATAGAAGAACTGGTCAGGTAGTACTTCGTTTACTTACAATCTTACACCTAATAGTAATTGTGGCAACAGATTTGTTGTTATTTTGCTTGATTGATAGCCATTTTTATAAATGTTATTCTTATACTATTGGTGCTTGTTGTAATTGTATTGAAACACAAGATTTCTGCCAAAACAATGCAATTGTTTATGTTGGATTATTCGAGTCTAAACATCTGATTGCATCTGCAGGGGGAGTCTGCGATATCTGTTGATGACACATTGAAAGTTATAGAATGCAGGCTAGTATTTCTATGATTCTAATTTTATTAGTTATTGTTGCTTGCAGGATCTACTGATCTGCTTTGCCTACTTGTTTACTCTAGATCTAAGGAAAAGTAGTTTTGAACTAGTTATGAGTTGGTTTTTTTGCACAGGGAGAAGCTGAAGAAGATATCTATGCTTCAGAAGGAGCTAGATGAAGCTAAGAAGGAAGGATTCGTTCCAAAGAATCTCGTAGAAACTAAAGGCAATAATGAAAAAAAGAAGCTTCTTGCGGTTGTAGGAATTCTTACAGGATTTGGTCGCAGGCACAACAGAGACGCAATCCGTAAGGCATGGATGCCTACTGGTAGAATTCCCTTTCCTTTTGTGAGTTTCATCTCAACTCTGGTTCCTTTTTAATCAGCCTTCTTCCGAAGTATACCACTAAACCACGCTACAATCCTAAATTTTAAGTTATTAGTCATTTTAATTTGTATCTAAACTAGAGGGATCTGCACTTGACTTGTGTAGAAATAACATGATAACTGCAGTTTGTGTTGGTTTGTTCTTATATCACCTGATTAGTTGCTCCATTTATGCCTGGTTACAGCTATACCGAGTTGTAGGATTAAATTTCTTACTTTTGAGTTACTTCAGTTGGGAGGAGTGAAAAGGCATTAAGAAACGTGATCAATATTCAACATATAAGTTTGTTGTTTGAGAAATGGTATATATGCCTGAAGTTCAACATCAACCTAATGTCACTTAGCATCTGTCCTTGTGGTCTAGGAAAGGGTCTGCTTCCTCACACTACCCTGGATGGATGTCAAGTAGCATTAGGTTGATGTTTAGACATATGGATCGTTTCTCTTTTCTTAATGTGGATTGTGATGAAACAACTTTAGTGCAGGCGATATGGGTTTTCAAGACAAGATATATATTATGTTATTGCTGCTTGTGAATTAAGCTTCTATGATACATTGGAGTACAATCCATGTTGTTACTAGGTTTTGAGTTATATCACTATTAATTGTGACCTGGAACAACTTCATGCAGGAGCAACTCTAAAAAAGCTGGAAGATGAAAATGGCATAATCATACGATTTGTCATAGGCAGAAGGTACTTCTCTTAGTAATTAACACAAACAGAAGATGATTTAGAGTCGTATCTAATTTTGAATTGACCTATGTATCGCAGCTCGAGTCATGGAAACAATTCAGACAGTGACATCAGCAACGAGAACAAAAGGACTAATGACTTCCTTATTCTAGTATGTTTATATATCTGGTATTCTTGGTTCTTCATTGACATAGTAAGAACCCTTTTCCCTCATACATCATTCCTTTAACAGAATGATCATGTGGAGGCATTAGAAGGACAGCCAATGAAAACTAAGTTGTTCTTTATTGATGCATTACAACAATGGGATGCAGAGTTCTATGTGAAGGTCAACGATGACATTTATCTAAATATTGGTATGTTGTCGAATAAACATTTTGTTATAATTGAAATGTTTATTTATCTGTCTCTTCGTTCAATTGCTCTTGATGCGACTTGCATGAATTGGCATGATTTATGCAGATGCTCTTGGTGCTATTCTTTCAAACCATGTGAACACACCTCGGGCCTATATTGGGTGTATGAAGTCTGGTGGCGTTTTCTCCAAACCGTGAGTTAGTTAACATCTTTTTTCTATTATTATTTTCATTTTTCCTGGGCCGAGAGTCTTTTTCGGAGCAGCTTCTCTATCCCATGGGATTGAGGTGAGGCTAACCCTCATCTCACCCTCCCTATATCCTATGTAGGAGTTGGATTTTGTTGGGTGTATATGTTTGTTTTGTTTATCTAAAGTTAAATTTCATAAGTTGCCTTTTGAATTTTGCAGGAGTGACAGATGGTATGAACCAGAGTGGTGGAAATTTGGGGATAAAAAATCGTAAGTTACCAATAAACAACTTATTACTGCATGGTGGTGATGTTTTGCTTTTTAGACTGCAATGTTCGCGCGTGATTACTAATCAAATTGACCTTGTTTTTACACAGATATTTTCGACATGCTTCTGGAGAAATATTTGCTATATCTCGAGCCCTGGCTCAGTTTATCTCAATAAACAAGTTAGCATCTAGCCATCTATTATATACTTTTCCTTTGATATGCTTGTTTTTGTGTCATCTGTTTTTTTTTTTTTTTATGATCAGTAATTACAATTAGATTACTTTAGCTGTCTTAATCTCTGCTTGCTAGATCAATACTGCGTGCATATGCTCATGATGATGTCAGTGCTGGATCATGGTTCATTGGCCTTGATGTGAAGCATATTGATGAAGGGAAGTTTTGTTGCTCGTCTTGGTCTTCAGGTTGTTCATCTATTACCCATTTAATTTTATGCATTGGTTGATTTTGGTAAATTAAAATATAGATAAAATTATAAAAATGTCAAATGGGTTGAAATTCATCCAAAGTACAGGTTTCGAGCATAAGACTCTTAAAGCCTTTATTCCAAAACTTGACTGATACCCAGTCACACTAATTGTTATAGCAAATAGTTTTGGGCCAACACAACGCATTTTGACCTGTTACCCAATCCGCTTGCCTCGGCCATTTCGCCTTCCTAGTTTAAGTGGTTTAACATTATGCTACCAAATTTAAGGAATGATATTATTAAAAGCAGTGAAAGTGATCTGGATGTACTCAAATTGTTGAATCAAGTAATATTTGACCATGTTTCATTGCAATCTATAAAGAATCTCGATTGTGTGTTTATTTATTCTTACAAGTACTCGTAAATGTTCTATTTTCCAGGTGCCATATGTGCGGCTTCTTGAGGAGTTCAGGATACATTTCTTGTCATGATTGAGTTCGAGTTGTGCATCATTCACAAGTTATATCTGCTTCACTGAAAAATATATATTGTGCAAGTGTGCTAGGATGTTTGACATAGATGAGATTTATGTAAAAGAACAATACCATATATAGGTTTGCGTAGTTTCATCTCTTTGAATCAAGTGTAATTTGAATTGCTAGAAATACCCTAATACTCTCGAAGACCACCGACACATTTTCAATGTACTGTTTGTGGATGAGAAAGCTCCATAATTAAGCATGTCTGTGTTTAGGTGGTAGGGGGAGCAATTTTAGGATGGGTAACAAAATTTCCATCTGAGCAATAACAACAAATTGAGCTTCTACTTAGAGAACAAACAACATTAGTTGATATGAGATGTATGTTCGTGTCTATTCATACATCACGTGTTATGTAAGTTTGAATTTTGATGGGTAAATCAATATGATACTTGTATGCGGTATTCTAACAAAAGGATTGCAACATAAATTGATAGAAATTTAATTGGTAATAAAGAAAAAGCATGACGTCAGTTAACCAGTTTTTTTGTTGCTGGATCCTCACAGTCACGTAGTAGCCTTTTGAAAAGGGAATTAGAAACCATAAACCAAGTGTTGGTGGTTGAGATGTTGGTAAAATTTCACAAGAAATGAACTTCAAAATCACAAGAAAGACATCATCCCATTAATGCAAAAGTACATATTCACATTTCCAACTTCTCTCGTCATTCCAATGTTTTTTCATCTATTTATTACGTTTTCAATTGCGTATCAAACACCTTCAAAATCTTATTCTTGAGGAGTACGCTCGCGTGTGAACAAGAGATGAATTCTTCATTAGAAAGCAATCAGGATACAGAAGCTGCAGTTAAAATCACAAAAGATAAGAATGGTGTTGGTCTTATAACACTTCGAAACCCTAGAGGTTTTTCGACAAAGGTTATTGTTTATTATTTATAATTATCCACCTTTTGTTTTCTCCTCGCATTAAACAACAATCATACGTTAGTGTTTAGACTAAAAAGAAAATGTGAAATAACCTTAACAAAAAATATTGTTTTGTGACGTAGGTCAGTTTGCATGGAGGTCAAGTTCTTTCTTGGAAAAACGAACGTGGCGAGGAACTACTGTTTAGAAGTAGTAAGGTGACTTATTAATTGATTAATTTCCCTTTCTTTCTCATTGTTTTAACTATTTGGATTAAAAAAATAATACAACATAATCAATCATTTTATAAAATTCAATCAACAGACATTTAAATAACATTTTAAAACATGTAGGCAAATTCCAAACCACCTGCACCGGTGAGAGCAGGAATCCCCATTTGCTTTCCACAGGTATTTTATGGTTGATCTTATTCCTTTTTTATATTTTAATTTTTGTTAAAAATTTTTAAAGCTTGGATGAAATTCACCTTAAAATAGTTTTACAAAAGCTTGTTAAAATTCAGCTCGTAAAATCGACTCGAGCCGGCTCATTTAAGTTTCAAGCTGAGCTTTAGCCTCACTTAAGTTAAACCGCCCACTCAGGAAGCCTAACGATCATAGGGAAAAAATCTCACCTACTTTTCATATGTGTAAGAAATATTATCTTTTATTTGGTTATTATATGCATCCATATACGAGTTGGCTCGGGCTTTATCAAACCAGACTCAAGCTCGATTTCAACTCATTAAGAGTTTTCAACCAGAGCTAAAATAGTTGGTTTAGCTTCATGCTTAAGTTAAAGCTAGCTCGTCTCAGCTTACAAATTAAACCTACTACTTA
The DNA here is from genome assembly GCA_025215565.1 of Flaveria ramosissima. NCBI lineage: Eukaryota > Viridiplantae > Streptophyta > Magnoliopsida > Asterales > Asteraceae > Flaveria > Flaveria ramosissima. The sequence continues at coordinate 3,761,081 of CM046036.1, forward strand.
TATTATTATTTTTGTGACACAAAAACATGATATCACTAACTAATATAAACCTGTTGTAAAACAATGATTTTGTCACTAAAGAACCTGCACGAATGTAGATAAATACCACAAAGTAATGATAAAGCATAGAAACAAATGAATTAAAATATTATACAATATATTAAAAAAAATAACTTAAGTGATACAATGAAATTCGCAGTTTTAGTTTTTTGTCACAAATGTAGGTTTGATTTTTGATGAAATGCTATTTTTGTTCTCTATATTTTCCTATAAAATATATAACAACATTTGGTTTTATGTAATTATATAAAATCATTACTTTTAGCTCTTTTAGTTAAATTATTATTTAAGCATAATTATCGTGATGAACCGAACCAATTATGAGCGAAAACGTCGTCATTGACAGTATTGATATTATTTGAACCAGTTTCGATAATAGTTTATATCCTTTTTTATAAGGCGAAAAGATAACGACCAAACTTACGCCATGTGGTTAAAGGGAGAAACAATCAGTTCCCCCCACATAGGGCGGGTAGAAAACCTAGTAACTATTATGTTTCAAGTTAAATCAAGAAGCGGAAAAACAAAGTTGTTAAAGTTGTTCATGTCACAAATCTGTTGTGTACATGTTAACACTCTATATGTTTCAAGTTTGGAAATCGCGGTTCACTTGAGCAACATGGATTCGCCCGAAACAAGATATGGGAAATCGACCGCAACCCTCCTCCTCTTCATCATAACGATTGTGACGGGAAAGCGTTCGTCGACTTGCTCCTTAAACCATCAGAAGAAGACATGAGAGTTTGGCCTCATAGGTGACATTGTTTTGTCCTCTTGAGATCTAACATTTTGGCTAAGTGTACATTATTAATGTTTTATGCCTTTTTGATGTCAGTTTTGAGTTTCGCCTACGTGTATTGCTGACTTCTGATGGGACTTTAAAGCTAATATCGCGCATTCGAAACATCGGTTGCAAGGCGTTTAGTTTCTCGATCGCGTACCACACGTATTTTTCGGTGTCGGATATCAGTGAAGTAAGAGTAGAAGGCTTGGAAACACTCGATTATCTTGACAATTTACACCATAAAAAGCGGTTTACGGAGCAAGGAGATGCTCTCACCTTTGAAACAGAGGTTAAAACTTTTTTCTAGTATATCATAAGTCGTAATTTGTACACCAAAAAGTTATTCACATATCAAAAAGTACGACTTTTGTCAAAAACTAACAACATATAAAGTCGTCATTATGTTATGTGAAGAATCTTTTATGGTGTACAAATTGTCACACTTTTTGATGTTGGTTGTAGATCTAGGTTTTACTCTAGATTCGGGCATACATAACACAGAGTTAAACAATACAACATGTTTTCAAAACCAGATTGGTTATTGAACCGGTCGATTTACCAGCCCATGGGTCGGTTTGGTCGGACAATATTTCAAGAAACAAATGACGTCATAATAAATTTGTTTAGTCTAGTTGTAAAACACTAAGTCACACTGATAAGATGCTAATGAAAAATCATTATGCATACAAAACCACGTGAGTTTGATTCTAGTTATAATTCCAATTGTCGGTCTAGTCGTGAAAACATTGATGAAACACTACCAGAAAATCATTATGCGTATAAAATCCGTTGTGTTTGTCTAGTGGACGATTATTTTGTTACATAGCTAGAAGATCACATTAACGACAAAGGTGTCTAACCAACTATTATGATTCAGGTGGATCGAGTCTACATTAGTTCACCTCATATGATTGGGGTGTTTGATCATGAAAAGAAGCGGACTTTCCTTATACGAAAGGAAGGTCTTCCTGATGCAGGTAAAACAGTCAGTTCTCTTTTGTATAACTATTTATCGAATATCTTAGATTTTTTTTAACGTGATTGTAATTTTACATAGTGGTTTGGAACCCATGGGAGAAGAAAGCAAAAGCGATAACAGATATGGGTGACGAAGAGTATCGACAAACGATATGTGTAGATGGAGCAGCGGTGGAGAAGCCGATTACATTAAAACCTGGAGAAGAATGGACGGGTCGTTTAGAGCTATCCGCGCTTCCTTCACTTTGAAAATAATAATGAAGTTTAGAGACAAATTTATTTATTTCACTTTAAATTTTTACTGAATAAAGATGTAGAATTGAACGTTTAGATAGCATGGTACAAACGAAAATCACTCTTAACATACAAAAATGAAATACAAATATATATTTATAAACATTAACAAGTGTACATGTTAATGCTACAACTGTTATAAAAGGCACGGATGTTGATATGCTACAACATTTACGTTTAGATATGTGTTTTCTCTCTATTTCACCACATATTATATTCACACCATCAAACTTGAATAAAAAGACAAAGAAAAAAATAATAACAATAGAAATTTTGTGTTAACAAAACAGATTCTAATTTGTATATTTAATAAAAACATTAAATTAACTAGTGAAAACAATTACCTATTACATGTAAATATGGAAGGACATGAGTTCAATTCTCACTATGAGCAAAATGCTTAGAGTTGAACCGATGTGTTTTTTCAACAATAAGTTTGCTTCTGAGTGGGTTGGGATGAATTCTCGGTTAAAAAATGGATATGTGAGCCCGATTAAAACAACACAAATTCTCTGAAATAATATCGCACATATACCATTGAAAAGAAGAAAAAAAAACTAGTGGAAACAATACCACGAATTCAAAAACTTCTAGATTTGACCATTATATTAATGTTAATTTGATAAAGTAAACTTGTAAGATAAGGGAATAAAAAGATATGAAAAACTAGTGAGGGGGACTTGTTAATGTTTAGAAAAGGAAAGAAACAGCTTTGTTCCATTTTTAAGGGACCAATTATGTAACATTTTTAAAAATTTTTAAAAAAGATTTGTACGGAAGCCACTCTTTTATCAGAGCCAGGTTTCGATCCTGGGACCTGTGGGTTATGGGCCCACCACGCTTCCGCTGCGCCACTCTGATTGTTGTTTATTTATTCTCCAGTTTTGTTTTATAATTGGTAATCGATGTCTAAAATGCAAACAGAATCTTATCAAATTGGTGATACATAATTAAATAAAAATAAAAAAAGTAAAAAACTAACCGAGGATCCTAATGATATATTTTAATATTTTAGTGCATATACCCGATAAGTGAATGAGTAATAAGATACTTGACGGGGTATATGTTGCAGTTCAAGCAATCGAGTGATTTTTATTTTAGATTTTTAACTCAATAACTCCTTTAAGATAAAATACATAATTAAATCACTCGTCTTATAATCATAACGTATAGCATTCTCTATTTGCTTGAAGACGTCACAGGTTTATGTTTAGGTATTAGTGGGCTAACTTTAGTGGTTTTGTCATTGGGCGCAACATGCTTAGGTAGGAAGTGACAACAACACCACTTCTATTCTTTCTGGATTTTCAGGGTTAAAGTTTATCATGCTATATTACGTACTCATCGTGACAAATTAATTTAGATACATGTTACGTGTCATCCCTTTAATTCCCCATCACCTTTCAATTTTAATATTTTTATTCATTGTGTGTTGTTCTATGTACACGCAAGTTATATATTGAATTATGATGAAATTTGATAAGAATGAAAAGAAACTGCTATAGTGAATGAAAGGAGAAGCGAAACGTGCTGATATGACGTTAAGATAGCCTGAAATATGATAGAATAAAATGAAACTACTATAACCGGTAATAACTATAGTTGTAAATAAAGTAAGACAATATGGTTATTAATGTTTTTCTTTCATTAATAAGTTACACCAACATGAACAAATAGCTTTTCATATTAGAAAAAAACTCGAAATATATAAATAAAAAAATGTGTCATGTACTTTCCAACTAAATAGCGAATTGTATGCATATAGTACAGACTATTATGATTTGCATTACACTGCAATTGTTTTTCTTTAAGGAAGGTGATTCTTTTCCAAACAAATAGAACAATTGATATTTTTGTTTGTATCAAATTAAATATACAACATTTTGTGACGGAAAAAAATATTTGTATTCTCTTTATAATTTATTATTAATCATTAATCATTACATGGTATGTGAATTGATATATATATATATATATATATATATATATATATATATATATATATATGTATATATATATATATGTATATATATATATGTATATATATATATATATATATATATATATATATATGTATATATATATATATTAAGCGGCTAATTAGTTGTTAGTATCATCAAGTTAATAATATCCACAACCTTCCACATGTGAATTGATATATGGGTTCACATATTTATTGAAATTGTATATATATAAAAATAATTGTGTAACTTCTTTGTCAAATCAATAGTTTTATTTTAAAAGGTTAGATTGATTTAAACCTTTAAATCTTAACTTCTAAGCAAAAGGTGCTACTAATTATAAGTGCACTCTTATATGAGATTACAAGTTACTAGACTTTAGTTTGATTAGTAATTTTTGAACGTTTACGAATTAAAAGGGAATTTAACAGTTAGTTTTATATAAAAAAGAAATTGGACTTTCAAGTTTATATAATTGAATCAAATAAAAAGTTGTAGACAAATCCTATTACTTTCAGTGAAGTTTTAAATAAGTTACTAAACTTCATTTATATATTATAATCTATTATCTATTGGACTTGAAAACATAATAAAAAGTTGTCTTCTGGATTTTTAAAACTTAATCATGTAAAATATTTTCACTTTTGATTTATATAGTTAGAGAATTAAATCAATTTTTTTTCTTTTGCTAAAGATAAATTCAATTTGAAAGACATTATCACTAAACGTATTAATATAAATAAAATCCAGCCAGGAACGGATCCTTTTGCCTGGAATGACTGAGGTCAAATGACACATTAGGTGGTAGTCATTCAAAAGCCCGAGAGACGATGCCTTAGTTCGATACATGATGACCTACCCTACTTTTTGTCTGATTGAATATTTGAGGTAGGACAAGAACCTATGAGTGTGAGTTTCAATAAAAAGTCAGTATTTTTTTTTCTGACAACTGTTCTTATTTTATTATAACAACTTTTGTTCTTTAAAATTTTTTGAACGACGACTGTTCTTATTTTATGAAAAAAGAATCTAGGGACGAAAACGATTCAAGCCTAATGAGTAAACTCGAAATATAAAACATTTCCAGCACGTTCAACCACATTCACATGTTTGCGCGACGCCGACAGAAGAGGCTTCACAAATGTTTTTTAATAAAACAAACACCACCTTTTAAGATGGTAAGAAATTAAGTGCAAAAGAAACAAGTACACCCATTTACCCAAATAATATCAATAAACATTTTTCTTTTTTATTTTTATTATTTTTGTTACTGATCAACTAACTTTTAGGTTTTATAATTCTTTTTTCCTTATGTTATAAAATTAATAAATAATAAAATAGTAAGAATAGAATTTGAAAATCTCCATCCCTTATATTTTTACGGACAATGTGTATACTCGATAATCATAGGTATACCCCGATGCACGACGAGTAGTTAACTGACATACACCTGACGAATACAAGCTGAGTATAGGATATGGTTTCACACTTAGATACAAGACCGCGAGACTAAGAATACCAATAAATCAATAAAATTTTCACTTCCTAATGCTTAGGACCAAACAAAATTGCTTTTAAGGATTTAGTTGATTTATGACAATGAACGTGCTTTAATATTTAAAACTGATTATCAACTATAATTTTGTAGTATTCGATCATTGTAATTCTGATTTCATTAGAGTAATTAGTAAGGAAGATTTCAATAGAAGACCAAGGCAACAAGTTTGTAAGGTGGATATGATATGCTTCATTATTATAATTTATGTATAATTGTAACTAATTACTCTATAATGACTACTTAGTTGATTTTGACTTTCAAAAAGTCACAATAATGACATCCAAAATAGTCTCTGTAGTATATAATTTAAAATTATTACAAACATGTGTACCTTAATAATTGAAAAGATAGAATTCCATTAACTAAAAGAAGAGTGGTTGTAACCAAATTGGGTGGTTTGAGGCTTGTGCTGTCTTCTTACAAGGGCCCTCCTCTCAAATGGCCACCATTCGTGTGAGATAAAAATGACAATTTTAATATGATTTTTAAATGTAAAAGTTTAAATTAAAATTCAAGACAAATGGAGTTAATCATAGTCTATATCATTATTGATATTTTATATATTTTTGAATAGAAATTTATATTTCATCACTTCGAGTTATACTCGAACCAGACTTGTGCTTTATTGATTAATAACAATATGGGTGGTCTTAAAAGCGTCTAAACTTACGTATGACTAGTTCTTACGAGCCTCTTGAGATTTGTTAGATGCATACCATAGAGAGTATATCAGTGACATTGTTGTATAAATTTGTGAATTGGGTTGGAAGGGTAGGAGGATGCATAGGTGTCAGAATTGAGTGGTATTCGAAGTACAACTAATATACACTTAAAATTTATGTTTGAGATGACATTCGAAGTACATTGAAAATACATATAACGTTAATACGCTTCCAGAATATCTAAACCACATTATAACTATATCTTTCAACAAATATTTAAAATTAATTTACACCACAACTTGCGAGTGTCATACACATATGTGCACTCATTATATTTGTAATTTTCATGATTAAAGTCGAACAGATCTTGTACAACTATTACAATGATTTTTATCCAACCAAGTCGTCATTGTAATGAGCACTCCTCAATTGCTTGTTGTTTTGACAAAGGGTAAAAGTGTTAAAAGTAGAATTAATGGGTAAACCCTCTTCAATGTCATCATCATTATATCAAAGCTTATTCACATTCCACCAACCAAAGATATTATAAGCATAAGTTTTCAATAGACATGTATATACCAAATTTAAGTATGTGAGTATATAACGTTTAAAAAATAGTTATTATAATGCATTTTCAAAATATTTCTATATATCACATTCTTGTATAAATCCAAGACACAATGTGGTCAACTGCAACAACTAATTAACTAAATTGTTAGATTCAATTACAATTGAGTTTGTATATTACCAATTGAAACATCAACAATCTATCAGATCACACCATCAATGCAGTTTGTAAGCCCGACAAACATGAGATTTGAAATAGAAAACGAGATAAATATGGCTCATCATCACTGATAGCCCGTAAGAAAGTTCAACTACTTCTACATGAGAGGGAGAAACGATAAATGGAAGATGTAAGAGATGGAAAAAAAGAGACTGTCTAACCAAAATAAAAAATTTAAATTGTTTATATATAAAAGAATAATAAATTCTATTTTATATCAGAGAAAGTACTATTGTTTTAAATTTGGTTTTCCCATTTGAGAATAAACAAACAACAAAAAGTAAAAGTAAAAGCTCTGTTTTTTGTGCTGTTGCTTCTAAACCTATATTTTCTTTAAATTAAAAATCACTGCATCCCTTTTGACTCTCCTCCTCACTCCCAATTCAAACCCTCATTTTAAACCCCATTTTCTCACTACACCTTCACTTCCTTTTCAGCTTTTCTGTCATATCCCTCACCTTTTTACATGCGTTTTGAATAAAAGTTGAGAGATTTCTTTAATTTGATTCACTAATTTATAGTTTTTCTTACATGGGTCTCTGATTTTCAGCTGAATTCAGCACACTACACCTCTAATCTGCAACTTCTATTGGAAAAAATCGAATCTTTAATGGAAAAAATGGAGATTTTCAAGGTTTTCTTGATTGGTCTACTCTGGTTTCGAGCAAATGCTGCTGTTCTTGAAGATGATAAAAGAGCATTGTTGGATTTCATGAACAATCTTGCACACTCACGCACTCTAAATTGGGATGCAAACTCGAGTACTGTGTGTAATCACTGGACTGGGGTCACGTGCAGTGAAGATGGGTCACGTGTCATCGGTCTCCGGCTTCCCGGAGTTGGTTTTCACGGCCGTATTCCGGTGAACACCATTAGCAGACTCTCAGCTTTGCAGATCTTGAGCCTCAGATCCAATGGTATTTCTGGGCCTTTTCCTGATGATTTTGTTAACCTCAAGAACTTATCTTTGTTATACCTTCAGTTTAATCAGTTTTCTGGTGCATTGCCTCTTGATTTCTCTGTTTGGAAGAATTTAACAATTGTTAATCTTTCAAACAACAAGTTTAATGGGTCAATTCCAAAGTCTGTGTCAAATTTGACCCATCTTACTGCTTTGAATCTTGCTAATAACTCATTAACTGGTGAAATTCCTGATTTGGGTGTGCATGATCTTCAAGTTCTTGATCTTTCTAACAACCATCTCACTGGGGTAGTGCCAAAATCACTCCATAAGTTCCCTAAATCAGTGTTTGTTGGTAATAATGTGTCTATGATGTATTCTTCTGATGAAGTGCCAATTGTTATGCCCCCTCATAAACCAAATCAAAGCCATAAAAGTGATAAAAAGTTGAGTGAGAAAGCACTTTTAGGTATAATTGTTGCTGTTTCTGCCATTGGGTTTATTGGGTTTGCAGTCTTTTGGATCATTTGTTGTTTGAAAAGGAACAAGGGAGATGGGATTTCATCAAAGCTTGAAAAGGGTGGTATGTCCCCTGAAAAGGCGATTTCGAGGACCCAAGATGCGAATAACAGATTGGTTTTCTTTGAGGGGTGTAATTATGCATTTGATTTGGAAGATTTGTTGAGGGCTTCTGCTGAGGTTTTGGGTAAGGGTACTTTTGGGATGTCGTATAAGGCGATTCTTGAAGACGGGACTTCTGTTGTGGTGAAGAGGTTGAAAGATTTGAGTGTAGGGAAACGCGAATTCGAGCAGCAAATGGGGATTGTTGGGAGTATTAAGCACGAGAATGTGATCGAGTTGAGGGCTTATTACTACTCGAAAGATGAGAAGCTTACGGTTTGTGAGTATTATAGTCAAGGGAGTGTTGCTGCTATGTTACATGGTATGTTCTTGATCTGTTTAACTCGTTTAATTATGCTCTTGTTTATGTTATGATATTATCATTGCATTATGATGCTCTAGTGATAGTGACTTTGGTTCTTGATTCTTGTAAGGGGTGGTTAAAGTCTTAAAGTATGGGTTCTTGTTATTATTACTTTAAGGTTCAAGATCCAAAGGTAAAAATGGTAACAAGAATTCAAGTTAGGTATTCTTGAAAGTTTATGTTCGGTTGTTAACGCTATGTTCCTTCGTTAAGTGGACCCGACCTTCATCTCATTATAGATGGAGACCAGACCCACAAATCCAAATAGAGTAGTTGAATTGAACCTGAGCCATATGTCTATCATACCGACCACACAACATAGATGAACCCAAATTGGACCTCTAGTGCTTGTTTTTTTACTACATTAGGTTCAATGATCACAAGAAAACACGTTAAAACGAATCTACATTAGTTGTTCCTAAGTTTCAGGGTCCATTCGACTTGATTTCCTTTGTGTAGTGGGTCCGATCGACATCTTATCACAGATGCAGATGGACCCACAAACCGAAGGTGAATGGACCAACATGGTCCAACCATTATGGTTCATCATGTTGTACATGTGGGTGTGACTACACCTATATCATGCCAATAAAGTCTTGAAAAAAAGTTCAAGATCATGCCTCTTAAGTCATATTCAGGAATATATTATGAATAACAATTCATTTTTTCAACATATTATATGTGTGTGCATATATTATAAAGTCATTTTAATATTTGTGTTTGATAGAGATGGAATATTGCATAATACATGAAAGAGAAATAAGTTGTTGATTGATAAGAATCAATCCATGTGGGATAAGAGAATCTTTACTAGAAATATTTTGGTCCATTTGTTGTTTGCATATGTCTTTTATTCATCATTGTCAATTTTTAAATGTAATATTACTTTTTTTTGTCACACACAAGTCAAATGTGCAATAGTTTATTTGTCACATCATTATGTTACAACTTACAACTTATAAACTTATAATAATTTCTAGTAACTATTATTGAACATTGTAGGTAACAGAGGGGAAGACCGGGTCACATTGACTTGGGAGACCCGTCTTCGTATAGCCGTCGGTGCAGCCCGAGGCATAGCTCGGGTCCACACCGAACCAGGCGTGAAGCTCGTTCACGGCAACATCAAATCATCAAACGTTTTCCTAAACTCCCAAAACTACGGATGCATATCCGATGTCGGTTTGTCAACAATCATGTCTCAGATTGCCACCCCGATCGCCCGGGCCGCGGGTTACCGCGCCCCGGAGATCACAGACACCCGAAAGGCCACTCAGCCTTCGGATGTCTATAGCTTTGGCGTGCTCCTACTCGAGCTTTTGACAGGCAAGTCACCGGTCCACACCACGAGTGGCGACGAGGTCATTCACTTGGTTCGGTGGGTCCACTCCGTGGTGCGCGAGGAGTGGACCGGGGAGGTGTTTGATGTGGAATTACTGAAATACCCCAACATTGAGGAGGAGATGGTTGAGATGCTGCAGATTGCAATGTCATGTGTTGCAAGGGTAGCTGATCAGAGACCAAAGATGACAGAGGTTGTTAGGATGTTGGAAGGTGTTAGGCGGAATAAGGTGTCGGAAAACCGGCCGGAAAGCTCGACGCCGCCGCGGCCCGAGGCTTTTCAGGTGGAGTCATCAGGTGTTTAAGGGGTCTCCGGTGGCCGGATCTTGTTTCATTAACTCGATGAATTGATTTATGAATTATGATAGTTTCATGGCGTTATTTTGTGTTGTATCCATGCAAAGTTCTTATAATATTAATTTTGTATGCATGATTTAAGTTAAATCTGAGTTATATTTGTACTTTTTTGTTTATTTTTTCTGTTATTTAGTTCAGTAACGAATATTATAAATGTTTTTTCTTGTTAATGTTAACTTTAGTTTTTAGTTTCTTATCTTGAGAGGATTTTCTATTTTGTGAAAATCGAATCTTTATGTAATTTTTAAGGCGATTTGGATTTTAATAATCCAAATTATGACATATTAGTCGGTAATAATCTATATTAACAATTTGGTTAATGATAATCTCAACTTTCATTTTTGTTGTCAAAGAATACCACATAAGCATAATCATTCATCGATATACAATTAATTTCAACTCATTTTTGCTAATGATGATAGTTGTGAACGAAATAGGGAAATATACAACAAAACGAAGAGAAAACAAAATGAAATGCAACTATAAATCAATGATAGTGATACTATTAGGATTACCCGTAACAAAAAAAAATGTTATAATTATTATTGATCAAACTACTGGTGTGAATTACTAACATTCAGTGAATCAAAATTTGGATTAATAAAATTCAAATTTCTTTTTCTGAACAATCTAGCAAACTAGGTTCTTACATACATGAGTTATGAAAATTATTAGGACAACTTGGGCTTATATATGTATTCGTACTTTAAGGGAGCGTTTGGTTGGAAGGAATGAAATGGAGTTGAGAAACTAGTATAATTTTAAAGTAAAATTTGAGTGGGTAATGGAATGTAAAATCAATGGAATGTTTCACCTCAAATTCTCTTGGTTGTGGGATTTCAAATTCCCTCTATAGGTGGAAGAATTTTAAAATCCCACAACCAAGAGAATTTGAGGTGAAACATTTTTTTGAGTTTTATATTCCATTACCCACTCAAACATAATTTTACTTGAAAATTATATTAGTTTCTCAATTTCATTCCATTACATTCATTGAAATTCACATTCATTCCACTTACCCATGGAATGTTTAACAATCCAATGGAATGCTCAAAATTAAAATTTCAATTTCACTCAAAATTGACCAACCAAATACGTTATTATTTTTAACAAAATTTCAATTCCAATTCTATTTCCAATTTCAATTCATTTGCAAAACATTCTACGAAGCAAACGGACTCTATGTGTTTATAAAAATTGCTTTTATTACTAGAACTCATTAACTTCAAATCACATACATCAATTATCCTTGCTTTTAAGGCCCGTCCTTTAAAATTCTTTAACATAAGTTTTAGATTCCTATGAATTATTTCATTTAATCAAAAAGTTAGCGTACGAAAATGCAATTATGTCAATCATGAAGAAATCATTTTATAATAGTTAATTTACAATAATATTATCTCTAAAAGCATTCCAAGTAGATACTTTAAAAATATGTGAGTGCGTTTGGTATATTATATGGAATGGTTTTGAGTGGTTGTGAGTGAATGAGAGAGAAAATGTTATTGTGAATTTGTATATTTGAAGAATTACTGTTGAATCCTTATAAATTTTTTAATATTTTTGAAGTGGTTGTGAGTAAAGGATAGAGAAAAAAATAATGATAAGTATATAAAAAGTATTATTTAATTGAAAATTAGAGAGAAAATATAGTGATTTTTAATGTAATTATATGAATAAAAGTAAAAAATACTCTATAAACACAAAAGCCAAAAAGTAAATATTTAACAGTGTCCTATGAACTATACCCGTATAGTGTAAAGAGAAACTATAAATGCTCTAAAAAGTATTACTTAATTAAAAATTAAAGAGAAAAAATATAGTGATTTTTAATGTAATTATATGAATAAAAATAAAAAAATACTCTAAAAACTCAAAAGCCAAAAAGTAAATATTTAACAGTGTCCTATGAACTATACTCGTATAGTGTAAAGAAAAACTTGCAAGTGTTCGATCACGCAAAAGTAATTGATTAACAATAATGTCCGAAATTAAGTTCTACAAACACTAGGTAGTACTTCAATCCATTTTTATACTTTCAAATATGTTACTTGGACATATGAATTAATTTAATATTTAATATAAATAAATATTTACCTTGGTTTTTTTTTAACGGCAAATGTACGACCCTGCTTCGGATGGATATGTGTTATCTTAATCGGGTCCACCTATCCGTTTTCCAGCCGGGACCACACCTCCAACCCCCTCGGAGGAAACTCATTGCTGAGAAAACCCCCTGGCTCAACTCTGAGCATTTTGCTCAGAGTAAAACTTGAACCTATGACCTCCATTTTATTTACATGTCATGGGTACCTCACCTTAACCAGTTGGGCTAAGGATCATTGATATTTACCTTGGTTAAAGAACAATCCTTCGATATCCTTTTTTTCCTCCTCTTCCCACTTGGTTTCTACTTTTTGTTTCTTTTCTCTCTTTAACTTTAAAGTGAGACTTCATTAAGTTTTAAAACTGTAATTTTGATTATTTTTTTGTTATGATTAGTTTAAGCGTATTTTATTCTTCTATTATAACTTATAATATATGATGTTCCAATAAACTTCCGGCTATAACGTTACTATTAGCTTAATTTTTATCAATGCTTCCCTATAATTGTATGCCAACTTATTTGAAAGTGTCGGTGGAATCTTTGTTATTCAAAAGTATTTTATTTTCTTCGCTACAAGTTTTTTTAACGAGTTCATTGTTTTATTGTTAGGACATTTTTACATTGCAATGAGGCATAACCACGTTGGGGTCCCCATGGTAATGCGTGTAACGAATTTCGGCGTTGGTTATTTGCAAGCATACCTTTTACCATGTTAACTTTATTGAATGGTCCTGCCATATCGTGTTGGATGAGAAAACTTGTGTTGGTTAACAGTTTAAAGTGTCTTTTTTTTCTTTTTGATATTATATAATAAATATGAACAGAATTAACAATAAAATATAAAACACTATAAGTATACAATACCACAGAGCTTCACCCAACTATTCAACTCCTAATTTCTACCTCCTCTCAACCCGGTCTCAAATCAGAGTATCAGACCACATCGGTTCATACCAGTTAGGGTCGGTTTCTCCCTCAAACCGGTTTTAACCTTGTTGAGTATGAACCAAACCGGTTCTTAGACCCAAACCGTTTTTTGCTTCTCTATACCCGACAAGCACACATATATAGCGCTAGTTAATAAACGTTAGGGGAGAGAGAGTTGTCCCAGGTTTCCAAGTTTCCTCGAGTTGTCACATTCACATAAGATTCTTATAAATTTATACCGTTTTTTCTGTTTTACAGCATGCCGTCTCATCTTGCATTACATATTCCCTATATGTTGAGGGAGTGGTAACGTGGTACAATACAACTTCCAATCCACCAAATTATCCGTTGACGCTCGATGAATATTCACCAGGTCAAAGATTAAAAGTTGAAACCAGAACAAAAACAACAGTGTCTCCACTTGGGACCGAAAGAGACCTCACATTTCCCCCATTGCCACTCCGTGTGTCCTTAGAATCAAAGTAACATAACGCGGGTCTAAGCGCGTAATTAATTGTAGAAGAAAAGCCATTGAACAAGTCGTGTAATAGACCGGGTGGGTACGAAACGTCGGGAGCCCACCGAAATAGTGAAAATATCTCTTTATAACAACGCCATTTCTCCATACACCAACACCAGAGATTCCTTCGATTTTTTCACATCAACACACAACTTTAATCTGATTGTAGCAAGAGGTTGAGGATCTTCCTTCAAGGTGTTCATCCCCCTTTTTCAATCTATCGTTCATATCTGATGTAGATTTGTAGTTATTGTGTATGCAATTTCATTGTTTGTACATGTGTTCTGATTCAAGTTGGGGGTTTTACTTTTGGATCGTTTAGGAGTTTTGCTGGTGGTGGTCGGCGATGGCTTCGAAGCGGATCTTGAAAGAACTCAAGGATCTTCAGAAGGATCCTCCTACCTCTTGCAGTGCAGGTACTGTTGATCGATATCGATCTGTTAGATCCTGATTTTGGTAAAATTTTTTGATAATTTTGGGGTTTTTGATATCTGCTCTTCTAGGTTTATGACTGTGTTGATTGTTAGTTTATGTGCCTGATTATGTTTTGTTTAGTTGAAATTAGGATTTGTTGGTTTGATCATTAGGTATCAAAGTAGCTTCATTTGTGAAGGTAGATGATGGATTTTGATGTGTAACTTTGTTGATGATAATCGCAAATTAGGTATATTTTAGGGCAATCTTGACTCTTGAGGTTTTTGAAATGACTATTGAATTTACCTATGGGAAATTGGGGATACCATGTGTGGATATTGGTATACAGAGATAAATTTCATGATAGAAGTAATTTTTTTTTGGATTTGGGATTTGGGTCAAAATTAGGGTCTGTAGGAGGTTTATGTGTAAAAACAACCAAGAGATGAAGGAATTATGAAGGTTTACTTGATAAAAAGGTTGAGATGTAAAACAGATGAGAGAGACCGACTTTTAGTTGTGAATTAAGCTTATTTTATTGTACATTGAGCAATGCTTTGCGTACGTGATTCAAGCGCTTCCTGCCTCACGCCTCAGCTCATGCTGTTCTTAACCAAGCTGATAATTACTTTAGAACAGCAATTTAACCCTACTGAAAGATTGAAAAAAGCACATCAAACGAAGTTTATTATAAACTTGAACCATTACAGAATATTGAGTATACAGTAATCACTTTAATAGAAATCTTGCATCACATAATTATCTGAGCAAACTATAAACACCAATTAGAGTTAATCTAGAAAATAAGCATCTTAATCCCTCTGCCACTATGTTCCTGATGTAAAATTTTCAAGCATGTGAGTATTTCTGTACATTTTGGGATCTTTACTGTAGCCTCACTGTGTTTTTTTTTGTATTTACCTTGCTTTTGTAATGTGATTTTAGGCCCAGTGGCAGAAGACATGTTTCACTGGCAAGCAACCATTATGGGTCCTCCCGACAGTCCATATTCGGGTGGAGTGTTTCTAGTTACCATTCATTTTCCTCCAGACTATCCATTTAAACCACCTAAGGTAATTATCAACTGCAATTTCTTATAATTGAGATGTGATTAGTTTAGAGGTTAAACTTAACTACGTTTGCTGCTTAACGTATGTTTCTGTCTTTCCATAGGTGGCTTTCAGGACAAAGGTTTTTCACCCGAACATCAACAGCAATGGCAGCATTTGTCTTGATATCTTGAAGGAACAGTGGAGCCCCGCTCTTACGATTTCCAAGGTTAGCACTTTAGCAGTTCAAGTTTAACTTAGCACCTAAAAATTCATTCCCAAGTTTCTTGATTGCTTTAAAGATAGTCTACAATCTACATTATGTAACTATAAAACAGTATGACCTTATTAGAAGCTCCTTGCAAGTATTGACCAATGAAAAGTCATCTCATGTACATAAATTGACCCAGTCAAAATATAAACGGGTCAAAGTCACCACCTTTAAATTGTGAAGCTCCAGTCAACTAAAGGCATTGCAACTGACCTGATCACACGCTATTTTAGAGGCCAGTTAGTCAAATAAAGGTTTTACGGTTATATTTTCATCTGCAATGAACATTTTTTGGGATGATATGTAGGTTTTGCTGTCGATATGCTCCCTGTTGACAGACCCCAACCCGGATGACCCTTTGGTGCCTGAGATTGCGCACATGTACAAGACGGATAGGAGCAAGTACGAGACAACGGCTAGAAGCTGGACCCAGAAGTATGCTATGGGTTAGTCTTGACTCTTGAGGAATGGGCTCCTTTGTCTGATGGTTTTTTGTTTTACAAAATTGTTGTTATGAATGAAATTTCTGGTAATCAAGAATTCAACTATTCAAGATAAGTGGCTTTTGTAAGATAGACGAAATTTTTTTTCTATGCTTTCATCTATTATGGGAAATATTTGCTTTTAAACAATATTTTGTGGTCCTTCACACTTTTCTTTTAGTTTCCATTAAATGAAAAAATAGTCAAATATTGTTTTTTTTCAATAAAGTGAGATGAGATTGCGTCAAATATTAACAAATCAATTTGGTTGAGTAGAATGGTAAAAGTGGTACCAGCTTAGAAAAACATGAACGTGTGAAGTGATCAATCTAACTTATGACTTATCCATTTAAAGTCATTTTTATAACTAAATTTGTAAAAACATCAATTATAATGCTTGTTAACGCGTGTAGCGTGTCTAAAAGTTCACTCAACAATCGTTAGTTTGTATACGGATGGATTTGTAGAGTATTAACAAACTCAGACTATGTTGTTCTCCTATGTGACTTTTAAAACCATAAAATTCATGAAAAAACGAACTTAAAAGAAAACGAAAACAAATATGGATTTTGAAAATCAAAAGATTAGAAATAATTATATAATTTAAAATAAAGCAAAAAATATTTGATTCCTCTCTCTTCCATCGGCTTCTTGTCTTCTTTCTTTTTTCCATCGATAAAAATATTAAAAATATCTCTTTTTATGACACCTCCATCTTCCTCCCTGTCATGTTGCTCATAACCTTTCCCCTTCTCATAAATAGTAGTACCTATGCAACCGCAAACAACACTTTTACAATAATTATTTACCTTATGGTATATGCTCATTAATTAAACGGTGAAAAAAGCTCTCTTGTAAAACCTTGCAATACAAGTATACAATGTTAAAATTCTTAAAACCTACGCCATAATGTTGAGGCATCACAATTATCATTTGTTTGAAACAAAGGTTTTATACTTTTACTATAAACTTAAAACTTCTAGCTAGGAGCTAGTTTTTTATCTTTTTTTTTTGAATGGCACTTGTAACTACCCCGATACACAACTGAGTTTTTTGAGATTGAATGTTAACCATACACATTAATATAGTGATATTAACACTACAGGCTTGATTCACCTAAAAATACTATCAATGAGAAATATCATCATTGTAAGAAAATACTCTTGAATCAGGTTTAAACCCAAGACTAAAAAGATCTCAAACCAAATCAGAACCCTCATGTCATTATAGCAGAATACCAAGTTACCAACTGCAGCTAGGAGCTAGATTAGTTGCACCAATCCTTCGGATCTATATCACGGTTACCACATGCATAATCACAAAAAAATTGTTTTGACCTTTTTCAAAGTATTAAATGCAATAATTTCTTCAGCTAAAACAACATTTAATTATTATCGTAGAGTAAAATATTCCCTCTTTATACAAGAGAATCGATGTTTAAATTCCAGAAGATACACTAATAAAAGTAGATTTTATTTTCGTTAGAGTAACGTTATTATTTCATTTATTTGTATGATTTTCCGGTGTGTATATATAAAAAAAAATCCATTTCTATAAACGCAATCATTTCCTCTTATTATTCACGGAATCCAAACAAGTAATAACCAGAGGTCAGGATCTTTGAGGTGATCGATCGCGCACTTTTCTCTTCTTCTTCTTCTCTATCGATTGATTATCTCTTTGATTGAATAATCAATTAATCATCTTCTCTTTTGATATCTATCATTCATTACGTGATCTAATTCGAGTTAGGGTTTGTGCTTGCTGAAATTGCAGGAAATCCTTGTGTTATTGAGCGATGGCTTCGAAGCGGATCTTGAAAGAGCTCAAGGATCTTCAGAAGGATCCTCCTACCTCTTGCAGCGCAGGTGCATAATCGATAACGATCTGTTAGATCCTGTTTTCTATGTTTTTTGTGAGCTTTTCATAAGATCTGTTGTGTTTTGTGTTGATTTATGTGTTATGTGCTGAATTATGCTCTTGTGGCTGAATCTGGCTTTGATTTGGGGAAAAGTGAAGAAAATATTAAGAAATCGAAATCTAGCCTAAGCTGTATACAATGAGAGGAATTGAACTTTGGAAGTGAAACGTTGTAACGCTGTTCTCTAATTAAGGATATAGGTGCCAATCTGTATGTGTGGAGATTGATTTCAAGCAAAAAATTCTGTTAAAATATGTGTATAAAATGTCTGACTAACACAATAAGAAACAGTAATAGCTACAATAAAATTTAAATACTAGCCGCTCTAACATGCCCCTTCAAGCTAAACATCGGAATCGACGTATGACTTGAGACAAAGTTAGGGTAACTTGTCCTGTAAGTTGATTCCTGAAGCTTAAGTTGCAAATGATCATGTCTGATAGGCGATAGCATGGCTTCTAATTTTAGTTTGCTGGTTGAGTAAACTAGGACTTTAATATTGATGGGCTACTGGTTCTCCAGGAGATGGTAGAAGGTAACAATTGATTCTAATAAATTATTTTGTTGTGATTTTTTTTTTTTTTTGAAGGAATGATGCTGGAAAATGAATAAATTTTCTCATGATTATTTATGGGAACCAGTGAGGATTTTGGAATCATGACCATATTAGTCATAAAATTGCATAAAGATAATATCATTCGATTTTGATGGTGAAATCTAGATAAATACACCCTCACTAACATCCTATAAGGAGATAGTACAATTTTATGAGGCAGAAATTCCTTCATCAATCCAACATTGAATGGCTAATAAGTATACTTCCATCCACTTCCTGAGAGGCCGAGAACAGAAATTTTTCTGCAGGGTCAAGAATAGTTGCAGTTACTGTTGCAAGTTGCTTCCTTGGAGCCTTTCCTTCGATGCATTTCTAGCAGTCTGCTTAGTTGGGTTGTGTGATTGTAGGGTGTATCGATATCGGATAGATAAAGGGAGGTGAGGGTGCTGCAACGGCTGGACAACGCAGGTGACGGTGTGAAGAATGAAGATGACCATGTCAGTCGGCTCAGTCCATTGGGTTATGATGTGTGTGATTCAGGCAGTAATAATAATTGTTTTCTTTGAAGTCTTCTCCACTTCAGTCTTCTTCATTTTCTTTTCCTTTTGTGTATATGCTTCTAAATTCTTCAATGTCTTTTCCTTCCACATTTTCTTTTCTTTTTAATTCTATTCATCTTCATTCTTCTTCTGCATTCTAATGCATGTGTTTTGTTTGCTCTGGTTACTACAATTTAAGGTCGTGATCTGATTCTCAGCTGTCTGATTTTTAAAATTTAGGTTCAGTGCCTGACTTGTAATCTGGATCGAGCTGCATGTTTATCTGCATGACTCTGATACCATGAAGGAAATATTAGAAATTCTATTCTACACTAAGCTATTTACAATGAGTGAAATTTAACTATGAAAGTGAAATGTATGTAATGTTTCTCTACTTAAGAACATAGGTATCAATATCTATGTATAGAAATTGATTACAAGATGCAATCAGAAGATCTGGACAGCATGTCCACAAACAAAAAATTAATTCGTTTGTGGTTATGTGGAAGTTGTGAGGAACATGGTTTGAGTTCCTACGAAAGTTGTTTGTTTATTGGTGTGGATGAAGTCATTTGTAGTATAGGTTTGCTCATCTGTTGATATATCTCTTAGATCATGGGCACTTTGTGCATAGTCAAAGTTTTGGCATATGGATGACCTACAACATGCACTATCCTCATTTGTGTACCATGTCTTTTAGGCTGTAGATCAGATAATCCGTAAACCTTGAGGTCTAATGTAGCTATTGTGTTGTTATAAATACTTATAGTTACATAATTACATTACACGACTTGTTTTTGGTAATGTTATTGCCATTGCTGTATAGATGTTGTGTAATATGATAAGACTTTATGGTGTTGTAACTTTTATGTAATAAGCATGCTACATGCTTCTAAGATCGTCAGCATAGGTTCGTTAAAGAGTATGCAGTTAAAAATCTGATTTTTCTTCTAGCTTATATATCTCAGAATGATTGGAGTTCATAGGTGAAAATTACTAACTAGAACTGCATCCATTTTATGTTATTTTGACTGTAGATAGTATAGCTCTACGGGTTTATGTCTTTCTATATTCATCAAAGTTTGGGATAGGTCCAAAACTGGCAGTGTCTTAAACCAGATTTATTACAAAAGAATCCCTGATCGTCTTTTTCTTCTGTTTAACTGTGTTAGTCGTTCATTTCTGGGTTTAATCAGGTAAACCTAGCCTGAGGATGTTGCCAAACTTTAAAGGTGCACCGTCTATGTGTGTGAGAAAAAGAAAATCAGATATTACAGTATAACAGCATGGCACTATAGGCATCATCTATGTTTTTGAGGTGAAGCACCTCCTTGCATTTGCATATTAGCATGGCTGAATTCATCTCGTTTATTGCTCCACATGGTGTGTTCTCTGATATTTTTTAAGATCCAAGCATCAATATCAGTACAAGGCCCAGTATATTAACATGACTGAATTTATCTCGCTTATTGAACACATTTGGTCCATTTGACTTTTTCACCTGCTAGGCTATTTATTTGATATGACCCTTTTGACCTGTATGAGATTAAAAAGTAATCCAAATTGACCATTTGCCATATATCTGATGGAACAGTTTCATGCAAGCATGCCTTTGTATGTATGAGGATGTTCATAGTATTTTAATGTTAAAAACCAACATTTCTTCGTTTCATTTACCCAGATTTTGTTGCTATCTTTAGGCCCAGTGGCAGAAGACATGTTTCATTGGCAGGCAACAATCATGGGTCCTCCTGATAGTCCTTATTCTGGTGGGGTCTTTCTTGTTACCATCCATTTCCCGCCAGATTATCCTTTTAAGCCACCTAAGGTAACAGCTATATTGTCTTTATACTTATCATATTCAATGCTCAATAATGTTATAACTTGTCTCTTAATGTCAACTTTTCTATCCAAAAGTATACTTGTTAAAAAAATACTGAATATGCGGAAAGTTTCTTTAATTAATAAGTTTCAATTACACACTTACGCAGTCCATTTACATATGCTATCGAAATTCTATCATGTTTTCTCCAGTCACAGTTCATATATTGTTCCATACTGCTTGTTGCTTAACATGCATTTGTGGTAAACTTGTTTAGGTAGCTTTCAGGACCAAAGTTTTCCACCCAAATATCAATAGCAATGGCAGCATTTGTCTTGATATTCTGAAAGAACAGTGGAGCCCAGCTCTTACTATCTCCAAGGTTCGTGTTTTGCTACTTAAATTATAATTGGATCATTTATTATCATAATAGTAATGTTTTATAATAATAAAACTTAATACAAGTTCAGTAAATGTGTTAGCGGGTCAAACCTATCCAGACCTTTTGACCCGTATTTGATTTTTCATGTTTGACCTGTCACTCAGCCTACATTTCCACATACATGAATAACGTAATGAGCTCATATAATACTGATGATTCATTTTTTGGAACACATATTAGGTATTATTGTCAATATGCTCCCTGTTGACCGACCCAAACCCAGATGACCCTTTGGTGCCTGAGATCGCTCACATGTACAAAACTGACCGGAACAAGTATGAGACGACTGCACGAAGCTGGACTCAAAAGTATGCCATGGGCTAGTTGTGCTGCTGGACCACATCCAAAGGTATGGGATATGAGGAAGAAGGGCTCCTCTCCCCTTTGGTTTTCTGATATTTTTTTGTATTTCTAAAAAAGTGTGGAGTTAATGAAAACTGTGAATGTATGTGTTTAATTGTAAGATAGACTTGGAAAAAGAATTTGCCCTCCTTGAAGACTATTGCTTTGCTAAAAATATGAATTTGGTCATTTTTTCTTTTGGTCAAAACTTTTGATGATATATTTCTTCATAAAATCCAAATTTCCCGCAATTTCTGGCATATATCCATTCGATGATTCGAACACAAACAGGTCAAAACAGTCATCAATTTCTGGTATATATCCATTTGACGATTGAGAATATTAACGGACCAAACGGAAGAACTCATCTCACTTCATTTGTTACGCACCAAATAGGAGAAATCATTAAAAAGATTTTGTCGCCATTATAGGTTTTGTTTATCTCCGGCAACGTCTATCGTAATAATATATTTCCAATGATCAGGGCTCAAATGAGATGCAAACCGCAAGGAGATCCAGAGGCTCAGATACGGATATCAAACGGCCGATCTTGTTTCTTGTTTTTACCTTTGTCTTTTACATTTGTTTATTAGAAATTTGCATTTTTATAAAAAAAATATTAACTTAATTATAATAATAGTTAGGAGTTAATTTCAATTTTGCTTCCTAAATTTTGATAAAAATAATCATTTTTCATAAGTTGTTTGAAATTCTATCCAAAAGTTTTTCATTATTTTGGATTCAAGTTGAAACATTGATGAAACTTTTGGAATAAATTAAAACAACTTATAAAACGTTTGAAGTTAAATTAATGTTTTTAATCTTTTGGAGGAAAATAGTTATTTTGGTCAAACCTCGGGAGCAAATCGAACTTAACTCAATAGTTAAATATTAGAGTTAAGTTTGATTTTCTTTCTGAGATTTGACAAAAATAATAAATTTCCACCAAAAGATTGAAACATCGATTTAGCTTCAAAAATTTCTAAGTTGTTTTAATTTAAGTTCAAAAGTTTCATCACTTGTTTCGACTTGATTTAATATAATGAAACTTTTGGATTGAAATTAAAACAACTTATGGAACTTTTGAAAATAAGTTGATTTTTTTAATTTTTTAAAAAAAAATTGTAGTTTTTGTTAAACCTTAGAAAACAAAATTAAAATTAACTCTAGATATTATTATATCGATTTTTTTATTATAATTAAATTTATACTAATTCTCTCAATTTTTAGACCGTTCGACATATTACCACGCCTTGCGTGATACTAGGTGGGAGTGTGGCCACAATGTGAACACCACGCTCCTTCCATGTGATCCATGCTAATGGTTGCAAGCGTAGGTGTGGTTGTGGCTACGAAACTATCACTCTCCAAATTCGCATACACTCTCTCTTTTTTGTATATTTTAATAATAATAATATTGGTAGAAGAATATGATGATGTGAAAACTATTTTCATAGAAGAGTGGTGAGAGTGAAGAATAATGTGGTATTGATATAACAATAGGTTGAATATGATATGTGAAACAAATAGTCTTATAGATGGATGGTCCAAACTAGATACAATTTTTAAAATCAAGAGATGTAAAAGAAATTATATATTTTAAATTAATAGAATTTTCATTCTTATGTACAAACTAATCATCACCTTAACATTTATCAGTGAGAGTTTGACCGATATCATGATAGATATTATAACTTCTACTCTAACTATCATGACTTTAATATTTCTATTAGATCATCAAATGTGTTCATAAATAGACACAAACGGAAGTGTGTCGTTGTAGTTTCTGGTAGTAGTAGACGGTTTAATAATTCATTCGTTTGTGCTTGATAGAGAAAGGGACATGACTCATGAGAAAGCATTAAAGTCTACATCAACTTTATCTTTTTTAGTTGAAGTGCTTGATATTGTAAGCATCTTTAGATCATGATGCTACATGTAACCGTTCGAGTACTATATGCTAATTATAGAAAAGATCGAACAAAAACAACTAGTTCCATAAGAAGAAAGTATTGGCCATTGGTCCTATGTGAAGTCGTTGGGGAAGAGTGAAGTCATCTTGTTTTGGTGTCATATATTTGTGTCAAGATTGGTAAAATAGTGACAACTTGTATTAAGTACAACATAGAGACATATAAAATATTAAACCTGTGGTCATTTTGCAGCGGAGGTGATGGTGGTTGAAATGGGGTTAAATGAGAAAGAAGAATGGCAAAATGGTCATTTTGCAGCCAGCTAATGGAATTAATTAACGGTCGTTTGACCCAGGGACGAAACGTATTATTTTTTTTAAACCTAGGACTAAACCTGTAATTTTTCAATCCTAGAGACGAAATGTGAAATTTGAGCAAATCTTATGGACGATCCTTCTAATTTACTATAGTTTTTATATTTTATATGTCTCTATGTTGTACTTAATACAAGTTGTCACTTTTTCAATGACCAATATTAAGTACAATCTTATGGACAAAACGTGTTTTTCTTTTTTTTCAAACCTTAATATTAAACCTGTAATTTTCAACCCCTAAGACGAAAGGTGAAATTTGAACAAACCTCAGGTATGATGTATGTAATTTACTCTAAAAAATATATAGAACAAAATATTTCACTCTCACACCCAAGACTTTTTACTTATATCATTTCTCTATAAGATATGCAAATATAAACAAAACAAAAGGTATCAAGATACCTTATAACAAAATGTATACTGCTTGGGGTCGTCTCTACTCTTACTTCCTAGGCATATTAATTCAAGATTGTTGTTTTATTTACTAGTAATCTTTATATAACATTGATTACACTCAACACACAACATACACATTCATAACACGATAACCACAAAAACAACCTCTTAGAAACCATTATACGAGTTTAATAGCATTGAAAGATCTTATTGTATAACATATGATGTCGCGATGGTAAGTTTGATCAAGTCCAAAGAAAGGCTCCCATTGCGAACTTTCTCTTCTGGTTAACATCACCAACATCGGTTGGGAGTCCATATTCTTTTAGAAGGCAATCAAGCTTCCATTCGGGCATCTTCTCGTAATCATCTTTTTTGTACCGTGGATAATGAAGTGGCATCTGAAAGCCACAAGCGCTCTTCGTTTTAGCTTCTTTTTTCCTCGTTTCTTGATGGTGTGTGTTGAGCTTTAAACCTATTGCAGAGATGGAGCAAACTATTAGATCCATTTATCTCTTTGTTTTGTTTTAGATTGTGATCTAAAGGTATATGCAAGGAGCCTATTTATAGAGGTGTTACAACTTACAGAAGTGAATGAGCATTATATCATCACTATTTAGTTTCCGTTATGGTGGTAATATTTTTAGGACTTATGCTTATGCGCGTTTATCTGAATAAGGGTATACATATGGCAAAAGAATTAATTATGTGTTGGACTATGGCATATAGACTATAGTTTCTATACATTCATATATCATAATACCACACACAAAAAGGCAAATTCCCACTAGCTAAATGGCCCAGTTTTTTACTTGTGTAATCAAGATAATGGAAACAAATCGGAGGTAAATTAGCATATGTATGAATGTGGCGATTTTAGTGTCCGGTCGTTTTAGTTTAACTGGATTTATTAAAGACAAAAGAATGAGTATAAATATTGTTACAAGTTAAAGGTACGGAATACATATTTGTACAAGACTATACTCAATTCTAACACGTTGATCCTGATTGTTAATAGTCAACTGAAATGTTGTGATGGTTCGTACCTTATAAAAAAAATATTTGGTCTAGTTTAATACATCTAATTCAATTATGAATTCTGGTATCATTTTAAAAAAAGAAAATACTTACTCGTTCTTACAATTCTGTGTGTATTAATGAAATATTTTAATCCGAAGGTGTCTAACACGAATGAGATATCCAAGTACATGTGAAATACAAAACTTACATGTTGTGTATTAGATTTTGGGTTAAACTAGTAGATTTATCCTTCAAACTAATTTCATAATCCTCCTATACAGTAAATACTTATACTCAACAAATCATATTAATATGAAAGTAATGTGATATATTACAACAAAGAAAAAGAACAAAAACGGTGATTATGGACCAAAACCATACAAAAAATTACCCGTTTTGACCGATTAATGTCCTAGATTTGGCTATAATCTTTGGCTATATCAACTTAAACGTTTTGACCCGTACTCTCCACAACATTGCTAGCATCTCCGGTTTCTACTTTGACCTCGGGTTCAGGCTCGCTAGATTTTGCAACAGGTGTCACGTTTTTAAGCTTTGAAACGCGAAAGATGGCTAGATTGGTGTCACCTGCAACAACATTTCCAAAATGATACAATGTTTAACAATAGTTTTGTACTGATAATTGCTTTTATCAAAGGTTCATGCAAGTAATGTTAGTCGAAGGGATGAAAATCTCACCGAATGTAACGTATCTCCCAGGGGGAACAATGGCAGGCACGCCAGGTGTAAGCCGTTTTTCATCAATAAATGTGCCATTCGTGCTGTCCAAATCAGTCACCAAAAGAGAACCATCTTTCTTTTGAAATCGAGCATGTGTGCCCGATACTACAAAGATACACATGAAAACATCATATTAACCGAAATGGTTTTAAATAATCTACTACAAAAGAGCCTAGATGTCCTAATAGTGACCCATATTTGAAAGGTTTCTTATATTTTGTGTGTCACCAATGAACAATGTACCAAGGGTAGTGTAATAATAATATACCTGTCGCGACTGGGATAACTATATCGGCTTTCTCAGGAACACGACCAACAGTCACCTCGCTCTAGCTCGTGCCCAGAAACTTTGCATTTAGAGGTTGAATTTGAAGTGACAAAAGTAAAAAATAAACAACTTACAGATGCTATTTCAAATGCAGTTGGTAGAGCAACCTTAAAACCGATGTGTCGTGAATCTCCATCACCTGTTGGTAATGAAGGGTTACCGCGGTATATACTGGTGAATTCAAATGAGAATAGTGTATTGTATTCACAGGTTTATAGTTATCAATTCTGATTAACAAACAGTATGATATGGAGCCAATTCAAAGCTAGCATGATTTCATACTCAATGGTTTTTCTCCGGTTTTACGAGTATCAATTTATGTCCTTTTTGACGTAAAAACACATGAATCTTTGATTTGAGTAATTCACGCAATTGATTGCTAAGGAAATGAATTTGATAATTATGCAATGAATATCAGTTTTCCAAATTTGGCTCTGTCATATTGAGATTTATACAGTAAAAAAGAGCTTGATGTAATGGTTTACACCGAATACTATATAAAGTTTCCTCAAAAGTATTTTATGAAGGGACTCGATATCTTGGCACCCTCTAATTACAAATCAACGGCCCAGAATTCTATATAGGTAATATAACCATAAACGCGTCATATATCGGAGTCGTATAGCCCTAAATGATGCGTATAATCCATCTGACAGTCCCCTGAAATTCTCTCTTTTTCAGTTTTAAATTTTGCTATACGCGTTGTATAGATCTATGTGTCGTATAGGAGGATCGTATAGCCCCCTGATTTTTCCTTGGTTTCAATGTCTTCGACCCTATACATCTGTGTATAGAGCTATACGAGACGTATAAAGGGATGTCGATTTATATCAGTGGGTATCTTAATATTAGTACGCATTAACTATCCTTTCCTCTCTCACTTGGTTCTTAGATAATTAGTGGTTCTATTATGTGATGCATATATATAACTTAAACAGTTAAACAGTTAAACAATTAAACAAACCAAATTGATCAAAACCAACAAATATAATATTCATCTAAAGAAGCACATCATATGTGAGCAATTGAACAAATAACATCACACAAAACAACTCACCCACAGGCTCAAGAAGCCATCTATCTTCATCATCACTTGCATTGCTTTGACCACCCATTGAAGCCCTCACCGAAGCTCCAAATCCCTTCAATGGCCTCCTCACTTTATCATCACTAAAACTATACTGTAATCTCACAGAGGGTTGAAATGAGGTCAAATTAGGTCGACGATGGAACAACGATGGGTTGAATTTTGATTTGAGTGAAGGGTTTTTCAAATTGAGAGACGAAACAGAGTGAGATGCGATGATTGTTTCCATTGTTGTTGTGGTGCAATTTGATCAAGAGATTTGGGGAAATGCGAGAGTGAATCAGTAAGAAGAATAGGAAGAATGTGATTGAAGTGTTGGGGATCATGATCTGTGGTTTGGAATAATTGTAAGGAATGATTATGTGTGGCAGAGAGTTATTGGTGTGCTGATATGGATTTTGGATAAAAATCATCATTTAAATTTTGACCAAATATATGCATGTAGATACGTTTTTTAATAAGATACGTTTCGACCCAAACAGCTTTTAACCTAAGTGGTTGAGGTGAAATATCTCTCGAAACTTCAATAAAATAAGTTTTCACCTAAACAAAAAAAATAAGAAGGTGATCTTAAATTCGTGACTGATAGGGACGAACTGGTACGTTTTTTAATAAAACGGGTCTAGTATATCCTTATTCTTGCATATTGCATATTTGACTATTAATGAAGACACGTTACCACCAGCTTACCATCAAAATATCTCAAGGATAACACATAAGTGAGATAATATTTACACACTAGGCGTTAAACGGCTGTGAAAATATGAAACCCACTAAAAATGACCGTTTAGAAGCTGCCATTTAAATCGAATCACCCAAACAATTGTATCTTGTTTTCTTAAAAGTTAAAACACTTCAAAATCAAACTCTTTTGCAGGTATTTATATTAAAATTAAATGTATTACACTCGAATACCTTCATGTTTCTTAAGAAAAACCGCTTCACTTCCCCATTATAAAAGGTGAATACTATAAGGATGTTCTCGTAACTAGAATACCAAACACAAAATTCATTATAATTTCATTACGATATCTTTGTTTAATTTTCTAATCAAAGTTCGGTTTCAGCCAAATGACACTAACCCCACCAATTAGATACACCATATTACACATGAACGGGATACATCAAATGCTAAAAACATTACCTTTTCTCAGATGAAAACTATATTTGTAAACATATACCATACCTTACATATGTGCACTTTACTTTCAAATCTTATTAACCAAAAACTGCACAAATAGCCACTCTATAGGGGTGTGAATTTTCACAAAAAAAAAAATAATAAAAAAATTTACAAAATTCTCGTGCTCGTCTCAATGTACATGAGATTGAATTAGCCTAAAGCCGCACCTTATCCGAACTGGGAGTTGCTTAATTTTCAGCCACTATATACGCTCCGGGTTTTGAATGGCTTACACCATCTGCAACAACTTCAGGCAGCCACTGGAGTTGGCGGCAATCACCATGTCCGACTTCTGCCGCCAGCACACACTTGAAACAAACTGGTTGTTTCCATGGTCGGTTTCTTTGCCAGAGATGGGATCTAATGAGCCAAATTTGTGGGATGTGATTGGCATGGGCAATGATCTATAATAAGCAAACACCTGTACAGATACATAATTACTACAAAATGAACTGGAAAATAATATAAAAAATGAAAAAAATTGTGGAAACAAAAACCAGGGTTCTTGTTTGCTCCCAACTAGAATGTTAGCCAGATGGTTTTCAAATGAGTCTGTATTTCACTTTTTAAAGTCAAAAGCTAAGTAATATGTTTCAGCAATTGAGGGCAAATAGTGATTATACGGTTTTTCATTTTTCATGTAAAGACTAAAGATAGAAGCATACCTCATTTGTTTCTGAACCGCACGCTATGTACCCATCAGAAACAGATAAACCGACGAAATTCTGTAGATAGACAACTTCCATATAAGAATAAAGTCATAAACAATAAATCAAATATCATGATTTCACTATTAATGTAGCTGTAGGGGTGGTAATTTCAATTCATATATCTAAAACTGATCATTTTAGTTCATATTTTATAGTAACAGGTCCAGTAGGTAAAAATAATAAACTGGTCAAACTGTTTAAAAATCACCTAAAGTGTATTCAAGTGTTCACAACCTCCTAAATTGCATAATAAAATTAGTATGATAATTCTTTTAATAATAAATTTTGTAACAAAATCTAACATATTAGTATTTATGAAATACAAAGGAACCAACAAAGAAAGTGTAGAAGCCCAATCCATTTTGACACACCTAAAAGTTGCTTTTCGTTATCCAACTGTTTTGACCTGTACTCAATCTGCCAATTTCTTGTGATTTTCCTTGATAATTTTTTAAATTTTCAACTTTGTGGCTTGTGCTACATATGAAGCTTAATTCCAAATTCTTATGAAGACAGTGTTTTGTCAGTCTTATTTTATTGTCTTAAATCCTATTTGCCCATGATTAATTTCAATAGGTTCGTTATTTGACTAAGAGTCGAACAAGAGATCATAGATTTTCATGGGACAGAAGGAGCAAAGCACAAATTTCAGGAAACCCATTTACTTATGTATGGGTCGAATGGGTCTTGTTAAATCATAACATCTCAAATGGCTAACAATTATCTTTTTCACTAAAGTTTTTACAAAATCAATTATTTTTCTGTAAGTAACTAGAAAATGTAACTTTTTATTATATTCTTAGTTGAGGTTTTGATTAGCTCTATAATGCTTACTTTGTATTATCTATAAAATGTTGTCTATATACACTACATATAAAAATTAATATCTGCAGGTCAACTAAACATGATAATAGAATGCAGTGATCGATTCTATTACCTTGTTTATTCCATTCCTTTATCATTCTATTCCAGCCAACCAAAGACCTAACTATCAGATAGTTCAAAAAACGAACCTTCTCGTTTGTGTGTCCTTTAAATGTTAAGACGCAACCATTGGTCGATAAGCAACCAAAACTGGTTTTCTTTAGATCCCAAAGCTTTAATGTGTTATCAGTGGATGCAGAAACTAGGGTTTCAGGATCCAAAAACTTCACATAACTAACAGCTCTGTCATGGCCTGCCAATATGCACAACGGACTGGAAGTATTTCTAAGATCATAACAATAGATCTTATAATCAGCTGACCCAAAAGACAGTAAATGAGCAGAGTACGGAGAGAACTGAACACAGCAAACATTTGCAATGTTTTTTATTGTTGATAAGCTCTTCTTCTGCATTTCAAAAAAAATTCACCAAATTATTAAATCTTATATAATCATTTAACAGTACATAAGAAATATAAAGGGTGTTTAGATTTGCATTTTGAACTGATTATCTGTTTATTTAGGGTTAAATAATCTCTTTGGAATTGTTAATTTCATACCAGCTGCAACAAAGCTGATCATCTAAGGGTAAAATAATCACCTGTTTACGCCTCAATTTAACATAATAAATACAAAAGGCTTCTCTCTTTCCAGAAGACGCCCCTACCCCCTTTTTTTCCCAGGAAACTGCCGTTTGGTTATTTTATCGATTAATTCCCTGAATAATTGAACTTGACAAACACTTATATGATTACTACAACTTCAAACAACATAAGCATGTCAAAACATTATTTTCTACAACTCATTTTGTTACAGCTGATTGTCTGATTTAGAGTATTTATTGTCAAATAAACGCTTTCGAAAAATGCATACAAACAAGCCTATGTAGATTACTAACAATCTATATCTTCAAAAATCAAGAATATTATAACGCAAAGAAAAAGCTTGCCTCATTAATGCTCCAAAGTTTGACATAACAATCATCACTTCCACTGGCTAATTTTGTGGGATCCACATGAGAAAAGTCAACTGACCATGCCCTCCTTTCATGCTCAATATGATCAGAAACTGCTTGGCCACTTCCTACATCCCATAACTAAAATCTTACATAAATTAATAATGGAAAATTACATATAACAAGGACTAAAAAATGATGCTAAGTAGGAAACAAAATCCATAGCAATAGCTATTTAGAAAGTACTGTTCATTCCAAAAAGAAATTGGTTGAGGTTGGTGTTGGTGTTGCCAATTGTTACTTTTTGGGTAATATTTATACTTGAGTATTGATAATTTACACTAGTATTAGTAACTGCTACCTTTGACGTACAATTATAAAAAATACCATACTAGGATTTTATATTTTGGTATTTTTTTTTCTCTGGCAATTGAAGACTATACTCTTGATGGATCGGTTTGGGTGATCCATTTAGTGATGGGCAAAATGTGAAAGATTAAGTTTGAGATAAACACAAAATAGGAAAACAAAAGAGTCACTGTTTTGAAAGAAGTGCCAAGAGTTTTTAAGATATGCTTTCTATGTTTAGAGTTTGTTAATTATGGTAAGCATCATAGTCTGTATAAGCAAGATGTGGAAGTGAACACACCTTCACTGTGCCATCATAGTCTGTAGAAGCAAGATAATTCTTGATATAGCTATTCCAACAAATGCAACTAAGCTTCGATTTGTTAGACATCTCAACAGCAGGATAATGAATATCAACCGAATCATCCAATAACATATGAAAATCATATACTTTAATCTTTTTTGACACTCCAGCAGTTGCAAAATAATCCTCATCCCGATCAAAACCAAGAGAGCATATAACATTTGCAGAACTACTAAATTCTCCATTCCTCAAATTACCAGAAACTTCAAACCTGCTAAACCGAGCATATTTGCAGAAACCACTAAAAAAATTTCCGAGGCGATCTAACGGCTTATTTGCTTCCTTTGAATTTTGTTCCCAAATATTTTTTTCTATTTGATCAGAAATTACCGCTGTCTCATTCTCATTGATACCAGATCTGGCAGAGAAGTAAACACTTTCAAGATGAATTAAATTGGTTTTTATCAAATTTGATGATTTTACATTTGACGCAAATGTAACATCATTTGCACGTCTTGATTTAATCTCTGAGATATCAGATTCTATGCAGTTAATATCTTCAACCAATTTGGTGACACATTTCTGCTTTTGCTCTTCTAATGATGCAAGAAAATGTAATAATAATTCTGACTCCACGTCCTCTTGAACAATGGATGATAATAATTCGTCTGTTGATATTTCTTCTATTCCGCTTACAAGCTTGGATTTTAAGATATCTCTGTTAAATCAAGGAATGGACTTTAGGTAAAAAAAATATAAGAACAATTCATAATTATCTAATGTCGTTTTACACTTCTACTTACAAGCACGTTTTATGCATCAATACAAAAATAGTAACCAATCTTAGCAGTCAAAGGCATGTAAGCCATGCCAGGAAGCGGCAACTATGAGTGCATGGCCTGGTTCAAACTGGATCTTGGACTGGCAATAACTAGTCAAAACGATTCAAAGCAGACTAAACGGTTTGCTTTACTATATAGCTCCAGGATTAGGCATGTGAGTGTGTTTGTGGAAGGATTCTCTATAGAGCCAGAAATATTGCAAGAACTCGCAAGAACCAATCAAACTTAATTCATCTATTATTAAAAATTATACGAGAAGTGTATACATACAAAAATTAAATGATTGTTCTCTCTAACTAATTAATTACATGCCCTCTCTTCCTCGTAACAAGTTCAATACACGTGCAGATCAGATAATAATAGTGAACCCACACGTTTGTAAATGTTTTAAACATATGAATACTAATATATATACACATATCAATTCAAAGATAATAGCATAAACGTTATATATTAATGATCATGTTAGAATCTTAACAAATACACAAATAAATAAATGATTTAGATTGGTTCTCGCAGTACTTGTGGTTCTCTAAAGAACCATCCCCTCTATGTGTGTAGAGATCGGAGAATAATAGTGAACCTACACATGTGTAAATGTATAAAACATATGAATACTAATAGCTTAACGCATATCAATTCAAAGATATTAGCAAAACATGTTGTATGTTAATTATCATTTTTGAATCTTAACAAATACACAAATACATGAATGATTTAGGTTGATTCATGCAATATTTGTGGTTCTGTTAAGAACCATCCTCTATGTGTGTAGAAAATGATCTGATAATAAGAAATGCATATAACTATTAAAATATTTCTCGTAATTTGCTCACATTATTGTAAATCTATTCTTCAAAAAACCAGGAACACAAAATATAGACCTAGTTTCATTGAAGTTATGGTTATTTTTCAACTTTTTTCTATTTTTTTGTATTGAATAAGAAGAGAAAAATAAATGAAAAACTACAACGCTTGCAAGATGTTCGAGGCTAGCAGCCTGCTACAAGGTATGAAATTATAAATTAATCGTTATGCTTTATTCTTCATGTTCTTCAACATTTTTTATTTTTATTTGAAGGCCTAATTAGCCAAACCATCTGTATGGTCCAGTTTTAGTTTCGCAATGTTTTGGTTCTGGTTTACAGACTTCACTAACGGTCTGACTCATAATCTAGCCTAAAAACATCAAAACCAAACCATGAACGCCCCTCTACACCTCGGATAAATACAAGGCGAGAGCTTTTTCTAGGTGTAACAAGATCACGTACCTCTGTCGAGGTGTGGCGTGAGTGGGCCACATGTGGGGTTAGAGAGGTTACATTTAATGAAATTGTTGTTGATTTTTGTGAATTATTATTAGTTTTGGTATTAAATGGGTAATTCTTATTGCTAAATATATTAGGTTATTTCAATATATCTGTAATATATTTGTGGAATGATATTGATTTTTTTAATTTTTTTAATTTCTATGCCTATTATACAATATACAATTTTTTCCAATACATCTTGTCCCAATAGGTCAGGTGCACTTTTGTGGCATGTGCCTAGTTGACAATTTCGGCTGCGCCTTGCGCCTTTGACTATTATGAGCCAAATTACTTTAATAAATCAA
Source organism: Flaveria ramosissima (assembly GCA_025215565.1). NCBI lineage: Eukaryota > Viridiplantae > Streptophyta > Magnoliopsida > Asterales > Asteraceae > Flaveria > Flaveria ramosissima. The sequence continues at coordinate 3,795,880 of CM046036.1, forward strand.
GAGATATAAGGAAAATTTTAAACATTTAAGTACAACTATGATAGTTTTGCTTTTTAGTTTACAATTTGCTTGTGGAGGAACTGTGAGCAAATAAAATAATTTACAGCTGAAATAATTCTACTAGAGGTGGCAAAATTACTTATTAATGGGTCAATTCGGGTTATTTTTCATCTCTAACGGGTAAAAAAGGGTAAGTTCAAAATTTTAACTTAAAAGGAAACATGTCAAAAAAAGTGTAATTTAAAGCTTAAAACCTCCTAAATCATTTTATTCAATATATTATATTATTATTATTATTATTATTATTATTATAGAATAACTTTGGTAATCATAGTTGACACCATAAATGTAATTAAACAATAACAATTACATAACAGAAAGCGTTTTAGATCAACCCAACCTATACCAAATAAAATACTTATGTTGACCTATTACCCACTCAGCCCAGCCCACCCATTTCACCACCTCTAAATTCCACCATTACCTAGTTGTTGGTCGTGCAGAAGCATTAGGATGAAGCAACCAAAGACAATAACCAGCTTCCTTAGGATTTTCAGAAAGGAAACTAGGCGGAAGAATCCTTTGACGTAAGTTCATCATTGCAATTGCATGTTCTGCATCAGATTCAAACGATCCAAGAAGCTAAAACAACAACATAAAAATATTTATATAAGTTGCAGACAACTATTTCTTTCTATGTATGCATGTATTAAGAAGGAAACCGGGTGAGCAATAAATGACAATTTATTCACCTCAAACAAAAGAACTCCCAAAGAGTATATATTTGAAGATAACGTACAACCGCTCCCTATAACATCCTCTGGAGCCGTATACCGCTGTTCTTCTAATAAATCACCACCAATACCAGCATTCTCTTCGTTTAATCCATAACCAGGTACTGGATTTGGGAACTGTTGCCACCTGACGAATGAGTTATGGTTGTCTCCTTGTTTTCTCTTTTTGTTGGTTTCTGTGAGTTCCTTGTTAACAGGTGACCCGAGGTACAAAACATGGTTTGAAGCTGATAACTTAAAGCATGATGGTCTCAAGGCCTGTAAGTACTCACCTCGAGAATGTGTTGAATTTACAAAATCTAATATTTGTTTAAATATAAACAGGCTTTTAGATTTATCAACTTTATTCCTGCGAGATGTCAACCATTCTCTTAAATTCCCATGATTATTGTTGGGAGGAACACTAGGCCTAGGGTCAGGAATGATAACAGGAGGAAAAATGGTATCACTTTGACCTCGGATATGCATACTGGCTCTATCTGCTGGACCTTTGAAAATGGCTCCTTTGCCCTTTAGTGTGTTCTTCACAAAAAACTCAGAGAACCCAGATTTTGAAAGAATCTTTGTTCGAATACCTCCAAGAGACGATTGCTTTTCATCTTGTGCTGAATTGTCACTCGTCTCATTTTGAATTTGACTTTCACTTTCTTGTTGTTTGCTTAAAAATTCTGAGAAGAAATTAGAATCTGAATCTTGCCAAACACTAGGATTTGGTGTACTGGTGTCTTTGACTACATCTTTCACGTTTGATGCCTTGATTAGTTCTAATTTCCCACTATTGAAATTTCTTAAGGTTAATTCTTCAACTGAGATCCCTGGATTATCGGTACAACGAGGGCTGGTACAAGCACGGCTTGATGTACCAACCCGATCATTGTTTTTATTATGCAAAACATTTGTAAATTGCTCGGTTTTCTTGTCTTGAACATTAATATCTTCTGTGGCCTTCACTTCATTATCCATAACTTCACTCAGATCCTGGAAATAACTTCACTCAATTAGAACATATAGCTCATGATTAGTTCACTATCCTAACAAGAAAGAGCAGGTAGAATCACAGGTTGCATGATCAGATAGTTAACCAATATGAAAGTTTATTCATTTGAAATGTCATAAACATGGAAGCTAACATGACCTCCAAATAGGTGGAAGTGTGTTTGCAAAGTGAGTATTGCTGTTTACATTTATCATAATCAATAATCAGTTTTCTTCTTCAACTTCCTATCTACTTTTACGAGTAAGAATATTTCCAACCTAAATAAGTAGAAAATCATAACCTTAATCACTTTATCTGAACACTCAAAACGAATAATGGCTACTTCGAGTCACAATAACCAGTATAAACAAATTGCAATTACTAGTTTAGATGAACATCCAAACACCCTCTAATAATATTTTGTATGATAAGCAACATGGATTAAGTTTATAACAACATCAAATGCATTACAAGCAGAAGACAAAAATAATGTGAGCTTAGGATTTACCATTGATGTTCTACCTCAAGTCCATTCTACCAATGTTAACCGTTGTGCAGTCAGCATCAACACAAGCAACATGACCACTTCACCTCATCATGAAAATATTTTCCAACGTATCACACCGCAGAATCCCAACATGTTAGCACCAGCCGCTTATAGTTTCTAGTAATCCACACCAATAAGTAAGCTGTCAATGGCACATTTGGCAACCGTTAACAGACAATTTTTCAATATTAGGTACCCTGGTTTGATTAGAAGCCTCAAAATCCCAACCATAAACAAAACAAATCAAATCAAACAACTACACAAACAAAAATAACTGCTTCCCAACTTAAGTAAAACGATAAGCCCCAAGTTCCCAAATATTTTCAAATAACGAAATTAAAGAAAACCCAATTTGAATCCCAAAAGATGTATGCAAATAACCAAAACCATTCAATTCAGTTCATGTACCCCGAAATTCATCAATCAAAACGTCCTATCATCGCGAGCTTCAAATAAGCTTAAACACAATTCAATTAGAACCCAAAAACCAACAATTCCAGCAAAATGTCTTCAAATACTAGTTACAACAACGTAACCAATGCGATTAACTCGAAATTAATCGAAGTTGATGTAAGTTTGATACCTTTATCGTCCCCAATGAAGAAATCGAACAGGAATTGGGTGAATTAAAAGGGTGAAACAAATATAAACGTGAGCAAACTTCCAATCGACGTAGAAAAGAAAAACCCTAGGTGAAAATTAACGGTGGTTTATAACTTTGAAGCGGCAAAGGTATGTTTCTGCCACTCGATTGCTTGTTCGAATATCTCTATTCAGTTTTATGAAGACCACCATTTCTTTTTTCGTTTATGTAAAAGTAGCCCTTGTATTATTGTTGCTTAAACTGTTTTTCCTATTGTTTTGATTATATTATTGTACCTTTCGAGTCTTAGTTTCTATGATTTTCTTATGTACATATGTATCATTTCGAACATTATTTTGTAGCAATGTGATTGGGTGGCGTCAAAGTCGTACCTAGTAGAGCTTCCGGACTTTTAGGTTAAGTACCGAAAGAAGAAAGCGGGAAATGAGAGTTGAATCTTTGAGCGAAATTGAAAGGTCGTAAGCTAATATGGTTAATCAATATCAACTTCGATTGCGTTCTTGCTTTAATGATCTTTACATGTGACATCAAAATCGAAGTTGTTCTGTTGTGATTTGCTACTTAGGTCGATAAAATCATCAATTGAAGTTATTGATTTGTGCTACTGAACGTAAGTTAATAATTTGTTCATGAATTGATTCATGAATTTATAATAAAGCAATTAGAAACATCATGTAATCGACCAATGGTTTAACTTGATTTAGCTCTTTATTTTATAATTCATAAGACATTTATGTCTATAGAAAATTGACGCGGTTGAGCTTAACTAACCATGTAAAAATGTTGTTATGTTTATATTTACTAGAGTTAATTACCTGAAAGGTCCCTGTGGTTAGGTCTGTTTTCACTTTCGGTCACCAGGTTTGAAAAACTACAATGTCGGTCCAAACGTTTGCCAAAACGTAACACAAATGGTCCCCGTCATGGATGATCGTTATCTTTTTCCGTTAAGTGGCTGTAAAATGACCAAAACACCCCTGACTATTAAAAATTTATCGAATTTAATGCCACCCCACACCCACACAACCCCTTACTTTTTCCAAGCGCATACATGGTAATATACACCAACCACCACCGCCACTCTTTTGCCTCAAACAGCGGTCTTTGGCCACCCCACCACCGCTAACCTCCGACAACACCACCACCGCCTCCATCTTCTTTCTTTTTCACCTTTGTAAATCCCCACCTCCATCGGGTAGCTTCCAACTCTGCCTCTTTTTCACCTTTGTAAATCCCCACCTCCCTCGGAGTAGACGGTGGTGGTTTAAGTGGTCGTGACGGCGGCGATGGTTGATGGTTGTGATGGTTACAAAGTGTTCTAGCGGTTGTGATGGTTGCGATGGTTACAAGGGTTGCGGTGGTTGCGACGGGTAACGGTGGAGATAGTTGTGGTAATGGTAGCGATGGTGTGGTGACCGGTTAATCAGAAGAAAAAAAGTAGTATAGTAAGAAGTCGGAGTAGAAGTTTGAGCAGAAGCCGGAGCAGGTGTCGGAGCTTCAACTGCAAAGACAGATACGATGGACACGACCATCATCATCAGCATCATTGCGGTAATAATCTTCATTGATGAAATAGCTCTGTATATTTTGGTGGTGGTTCAAGGGTGATATAATGGTGTTATGGTGGTAGAGGTTTCGGTAATGGTTCAGGTGGTGTTTCAAGAAAGAAAAGGAAGAAGAAGGTGTGTGGTGGGTCCCATATGTATTTTTTGTTATGATTTTATTAATTTTAACTTAGGGGCATTTTAGTCATTTCAAAAAAGTTAACAGAAAAATTTAACGGCCGTCTATGACAAGGACCTTTTTTGTTACGTTCGTACATACCTTTGGACCGACCTTGTAGTTTTTCAAACATGTGGATCGAAAGTGAAAACAGACCTAACCATAAGGACCTTTCATGTAATTAACTCTATTTATTACTAACTTTAGTTACACATGTATTACGCGGGAGGTGAAAAGTTAATTATTAAATAACACAAAAGTATAAATAAAACTAAATGTATTACACGAGTTGAAAAAATTAAATTAATTAGTTGTTTGTTGTTATATATATATACTAACTTTAGTAAACTAATGTATTACACGAGTTGAAAAAATAAAATATTAACTATAATGAAAGTTTATGCAATATAAAATGATATTCTAAAAATAATATATGATTGAAATTATGTATGAGTAATAACTATAAGTAATAAAATAATGATTTTAATTTTAATCTTTTGTTTTTATTTTTTTTCATAAAAAATTAAATATTTTTTCAAAACAAACCGTATTAAAATTTTCATGTTTTTAAAATTTCTTATTATAACTCCTAATTTTAATTATTTTTAGTTTATAAATATATTTACTTTTTAAAAACATCAATTTTAAAATATTTCATATTTCAAAAAGTGTTTGATGTCTTAAAAAATTCTTATTTTATAAAAAAATTGTTTTCTATAAATAACATTGATAAAAAGACATCTTTTCTTAATTTATTAAAAAATTATATTTAATCTAGAAAATAATTAAAATTATTTAATTTTCTTAATTTATGTAATTATTTAAGAGCAGGGAGAGGCGTGAAAAACAAACTTATGAGTTCTAGGAATGTGCTAAGTGTCCACCCAAGTTACTATTTTAGTATTATATATAGAATATAGATGTAGATATAGATATAGATTGCAGTTGATATTTCATGCTTAGATTCTTGAATTAGTTGCTAAGATATTGATATTGGTATTATGATTTCTACTTGAATTTTTTTTATGTACATTTGGTTTTGTTTATAACATCTATTTATATTTAGTGTTTGTTAAATAATTGTCATGGTTTTCCTTATAAACGATTCATGAGGTTATAGTTATATACAAGTATTTTAATTAATATAAATATCTTTGTACTTGAACACAATCTCAATTCAAATAAGTCGTTTTTAGCTTAACTTAATTTTTATTTTCAGACATTTGTAAATTTGTATACGATCTTAGCGCTTTGATAGTTACCTGAGAATCTTGTATAAATGTCATATGGAGGAATTAAGAAAATCGATGAACTACAAATTCATTTACAAGGATTAGAACCCTGGAAGTCGACGTGGTGAAGTGTCCTTTTATGTATTTGATTCATTTGTCTCATGCTCGTTTTGCAAGTGAGGTCTCTGCTATGACCCGGGCCAAAAATTGACAATGGAAGCCGTTCATCATCATTTGTATACGATATTAAATGTAGCAATTCATTTTATTAATTTACCATTTCAGTTTATTATTTATGAACCAATAGACTTGTGTTACAATTTTATGCTTCTGTATTGTAATTGATGCAAACAATTTTATGATAAAAGACAGGCTCTAAACTATAAGTTCATTTTGTGCTCAAAAAAATATTGAGTGCACTAAGTAAACGTGGTATTTATGTTTTAAAATTCTTCCTGTTGTATCTATAAGGCTTGTTTTGAGCTTTATAAGCTCATTGTGGATGAAGAGTGATGAAATGCGATGGTATGGAGAAGAGGGGAAGGAGAGGTGGTTTGTTAAAAAACAAAAACCCAAAAAATAGATTACGCATGAGCATGAACATAGGCATTTTTGAGTTTTTTTCGGTTGTGAGGGCAAAGCTTGGACAAGGTGACATGGCGGGTTTTAGTTTGTGGAAAACTAAAACCCAAAAAATCGATTACGTGTGAGCATGAATAGAAGCATTTTTTAAGTTGTTTTTTGGTCATGAGAGGGGCAAAGCCTAGGCAAGGTGACATGACGGGTTTTCTAAGCTCCCATTAGAATTTCTCTAGTGTTCAGTTTCGGACCTCAACAGACACCATTGTGGTGTTTGCTTGCTAAAATAATAAATAATAATTTTGATGGTATATTGTAGATCTAACTAGTAACTAGTAGTCCTGTATCAATCTTAGCATTTAGGCCTAGCCTCATATTGGTTCAACCAACCGAGCTTGACCCAGCTACCTACATGTATATAAAAGAAATCTCAGAGTCTTATGGTCATACATAAACTGAGTCGAACCAGGTTGGCTCGAGCTGCTTGTTTATTTTAACAATTTGAAATATCAAGCACAAGTTTGGCTTGTAAAAAACTCGAGTAAGCTCACAGTTCGTCAAGCTAGCTCGCATATTTTTAATACTTTTTAAACTTATTATTTTTAGTGACATATACAATTATACAAAAGTAAATATAATATTTTTTAGACCAGTCAAGCTAGCCCCAACCTCACACGCCCATGTCGCCTTATACTTAAATAGTGACCAACACCTCTCGATAAATTAAATCAACCCTAAAGCCTGCAGACGATCATGTGTATAGTTTTCAATCATTCATTTGTAGGCCATGTATGATTAAATATTTGTGGGGCGATAAAAATTAAAAAACTTCATGTTCTTTTTTATTTTTTAGACTGTACGGTTAAATAGGTATATTAAGGCATCAAATTAATTGTATTTCTTCCTACTTTGAGGTCTCCGAAGTTTTAATTTGTTTTTATAGAAACGAGACAAACCATTTTGTCTTCATACCCCCACTTCACAAATTTTACAACTAACCCCCTTTTGTTTTGGGTTCATACACACCTGTCCCTTCAACTTTAATAAAAGCTGTTTAAGTAAACGTAGTTGTGTGAAGTAATATTATACGAGAGAAAGTATATGGTATAATAACAATATTCAATGAAAGCATCTTGATAAAAGAACGTAGATTCAAGGATATTAAACATTAACTAAATTTAATATTTTATCTTAGTGTAGGTTAGTAATATAAAGCATAAACCTATATCCGTTTTATTGTGAAATTAGAGCACTCAACCTTTGAAAAAATAGCATGTTGTTACACACTTTAATACCACCAAGTTACAAACTCTTTGTTAGTGAAATATATATTTACTCATCACACCATAACTTACAATCTTACATATGAATATTAAATTAAGGCTTTACTATTGTTGATGAGAAATTGAAATATCAAATATTAACAGTGACGGAACCAAAACGTTTTAATCATATGTTTTTCTCCACTAACTACAACAATGAGGAGTTAAACTCGCATTTTAATTCTAAAAACCTACAATCTCATAACAAAAGTTATACCAATGACTTTCCACGTGATTATGTTCGATTAAAAACATATTACATGTTAAATAACTATTATCTTGCTATTAAAACTTTTTATATTCAAATGACATATAATTACTTATACTCACATGGTAATGTTATTACCAAATATGTATTAAAGATTCGATTTCATTTCTTATCACGTGATATCATAGAAGATTCATTGTATTATACACTTTAAACCCGTTACTAGGTGTACACAAGGTTGACAAACGTTTCTTAACATTCAAACATCATCTACGATTTCTCCACGCCAGCCCATTGCAACCAAAGCCAAAACACTCCACTAACCACCATTTTCTCTCATCTTCTCCGTCATCCCCCTCACATTTCCCATCATCCTCCACAATCTGGTCCGATCCCCCTCTCTCCAAGTCGTTACATCTCTCTTCCACCTCAGCTCACGAACATCCCCAAAGCTCTCCACTACAAATGCACCAAGTCTAAACCATGCAAAACATGAAGAGCATGCATCCAATGTGATCCATATGGTTAGTGCATTTAACCATTTATGTAAGAAATTACAAGTTTGTATAGGCTCATTCTAAAATCTAAAACTTCTAGGGGGTCTTATTAACCTCCATTAAAATGAATGGGCTATAAATACAAACAAATAAATATTTTCCATTTGGTATCTATCGTTACTCTCTCTCTCTCTAAAGTCTAAACATTTCAATTCAATCCAGACTTTGATTCCAAATAGATTCTCGAACTCTTCAACCACTGTTCGATCCGAAGGTATGTCGATCGATTCATCATCGATAACTTGAATTTCTCACTATTTGATCTCATAGTTTGTATGATGATTTCATCTCTGCATGTTTGTGTAGAATCTAAGATGTAAAACTTCAAGTTCGGATTCGATTCGAAGTTTTTGTATGTTGTTTCATGGATTTCTTCATCATTAGTAGAAATTTGTTGCTAATTTCACTTTCATATGATGACTTCATCTCACTGCCATGAAATTAGCTTAACTGATGCTGTTTTAGTGTGAGTGATGCTTGAAATTCGTTTTTCGCTAACGATGACATTCTGATGTTCGGATTTTTGGCTTCATCTGTTATGGCTATAGAGAAACGTGACTGAATTTGAAGTTGATGCAGGTTAAATTTGTGGATTGTTTTAGTTTTAGGTCAATTGGAGCTATATCGATACCCGTACGATTTTGGATTTCGATTCGATTTGCTGTTTATGTGTTTGAATCATTTGATTGTGAGCAGTTTATAATCCCCTAAAGTCATAGGTATTTTGATTAGTGTTAAGAGTTTGAATTAAGATTTCTTACATATCCAGAATAAAGGGGCTTGAATCATGACATTAGGATTATCTTAATCTCGCTAGGATCGTTCAATTGTGTAGCGTACACATGATCGTTTTCAGACAGTTTACAAGCAAAACATCCAATCAGATCAGTGAAGATCATGATTCATGATCATATTTGAGATTTGTTTTCTTATTTTCTTCGAAGGTAATTAATAATAAATAGACCTCTTTTGATTTATGCAATAAGAACGTCATTCTATAGTTTTATTGTTATTTATTTATTTCTGAAGAACAGTTCATTTTATTAATATTCTTAGCTGTCCTTTTTTAAATTCAAATTTAGGTCAGCTATGTGGACTAGATTGGTAGGCAACAGATAATATGTTACTTATTATTGCTATTTTAAAAAGCAAAAATACCCTTTTTGCTTTTTCTTGACCAACTGCTTTGGTAGTGAATTACAATGATGTGAACAGGAAAGAAAAACAAAAGATGCCTTTCGTTGTCTTTCAAATATAGTATAAACATTTAAATTTTTAGATATTTTATTACATTAAGGATTTGCAGGACATTTGGTTTAAGTTGAGAGATATCTTTGAACAACGGTTTATTACTGCTAAAGAATGATAGTCAAGCTGTTTATTATTTTCTATTCTTGTTTTCGTGGAGGATCTTTATCCTTATAACTTTAAATTCAACACTTTTTGAGTGGGATTCACTTAAGTAATCTGTTTGTGCTTGATTATGTCACAAATGAAGACTTTTCATGCCACTTTATTTTCACGAGCATAAGTTGTTTAAAGCTTATATTTGATATAGACCTACGTGTAAGAACAATAGTTTCCCATGATCGACAAGCTTGATACCATTGATGATATGCAGAACAAATACCATGGCAACTAACACTACAACCATCCATATATATGCGGACTTTTGAATCTATACCTTTATAAAAACACCTTTTGTCACTTTTTCTTACATTTTTGGTGGGCAGGATAGCTGGGGATTTAATTAATTAATGTAAGTTTCTTAAGGCTTTCTTCTTTTGTGATGGAAATTTGTAAAACTGCTTTTCTGTTGTGATTTTCAGGGTCAAACCGGATAACATTGAAGATGACAACCGCCTTCTTTTTCTAAAGATTTTTTCATTAGTTTACGTAAAGCTGAATAATTAAATGGGGAATCATCGTTTGAGGAATAGAATTAAGTCAATAGTTGGAGGTCTCATTGATCCAGACAAAGATGAGCAACTTAAAGGCAGTAATATGGGTATATACTTCAGTAATTGTCATATTTTTCATGAGTTTATACATAAAAATAAGTTTCGATCATGCATTGATTGTTATATGCAGAAACGGAAGAGAACTATAACAAGATCTTAGAGATACTCAAAGAGGAAGATCAAGAAGATAAGAACAAACTGGTGGAATTAATCGAGGATTTTCACAACCGTTACAAATCAGTCTACGAAAGGTATGAACATATCACTGGAAAACTGAAGGAGAAAGTTCGTTCGAAGAAAGAAAAAGAATCATATTCCTCATCCAGTTCCGATTCAGATTCAGATGATTCTTCAAATAAAAACGGGCAGTTGAAAGACAAGATTCAGATGGCAGCAAATACAGAGATTGATGAGTTACAAAGAAAGTTGGCAGTTGAAACAGAAGAAAAAGAAGCATTGATTTCACAACTAAAAGAAACAGAAAACATGTTAAACCAGTTGAAACTCCAATCTGATCGATTGCTTGAAGAAAATTCAAAAATTCTGGCTGAAAACAGAGAACTGAATTCGAATCTTGAAGACATCAAGAAAGAGAAAAACAGTTTAGTGTTGGAAAAAGAGACATCCATGACAACTATCGAGGAACTAAACGCCATCATAGATCAACTGAAGGGTGAAAAAGATGGTTTTGAGTCAGAGTTACAGCAAGTTAAAGGAGAATTCTCTGAAATGACGGAGAAGTTGACTAAAACAGAAGATGAGGTATCGAATCTGATTCAAAAGTTAGAAGCCGCTGAAGTAGAGAAGAAATCTTCATTTGAATTAGTTGAACAGAAAACAGAAATGGTTCAGCAGAAAGAAGATGAATTATTAGCTCTTGAGAAGAAATACGAGGAAAAGATTGACTATTTGCAAAAGGGATTAGAAACCATTAACACCCAGAAACAAGAATCTGATAATCTGATTGAGCTTTTAAGACACGAGATCACAAACATGAATGGTGATCATGAAAAATTACTAGAAGAGAAGGATATCCACGAGGCAGAGATTAAACAACTCGAGAAGAAAATAGAGGAAATGTCACAGGAAATCCAAAATGGTCTCCAGTCGAAAGATCATATCATTGAACAACTGGAAGAAACCATTGAAGACCTTAGAGGTGATCTTGAAATCAAAGGAGATGAAGTCAACACGTTGACTGAAACAGTCAGAAACCTCGAGGTCAAAAACCGCTTATCGTCCCAGAAGCTACGTGTAACGGAACAAATGTTAAACGAAACTGAACATGATCATGCAACCAAAGAAGAGAAGCTGCATCAAGATAATAAAATTTTAATGGAAAAAATCTCAACTTTATCCCAAACAATTGCAGATATCAAAAGGGAGGTTCAAGATAAAGTCAACGAGACCTTGACTGGCGTTGACTCGCTCACAGTAAAGTTTGAAGAAGATTACGGGCACATAACAACACGTGTTAATGAAATCACAAATGAAATCCAAGCCACACAGATTCATTTGAAGCAAATGAAAGATGATCTGAAACAGAAGTTTGAAGACATGGAGATGAAGTTGAAGTTTTCTGAAGGTGAGAATGAGAAATTGATGAAATCATTCGAGGATGTGAAGACGCAAACTGCGAAAAAAGATGTAAAGATCAACGAGCTCGAAAACACGATTCATGCGAAAGAGGAATGGATATCGAGCTTTTGCGAGGATAAACGAGAGGCGATAAAGCAGCTGTGCATATGGGCGGATTATCACCGTGATCGTTACGATCATCTTGAACAACTGTTGAAGACAACCACTGGTGCACGCCGGCAGACAGTGAGGTAAGTGGATGAAATATTGGTATAAATTATCAGGAGGCATTCGATTGTTTGGAGTTGTGGTTTGTTTTGGCATATAAGAAATTGGATTAGGTGAGTTTGTATATGAGGAGTCGGGGTATTCGCCTTCAATTCTCACTTTTGGTGTTTGTTTTATTCAATTGTTTGTTTAGACGTTGATTAAGGGTGTTCGAATATGCATTTTGTGATTAAGGGTGTTGGAATAATAATTATGATGTGTTTGATTCAGTAAGTCTGAAGAATTAGAACTTTAGGTAAATATTAAAATCTTAAAAAGATTAAAGAAAAAGAAAAACATATTCTAGAGAATATATTTTCTAGGGGTCAATGAGTCATAATAATATTTTGATTATAATTGCAGCATGGTAATTCATTTTTGGATCGAACTTGATTCACTCAAGAAATATCATGAAATTATATTTTCTAGGGGTCAATGGGTGATAATAATACTTCCTATTACTTGAAAATAACTAAATCCAAATCTTATACAATTAACAATATTCGGGAAAACACAATAAAACTGAACAGATATACAAGTTTGTTGAATACGAATAAACTATAATAAGCCACTTTTAAGTTTGAAAAATAAAGAGACTAGTTTAGTATAGTTGCGGTTTTAAACACAACTAGATCAAGTCCAAACAGTCAAACAAACAGGCTAAGGGGCTGTTGGTTTTCCACCGGGCTGACCGGCTGACTCGGTCAGCGGGTCAGCCCGTTTGATTTCGGCTTCGTTTCAAGCTGACCGGGTCTCCTTAGCTGACCCAAACCTAAAAACAAAATTAGCTGACCCAATCCCCACAACCCTTGGCCGCTTCGCAACCTCCAGCGCTGAACTCCCTCCCTCGGCCGCTGAACTCCCTCCCTCGGCCGTAGATCCCCCACAACCTGAACTCCCTCGACCGCAGATCACCCTCGCGACCCGCAGAGCCCCATGCTGCGCTACCCCCCTCCGGTGGTGAGAGCTAATGAGTTGATGATGATCAGGATGACTCCGGTGGTGTTTGGTCGGAATGTGTACGGTGACATTGGTGGTTGTGGTGGTTCCGATTTTGATTTAGTAGTTGATTAAGACTGTTAATGATTCTAGTTGATTATAAAATATACGGTTTTTGACTTGGTCAGATACTGAATCAAGCAACCAAGTTTCAGTCAGATGCATACTCAGTCAGAACTTCTAACTGGGTCAGCTTCTGACTCAGCCAGATCTTACTGAGTCAGTGTAATCAAACAACCCCTAGGGTTAGTCACAGGTTTGGTCAGTCAGTCTTGCCAAGTTACTACTAACAATAGTTACTACTAACAAAACACCTGGCTATTCAGCCATCTCATGAGAAGTTTCAAGTGTTGCAATTTCCATAGCATGATTGCACAAGATAGTAATATATCAACTTTTGAGGTATTTTGCTTACCAAAATGACATAAACCGAAACCAACAAAACAAATCAATTACCAACACAAAACTCTATAAGATCTCTTTTGTATGTTAATGTTACTAGTCAAACAATAGTATCATTTCCAGGTTTGACAAAGCGGGTCTAATCTCTGAGCATTTCCTTATTATTATTGTTCATAAATACGAATGAAAAGAAGCTTAAAAACGAACTACAGCTGACATAAAGCAGTGTTCCAGGTGCATACAGGGCCGACTAGACTATATCAACACGGTCTAGTTCTAAATCTCTTTATCATCAAAAACTGATAACTCAAAGAAATTAGTGGTGGTTTTACCTCCTTACCCTTTGCATGCCAATTAACCAACATGAGTGTTGAATAAGAATGTGATGCTTTGTTTCGTTAATCGGATATCCTCATCTCTACCTTGAGTACATCCTTAACCACCTCGTATGTCACAAATGCAATAGCTATTGATGGAACCACCTAAAAAGGGAAACTTGATATGAGAAAATGTTCGTTCTACAAAAGGGTATTTCAGGTATTTGATTAATAATATACTGACCTTGACCGAGTTAGGGACCAAGCCCTTGTACAAAGCACCAAAACCCTCATAACGAACGGTCTTCCTGAATGCATCAATCATTCCAGTGTATTCAAGCGTTGACTTTCCTTCACCAGTAACAACTGAGGCAGCATGTTTCCAGCCAACCATTTGCATTCTTCTGCGTATGACATCAAGTGGATATGCAACCGTTTGACCTGCGGTTCCAGCAATGGCCCCACATGCAAGCTTAGTTGTCACACTCAACTCCTTGTCTTCAACCATTCCAAATGGTCTTGATTTCACCAAATAGTCTTTTAAGGATTCATATACCGCGAAATTAAGCCCCACATATGGTATCTAGAAACATAAATGAATAAGTAAAAGTTTTGTTCAATGTCACTATTAAGAAATATTTGAATGCTAACTTACAACACCAATAACAGAAGGAAGCCATCCTTTGTATAGTGCACGTGGGCCTTCTTCACGGAGTACTGTTGTAAGAGCATGTGCCATTCCTCTATATTGAGTAGAAGATTTTTCAGTCTGCAAATGCCAACAAATTATTATTAAGTAAAAAAGCCTAATCTATCATACATAAAAAGATCTTGTAATTTCAATGAACGTGAAGATCTTAAAGAAAACCTGGACAGTAATGCGACCTCGAACCAAGTCCATCGGATAGGTTGCTGACATGGCAATTATTCCAGCACAAGCACCAGCTCCAAGGCGTAAAAGAGGGGTGAGTTCAGCATCCTCTGAAACAAAAGATAAAACACCATTTTACTAAAGATATATTTGCATTTAAGTAGATTTAATTGACAGGGGTGAGTTAACTTAATAATCTTGATTGAAATCAAGAAAATGAAAAAAATAGTTTCATACCATTTCCAGGTTGTTGTCGATACAGCCACAAGATTCCCCTGTTTTTTGTAAAAAAGAGAGCATATTAAAGCATAGATATTAAAAAGTAACGAAATCTGACTTCAAAAAGGAACTTCTTGACCATGAAAAAAGCAGTTAAGCTTACTTGGATGCCTGTTCATAGCTAAAGAATTTGACAGCAGAGTTTGGGACAATTCGTGCACAATTGGTACCATTTCCTTTAAACATTCCTCGCAAACCCTCTGTCCTCCATATATATTTTAGTCCCTGAATAGTTCCATTGTATTTGATTGCATGTGGATTTTGAACCTGTTATATAACAAAAGTAATAAAAGCTTTAATCATCCATATTCTACAAAAAGTATTAATAGCATGCCATACTTGCCCAATCATTTGCACATATATGCGTAAGTTTTGTTCCAGCAAACAAGATAGAGAGCATTCCAATAATTTCAAGATTGCTTTACTTTAATCAGGTGAGTTCAAGATATTTCAATCTGATTGATGAAATCGCTTTATAAACGTAAAACAAGTGTACAAAAGTAAATAAATAAACAGATGAACTACCTGCAGCAAAATTTTCAATCTTTCCAGTGGAGCAACAGCAGTACGTGATCTGTAACATAGAATAACCAAATAAACAGTGAGCACCATCAATCATAGATAGTTATGAAATCAGAACTAATGTCAAAGTTACGAACTTACATCAGAAGTCAAAACACACATGAAAGACTATAAAGACTGTTTAGAAGAAAAAAACAATACATCCCTATTGTTCCTTTACCATCTCTATAATCACTAATGTTATTAAGCATAATTATGTCCATGCTATGTCCAAATCATCTAATCATCTTTACTGGTTTTCGCCGCTTTCTCTATCATATTGCTGTCACATTTAGAATCTGTCCGAAGTGATTTTCTCTCTCCAACGTTTATTTCCTGGGAACTGAATGGTTCATTTCTTGTTTCAAAATACTTTAAAGCATAAAGTAGAGGTAGTCCTAAGAGTTAGCCTACAGAATAATACTTTCAAAGACAGCAAAGCAAACATTAATGCCAAAAGCATAAGAACCACATTCTCAGATTTCTTGTCCAGATTGTCAACCTGTCTATTTTCTCTGTAAACTTAAAAGAAAAGAAAAATAAATACCACATTTAATCAATTAGACTTTATACCATGTAAACTATGGATTATTACTATAATATAACAAGCAATGGTGACATATAAATCGAATTAATTCTTAAACAGACATTAAATATATATATAAGCCAGATTTGACAGTAACACTACCCATTAAATAGCTCCACTTTATAACAAAAACCGCATATTATTTATTGTTTTCTCTTTAAATTATCCAATTTTCTTTCGAAAGTACCATTTAAATACTTCAATTTGAAATTCATCTCATCACGATGCAAATGTCCAGACCTTACGAATTACAAAACATACACGTTCCTAATATACAAAATCATCTCAGTCATCTTCGAATTTACTTTGTTTCTTCAAACAGAAAACAACAATTCATTAACTCAACATTCATAAATGCAACCACAAAACAAGCAAATTTACGTACCTAACAACACACGATTCATTCACAATTCACACAAATCAATCACAAATCTCTAACACGATACATCCATAATCGGTAATTCAAACAATCAACACAAAAAAGCAGTAATTAACAACAACAATTGATAGTAATCAAAACAAGGAGAACGAAAGCACTCACACTCCACCGGCAACACCTCCGGCAACAAGCGATTTACAGACTCCAATTAAAGTCTGACGACTCGGAGCCTTCACACCTTCACTCGCGATCTTTGCTTCTTCAGCGATATTAGCGATCGTGACAGTTGTTTTCGCTACCACATCCTCCGATGTCATATCAACGACAAAATCACACAACCGAATGAAGCGGAGCTACGACGGAACCCTAAACGAATTCAGGAACAATCGCCGTCGTGAGTTCTCCTCCGGCGATCTGAAGTGTGAAGAAAAATGAGAGATTAGTGGTTAAAAATGATTAAGAAATAAAAGGGGATTAAGAATTTAAGATGTACTTATAGGAAGAGTGTAATGCGTTTTGATTATTTTAGTTAATGGAGGCGCTGTGATCTTTGGACCTTAAATGTCTAATGGTGTGACTATTGAGTATTGGCCCTATAATATTAAATTCCAAAGTAAATTGGGGAATTTTGTGTGGGGTAAAGGATCATAGCCTCATAGTACGCCAATAGGTTATCCTGTATGTTACGGGCTTAAGCCGTGAAAACAAGATCGTCGAGAAATTTGAGGTGTGTGGGATTCTCGGGAGTCAAGTTTGCATGTTATTTAAGGGGGAGACTAAATACAACTCCTTTGAGTTATCAATGTACGGTTCCGATACATTAAAGTAAAGATAATTTTGTTATCTTTAAGCATGAAAATAATAAAATATTTTTGATTTGGTGAGTTGAAAGGGAGAAATATACAATAAGTAAAAGTGATTAGGTATGTCTAGCATCATTGTCATGAAATTATGTTATAATGGTTTCATACTCGTCTCTAACTTGTTAATTGTTAATCAGCAAGTTTGCGGAAGCCCTTAGGAATATTATGCATACCAACTTATGATGTTATGTGATTATAGGTTACTTCTTGTGATTTTGAATATCCAACCCAATCTTAAACTCACATCATCAAACCCAAATAATACATTAGAAAAATAGTTATGCTTTTGGCATAATTTTAATAATTTTTTTTTCCTAACAATTTGAAAATACTAAATATTATAAGTTACATAATATTTATATGTATTTAAATTTGATGTGTATAAAGGTTATGTCGAGTGTGTATCAACTATCACAACACTCATTCTAAATTCGTTAAAATTATATAACTAATCTCATATCCGTAATTTAAATAAAAGGTTTATCACATGAAGGTTCTAGGTAACAAGTTTGGCTATAATAATATGTAAAACTAAAGAGGTTAGTAAGGTTTTTGTTACAAAAATAACCATAAATGTTTATAACTCATAGGCATTAAAAGTCCAAACATACCCTAAAAAAGCCTAGTCGTCTTTTGTGCACACAAATTAATTTAGTTGATTAATATTTTAATTCACAAAAAATTAACATGAACTAATTAAAAAGTTCCAGCCTTATCATAAGACCCTACAAACTAAAGGTGTAAAGCCTAAGTAATGTTTATATTCAAAAAATGAGATTGACAATAGTAAATTAATGAGTGAAAGAAAAACAAAATATTTAGTTAATTGGTGGACGAGATATAAAATCACCTATTACACAACTAATCCATTTTTTTACTCTTTCGAGTAAAACTGTACATCAATCTCGAATACTTATGATTTCTTATTGGGTTTAGGCTAAGATCAAATTTATTTGGCAAATATGACCCACACCCCCTCGCCTCGTCTACGAAGAAGGGTGGAGTGAGTGTGGGAACATGAAGGGGAGGGTGGAGGATGTTTTGGGTGAAATAGCTGAGCGAGGAAGGATGTTTTGTAGGGCGTGTAAGGTGTTGAAGACCAATGAAACTGATGTGATGTAAGGGAAGAAGTCAATCGACTCTGACGAGGAGAGGGGGAGCAGCTTTTGCGAGAGGTGGTAGAGGGCTTAGACTTAGCTTCGAGGATGACTAACTCTCTGTTCACAATTCTTATACGTATACTCTCCACCATTTCTCCCTTGCCACTTACATCATCTAACGTTTATCCTTAGACATTTTCTATATATACGCTTACACTTTTCTTATAACAACTTAATAATATGTTTGTGTCCAACAAGACTTAAACCCTCAATATTTTGGGCTGGACATAATTGTTACGCATGTTGGTACCATTAGACTATAAGCCATTTGGTACAAACACTTTGACATTTGTTATACACTTATATACATCGAATAATTAATTTGACCGGGCTAAGGGCGGTTTATGAGCTCAGACTCCTATAGGGTTTTGTTTATGTTACAAGTCCATCTAAGTTCTGAAAAGGTTTAGATCCATTTCACATAACAATCCTCTAACAAATCCAGATTATTTATTTGTGCAATAGTGATATCTGTGATGGTGGACATTGAAGTAACTTGTAAGGTTGTTGTTTTGTGACCTTGAGGTATTCGATTCAAGCCTTGGAAATAGCCTATTGTACAAAGTGTAGGTAAGATTGCGTGCATCAGATCGTCAAACTATTCGGCCCCTCCCCGGATCCTACGCAAAGTAGAGAGTTAAGTCAAACACATGATGCGTCTTTATTGATTTTTGCGTCTAATACTTCGAGTTGTCTGGGTCTTTACTTTAATGTCATATTTTCCCGTGGGATCTTCTAATATATTTTGTTTTCCTCATTTAATCACATAAAGATCGACTTTACATGTTAACTTATAATGTTTTTAAACTATTGTTGGTATCCCAAACTGCTACTATTTTGTAATTTTGTCCTTTTTAACTTGCTGACTCTCTTGTATAAAATACTAAAAGTTATACCCATTAAGAAAATTGATGTCCACCATGACATATAAGTGTGAATTTATTATCGTTATTTTATAATAATTACATTAAAGTAGTCATAGATTCATATTACTAATTACTAAATTAATTATTAACGTTAACTTTTTATATAAAATATAACAATATATCTTGAAGTAATGATCTTCGCCAACCACGTTGGAAAAAACCAATTTGAAGATTAAAAGCATAAGAGTCAAAGCTCAATTCTAAACAAATATCTAAGTTCTAGATGGTATTATCAATTTTACACTTTGTTAGTTATTTTTTTAAACTGTTAGAAAAATGTTTAATGTCAAACATTCACACTTGATTATTATATGTTAACGTTTGGACGGATGTAGTTTATAACAACCAACATCACATCGGTTAAAAGAATTACAAGCTATAAATTGTAATTATATTAGACTTTTGATCGAGCAAGGCCAAATATGTCAACGTGAGCCCATACGAAATATAAGCAAGAGATCTCTAAAGTTGTTTAAGAATTGTAGCATTGTTTATATCGTTAACCTGTATGTATATTATGCTCTTAAAATGTATATAATTTTTATCAGTATAATTGACGTGTTGATTAATTTCGCTAATCTAACTTGATCCAATAAAAATGTTAAGGTTGATAGACATAAAAACCAAAATCTTATTTAAAAAAATATTAAATTTACTATGGATATTTCGGTTAAGCTTGACTTACCGTCTACATAGTAAATTGTGTGTGTGTGTGTGTGTGTTTTTTTTGTGTGTGTGTGTATGATGTGGACTCTTCAAAACTATGATTTTTAATCGTTTTTATAATTTATAACAATGGCAAAATATATAAACTCTTTTGTGTTGGGTGATCTTGAATCTTGATGACAATGTACTTTGATATTGGATTCAGTGATGCCAAAATATGGGCATATGGGTGATATGTTGTTTCCCCGTACCCATCAAACAACAACACAAATAATGATGTTGGAACTTAGAAACAGGTTAATGTCGTGTATGAAAAGACCGATACCAAACAAAATGAAGGTGGCATTACCTATTATTTATATATTAAAACTTATAATTTAAACTTAACTGGTATTGTTACCCGGACGCGCGTTGCACACACGAAATATGGGATAAATCAACGCTCAGATAGATGCACGTTGTCTAATCATCGCATTCTTGCCATCATAATCATTTTTAGGTGCAACTCCAACACTCAATCTCAGAGGGAGCTTCACCACTCTAACTTTGAATGATTTTGTCATTAGACCCAACCGCAACCTCATTAATAAGTTTATATAAATTTATTAATCTATTCTATAAAAGTTAAATAGTACATGAATATTTACAAGGGAGTGTTAAAATACAAGTTGATAATTCTATGTGAAATGTATAAATAATTATGCGAGAAGAAGCATTATAGATAAAGTTATAACCAACGTGTTAGAATTAATCATACACATATAAAATTATCATGCAAAAGTGAAATTATCACACAGGAAATGTTTTTGCATGCTAATTTCATCCACGCGTGATAAATTCACGCAAGTGTAGGATCCTTCTTGTGTAATTATTATTTTTTGTGTGATAATTTCACCTCCACTGTATACACTTCATATGAAAAAACCATTCTGTATTCTAAATCTTTGTGATATTTACATATGTATAACTTTCAGTGAAAGACCCATTTTGACCCAACTTATCAAACTCTTTCAGACCTTAAAAACTCAATATTTTTCAATGTTGTTTTCTAAAAATCACAGCCTTTTTGAATCACGCTTTAAGCGTAAAAAAATGTGAAGCCGCTGCACGCTTTGATACTGATCAATGGTCTTAACCATCTTAGAATACACGCATGAAATATTCGATGAAATAGGCATGAAGGATCACTTGTTGTACAATGCCATGATCACTTGTTATGTTCATAATGGTCAGCCAAAAGAAGTGCTCTAGCAGTTTGACAAAATGCTTCAACCATATGTAAATATTCAACTGAGCGAATTCACATTCGCTAATCGCTACTAATGTATATGTCTATTTCGAACTTTGTTTTTTGGTCCCGGACTCACGACACATTAATGAAACAAATGAGCATCGCAATGGATGATCTTGTGATAACTGCATATCAACTTATATGCAAAATGTCGGTTTGTTGATAAAGCCTACAATGTGTTTTATGGCTTGGTAAAGAAAAATGCTAGTGTGCGTAATACAGTGATATTGGCTTGTATAACGAACGGATGGAAAGAAGACGCTATCAAATTGTTTGAAGAGATGTTGTAGGATAATATCTACCCAAATTTGGTTACTTTTCAGGGTTGCTAGAGCACTCATAATGAGTTTGGTAAAGTTTTCTTTATTATACTCTATATAATTTATGAACTTTAACTACATGAAGGTTTGATTGCTTTATATTTTAACCATAAATGCTTTGTTTCTTACACAATGCACTTCTATAAGATTTTTTGAACTTTGGAGAACTTTAGCTTTAACATATATAACGGTTTATAAATTCTAATAGTAATCCATAAATGGTTTATAACTTTATATATTTAGAACACAAGAAAAGAAATAGTATACATTTTTTGTTTTTTGTTTTTGTTCGTAAAACTTTAAGTATTTCATTCAACTTTTGTGTTTGTTTTTTTCAATATTTTAGTTTACATTTTCCGTTACCTTAGCGTTATGTTTATTGTTGCATATGTGTTTTTTGGCGTTCGTTTTTAGAAGGGAGTACGTTTTCAGGTTTTACAACGTAGTTATAGTCACGTTTACGATGAAATACAACTTTTTATGAGGAGTGGTGTTCACTTTCACCACTCGGTACGCTTTAGGATTTTATGTCGTAGTAAAAACCGTTGTGATGTGTTTTTTTGTGTCTTGATATTCAGGATAGTGCCGTCACTTATGGCCCAAGTTTGAGGTTGCGGAAAACCTAAATTTTTATGTTTATTCCTGTTGTTTTGGGTTGTAAGAGTGTAGGCATTATTGTGACATGGGTTGGCAATTGAGTTTATTGATGTCTTAGCTTTATGTCGGAATAACTGGCGTTGTGACATGTTTTGGTGTTCACGTTTTAATATTTAGAAACATGACGAAATTACGGCGCGTTGCGCTTAGAGGAAAACCTAGTTTTATATATTAAGGTAAACTTGAAAAATTACTCCCATCTAATTCCTATCCTAGTATTCTTATACCCTATCCATATATCTTTTAAGGAAATTAAAAAAAAGTTCTTATATTTAAGGGAAATTAAAGTAAATCCTTATTTTTTTTAAGAATGAGACATAAGATGTGAGAGTGTTTTAAAAAATAACATAAAAATTTATAGAATAGTGATAGTTAGTTAAATAAAAAAGTTAAGATAAGAAAACCACTATAAATGTTGTAAGTTGTTTTGGATCATTCTCTGTATTCATACGTACGTGTAACACATAATCTTATGTGATGGTGAATCTTGAAATGGAAACTAGTTTGTTGTGGTTGATGATGGAATTGGAAGCTGCATAAGAGTTAGGTTGGACCGTTGGAGGAAGTTATCATGGGCTACCCAATAAGCCCAATACCCCTTTCAAAATCGTTGAACCATTTTGGGTTGGGTTTAATGAAATTATATTGTTGTTAAATGTGGAGCCCATTACACAACTAATATAATTTCCCTAGTCTGTTTGATAATTTATGAATGATTAAGCGTTAAATCAATAAGATATCTAAACCATTAATTGCTGAATCATTAAGAGGTTTGGACCATTAAGAGCTAGTATATTGCTTAACTATTCAAATGCAAATGTCTGGTCAATTCAGATAAGAGGTCTTAACCATTCAGCATTAAACCTTTTAACCATTCAACATTAGTATAATGCTTAGCCATTCAGATGACAAATATTAAAACCGTTCAGACATTTGCTTGCGAAACAAACACTCTAAACCATTAAGTGTTTGAACCATTCAGACATTTGAACCATTAAGAGGCTGCCAAACAACCCCTTAGGTAAGGATTCGTGATTCTGTTTAACCAGTTTTGATGAAAATCTAGGACCGAACCTCTAAGTAGTGTTCTTAAAAGAAAACAAATAAGGGGGTTTATGGTTAGTTAGATCAGTTGGGCTGGCTGGTTATAATGGTTTCGTGGCTTTGAACCAAATTTTTTATTTTCTTAAACATAATTTTGTATTATTTTTTCTAATATTGATGATGACAGATCATGAATATAATATATATACATAATTACATACTTTTAATATGAAAAAATTAAGTAATAGATGTTAACTACTGGTTTAGTTTACGCAGTTGATTTCAAGTTTTAAATAGGAGATTAAAGCATCAACAATCAAACTAAACTTTAAACATTTCAAACGGCTTACTTGTTTTGGTTTAGACACTTTATTAACCGAGAAAGAGTGTTTTGTTACAATTATTGATCGTTGAATAGATATCTTTAGACGATTAATATAGAGTATATTATATTGTTTCTTCAAAACGGGAGAATCAAATAAAATAATAGCATGAAACCTTAGCTCTCTGAATCCAATATTAAATTTAAGTATCGTTTTTTTTATAAGATGTTGCCTCAAACGTGTCATGCATTGATCCATTTTCCTTTGTTGTTAGGTTTTACATTTATTATCTATAATAAGTTAGTCGTAGTTATTTTATTTTTAATATTAATAAAATATTAAGAAAGCTTTGAATAATGACTTTTTTATTTATTACCACTGCCATTGATTTCTAGCAGGTGACAACGTGTGAATTGTAAGCGAGTAAATCATATTGAGGTATATTATAAAACTCATAACAATGACATTTATTGTTTTAAAATTTTCATTATTTATAATTTGTTATGGTGTTTTAAATTGTCACTCCAACAAAAAAACAATATAACTTTTTTATTTCAATGTTTTGTTTGAAGCTAACATTTGAAAGGGATTGCTTACCAAGTACCATTAACCCCCAAATACTTTTGTCTTGTATTAGTGGAATCATTTTTATCAAGTTCTATTTCAAATATTTAAATGTTGTAATTAAAGATTACACATCTAATCATTCTTAGAACCCTTATCATATTAGGACATACTCAATGGACAAAACTTTAACTAGCAAACAATAAAAATTAAAAAAAAATTAATTATTATGTGTGTCGTTCTTAATCATCCTGAGACAGATACACCAGTCCTCACAAACACTTCAACAACTTCAACATTCAAGTCGGCGTGTCATGAAATGTGTATGTATAGGTAGAAAGAATTTAGAAGTGTGTATATATCGATAGACATATACTCTTTTGATGAAGTCTTTCCTTTAAAGTTAATTTAATTTTTCGAAACAAAAGTTTTATATCACAAATACTTGGTAAAATAAAGATAACTATAAAGAAAAAGTCGTATCACAATTATCTTATAAAGAATGAATGAAATATATTAAAAGTTTTGTTTGTAGTATACATGCATTATCGTGAAAAAGGGTGTATACATCACCATGCCACCTTGTTTATATTTAAGTTGGCCTGCAACGTATCAAAAGACACCACATGGTCCGTATTTTAAGAATTGTGACGTATTCCCTTTTTACTGGATACCTTTTTTGTTTGGTCTTTTAATTAATATTATATTTTCTTTATACAAGATATACGATATATATACAGAAATAGTAAAAAAGACGACGTGAGTAATCGATCAGCAAGTTATTATTCACACATCTTACTTTTAAAAAGTTTCAAGTTATTCTATTTTACAAGTTATGCATAATTTATCACAAGTAGCAACAAGTGATTATTTTTGCTCTAATAATAATTCGTTAAGTTTATTTTTCTTCACGTCTATATATATTATATGAACATGTTTCTCCCACCATATATTCATGATTTCCTTCAGAGCTTGTACACGCAATTAGTAACACAATCCCCACCCTCTCTCTCTCTCTCTCTCTCTCTCTCTCTCTCTCTCTCTCTACATATATATATATAATTATATATATACACATATATACATATATTTCCACGAGTGAAATCTTATATTAACTAATAAAGTTGTTGTTTTGTAACCTTTATGTCAGAGATCGATTCAAGTGGTGGAAAATAAGCGCTCGCACAAAGTGTTGTGTTAGGGTGCAAATTGCTTTAAAATCCGGCTCTTCTTCGACCTTGCTTAAAGTGAAAGCTAAATCAAGTACCGGATACATGCTTTAGATATATATCTATACCATATATAAAGCATATGAGAGAGTTATTTTAAGATACCATAAAATTAAGAACAAGTATATTACTCGATGCATAGAATACAATCACTTTTAGGGGTAAAATAGTATTTTTTAATATTATTTACAGATTACCCTTTACAATTAATTACATAATAACCTTACACTTACTTAAACTTATATAAAATTTTACATAATTTACCCATAAACCAAAAAAAAACTTAATTTGTTTTAAGATTTCAATTATATCTTTTAATTTATCATGTTTAAAAACTTTTTGATACTACAATCGCAACCTGTTGTGTTTTTTAAACGTTTTGGTGTAAATTTTTTGCTGAACAGATTTGTATTTTGTGAGGTACAATAAGTTAATGCGTAAATATACAAGTCGTCATGCAAAACCCATTTATTTGGTGTTTTATATTTTAGCTTAAAAATATAAAAACTATTATAAAATTAATACAAGAATAACAAAAATGAAAAACACGTGTCGGATGTAAAATGTCGTTCCGGCGCATTACGCGGGCACCCTTCTAGTATATTTATATTTATCTTTCTGTGTGTACACATGTGTACATATGATATGAGAACTTTGCATAGTTGACTTATACATCTTAAAATACATAACACCTCTCTCTCTCTCCTCTCTCTATATATATATATATATATATATATATATATATATATATATATATATATATATCTATATATCTCTGTGTAAAGTTAATTGAGGAGAAATATAATGGAAAAGAGAAAAGAAGAGATGAAACATGAAGTGTGGGACTGTGGCAGTTCTCTTTACGACTCATTTGAGCTCAAATCTCTACAACATCAACTCAACTCCGCCATCTCCGCCAGAACCATGTCAATGCCCCACCTCTCCGACCACCGTAAACCACCACCACCACCACCCACCACCAAGAAACACTCAAGGATCTCACGATCACTCCACAAGCTTCTCCGATCAGTTTTCCGCACGAAACACACCCACAACATCACCTCAAGTTTCTATGTATATGATACGTCGAGTGCGCTGTCTACGATCCCCGAAGCGCCCGAGATGTTGCCGGAGTTTGATGGGCTTTCGCCGGAGATGAAGTCTTTGGTCACGAGATCAAGGTCCGATCGGTTTATGTCCACTTCCGTTGGTATATCATGTGTTTGATGGTTTCATATGGAGTTTTTAAGTTTACGGAGGATTTAGAGTTTGTGTGGTGGTTCGGTTTGGAATTAATGGTTTTATGGTGGTTTATCTTGACTCTGTTTGAATGGTTAGCAGACTGTAGACGCGACATGCTTTTTGGGTCCTTACATTGCAACAAATACAATTAAGAAAGTTGAAGTTGGCTAATTTCAAACCAAAACATTACATAAACTCTAAATCATCTGTATATTTTAAAAAATTGGTGTTACATAGCTTGCATAAGGGTATATTTGTATTTGTATATTTTACTAATATATGTGTAGATGGAGTATAATGTTTATATTATATTTCCCGTTTCATATGTGAAAAGAGTATAATATGATGACATTTTCGCATTATTGATTGTTTTCAATTTTATAATCTGCTACCATGATACGCTCTATGACCTATTTTGATTAAAATATTTTAGGAAAAATCGGTGCAAGTCATAAACTTGATTTTTCACTATTTGATGTTTCATTTTACTTTTGAAGCAATTAATTATAAAAGGGTAATATAAACGATTGAGTTGAGTTGATATTAAATGGTTCAAATTATGACCAAATTATGAGGGGCACTGTGGGAAATAGGCCAGAGCCAGTAGGGGTATGTTATACAGGTTTGGGACTAGTGGTGCATCGTGCGAAACGTTGGCGACGCTTAAATAAATGTACAGGGAGGACAAAAGTTACAGGACTCACATCAAGAGGGACTAAATACGTATCAAATTTTCGGACGAAATACATATCAATTTTCACTTTTTGGCACAAAAAAGGAAGGCTATATGACATATTTAGATTAAAATATTTTAGAAATCATCGGTGTAAGTCATAAGCTTGATTTTCCATTATTTGATGTTTTATTTTACTTTTGAAGCAAATAATTATAAGTGGTAACATGAGCGACTTAGTTGAGTTGATATTAAATGGTCCAAATTATGAGTGGGACTGTGGGGAAACAGACGCCGGTAGGGTTGGGTTGAATTAGGTTTGGGACTAGCGGTGACGTCGGACGAAGCTTGAATAAGTGTATAGGGAGGACAAAAATCACTGGATCCAAATCAGGGGGGGTTTAATAGGTATAAATTTCTTTTGGCTCTTCACATATAGATGTCAGGTTGACAATTTGACATTGCTTGGATTATCTCAAGAAGATGTTAGACACCACTCTCCTCCTCTCCTCCCTCTATCCACTCCTCGCATGGCCGTTCATCCAGAATGATGGTGTTTCCCCTTCTCTCTTCCACGTCGATTGTCACGTTCCTCAATGTCATCCTCGATGTCAGTCCTTGGTTCACATAGGAATTTTACCAACATTTTATTACGATAATAATAAATTTGATAAAATAATGTTTTATTGTTTGGAAATATGTAATACAATATCGTTAACAAGATAATCTGCACTTAAAATCTATCTATCTATCTATTTATTATAATAAAAGAAGTTTTAATACGTACACTTGGCAATTTCTGGTTAACTCTAAAATTATGTTTCCCGTCTCTCTCTCCTATTAAATGAGAATTAATTTAAATATGTAAACTATACTATAAAATATTTAAATTATTAATGTTTTTATTCTAATAATTTATTAAAACATACTAAACCATATGAGTTATATTATGTCTTATCTTAAAATATAATATTATTATTTTTTATTATTTTTATTTATAATTTCTTAATTATTTATTATTTTTAGTTTCATCAATGACTAATAAGTAATAACATGTAAGATACATAACATTTATAAAAAACGATAATTTTAGCATATTAAATTTTATTCCACCCATGTATTACATGGGTTTTTAACCTAGTATAGATTTAAACCAAATGTCTTCAACAATTTGTGTCTTCATTTTCGTCATTGATTGCAACAATGAACAATTGATAGTTGTAACAAAAAAATCTCCTTCATTGCGGGCCTCTTAATATATATGGTATTATATCCAATTGTTTTGAACGATTATATGTATCTTTGTTAAAACTCATTCACACGTCCGAATTTCGTGTTATAAACTAATGAGTGAATTACTACTTTCATTATTATGGTTTGTACAAAGTAACTATTTTATCAAAAAGATTAAAAATAACCATCTTAGTCATGTAGTTTTTATTAACATTTTACATCCACTATGTTATCCCCATCCATAAATTTCGTTAAAAGCCACTCACGTGCCCTCACGTAAAGGATATTTTAGTCATTTTAGGCTGAGAAAAAAAAACTTTTTTGCCTCTAGCCACAAGCATTAGTTGCGAAATATGTAAAGCTCAGAGCATATATCATAAGGTTTCAATCTTCTTACATTCAACAACTTAATTTAATCGACACCTGCAATCAGATTCGATCGAAACTTGTCGCGCACAATTCAATCAATTGACACTGGCCTGCAATTTGCTTCATTCAGTCGATTGACTCACACATCCAATTTGCTTTGTTCGATTGATAGTGGCCTCGCACACCTAATCCGTTTCATTCGATCGACACCTGCCTACATACGCTTCAATCTCACACCTGCAGTATGTTTTGATCGACACTAGCCCATAACCGATAAACCTCAACCTGCCTCACACATGCAATTTGCTTCAGTTGCTAGATTGTTTATATGTGGTATGTTCGTAAACAAAATTGCAAACCGATGCTTATGGTTGGAGGAAAAACATTTTTTTTCCAACTTAAAATTGACTGAAATGCCTATTATGTATGTGTTTGGGATTGCTTATTGAAAACTCATTTTAACTTTTGAAAATAAGATAAGTTGAAATGAGGTGAAAATGCGTTTGGATGGATATGAAGATGTGAGAAGGAGAATGAATTTTTAAGAAGTTAAAAATTCTAACTTCTTAAAATTGATTTTGAGAAGTCAAAAAGAAGTGTAAATAAGCAATCCAAAACATGGCCTATGTGAGAGGCATATTGGTGGCTTTTAATGGATGAGTTAACAGAGTGGATCTAAAACGTTACTTAACGAATATGTCACTAAAATGGTTTTTGTTTTTAATTTTTTTGGATTAGTGAACACAAAGGGGCGGTTTTGTAAATTCAAAATCCACACAATCAAAAGCAGCGTTTAACACAAACCCTAAACCCCCAAATTTGGAGCCAAATCAAAAATTGAAAAACCCTAGTAACTAGATTTGATGGAGAAATCAGTGGCAACGTTACATAAAGGCACGATTTGTTCTTCATGGAACTACTGTGGTCTAAGATTAGCTACTGGTTTGATCGATGGAACAATAGCCATATTCGACACTACTGATCCAGCTTCTTCCTCATTTACCTCCAACTTTAAATTCAAGGTTTTATCATGATTTTTACTTTTAAATCTTCACTGAATCATCGTTACATTTTGTAATTTTTACATTTGCATCTACGTTTCCTGTGATTCGATTATTGAAGATTATATATTCATTGTTCGGGCAGATAATGATGCAAATGTACTTTTGCGCTTAAATGTTAGCGTTGAGATGACTACTAACAACTCGAATTTTAGGTTAGCGATGGAAGCGTTGTAAGAGTTGTATGGGTTCCTCCAGAGTATGGTGATGCAATCGCATGCATATGTTCCAATGGAAGTTTGTCGATTTGGGAAGAGATAGCTGAAGGTATGCAATGAGTTTTCTTTTAAAAACAAGTACGTTTGTATGCTGGAAGGATTTTATGGTGAAATTTATGTAAATACTCCGAAATTAGGATCCTGTTGCCCACGTTTAGATGTATGAACAAATTATATTGTATGTCACTTCATCTCTGGTGGCTATGTAAGAATTTCGTTTGGGTATGTTTGATGTGCTTTCTTCACTGGTATACCTAGCAGAGTGTGGGTTTGCAGTTTTGTGTATGTATAATTGTAAATTTACATTGGGAACTTGGGAAAACCATTATTTTGGTTTTTAACAGCCTACAGTTGAGATGAGTGCAATCATATCTAGTCATTTATCTGAACATGTTCCATTTAGCAATAATCACTTTTTACTTTCTCAGCCTTATATCTACTTTATATTCTTCAGACAGTGAGCCTGTTCAATGGAAGCAATGCACTAGCTTTGGGGGACCTTCGGATCAAATTTTAGATGGTCAATTTGGGAATTCTGTCTCAAGTTTGAAATTGGTGAGTATTTGTTGGTTGAAAAAAAATTCTTGTTTGTACTTAAGATTTAACCGTCGTTAGATCTAGTTTGGTACTTGTTTAAATTCTTAACGCACTAATTGTGTTTTTAATGACCTTAAGATAAGGTATTAGAAATAACTAGAAGCTCTTTGATTGGCACTATTTTCTTTCCACAGCGAATATAGTCACAAAGGACAAAATGGGAAAGCTGTTTTATAGTTAAATGAGTAATAAGTCAGAAGCTGAGAAGCCATAAATCACCAATCTTTTTTTCCCCATTTGTTTATTATTTGCTTGATTTCTTCAATGATGTCTCATCTTTTGCATGACATGTTACTACACTCTACGGGGAAGTTCCATTTCTCCTGGATTTTCTAAATAAGTTTTAAAAGGCATAATCATGTTAAGATCAATATGTATCGGTTCTTTTTTACTCTATAAGTTGTATTGATTTCAAACTTCCACAATCTTCTCTCATGGTGTACTTTTGTACTGGCTTACTTATTATTCATTATTATAACTGTTGTACTTGATTAAATTTCTCTTTTAAACATGGTTGTAAAAATCGCTAGGCGCTAGTCGGGCGGTGGGGTACCGCCTAGGGATTAATCGGGAGTAATCGGGATTAATCGGATTGGAATTTTATATGTAATTTATATGTATATCTATGTATATGTATACATATATATAATTAAATTAAAAAACGAATTCAAACATTAACATATTTTGACCAATCATAACCAAATTTTGACTGATTTGACAAAATCTGGGTAATTTTGATTGATTTTGAAAGAAATTTGACCAATTTTGACTGATTTTGACCGATTAGGTCCGACCAGGTCCGATTTTTTCCGACTAGGACCGATTACCGATTAACCTCCGATTATGTGAAATCGCCAAGGTTGGAGGCCGATTTCCGATTAATCCCCGATTAATCGCCGACTAGGACCGATTTTTACAACACTGCTTTTAAATTATACTCTTTTAAACTTTATGTTTCATCTGCAGACAATTGCTTATTCAAATGGCCTTGTTAAAGTCTATGAGATCTTAGATTCAATGGAACTGAACAACTGGCAGCTTCAGGTGAGTAGGTGCCCATAGTTTTATAATGGTGCATTGTTATATCTATTATTTTGTATATGCTTCTTGGATTTCTTTTGTGTTTTCTAGACTTTTCTTATGTTTCTTGTTCGAACGAAAATGTTTATCATTTTTTCTCTCTTTTTGGCTTTGGTTTTTAGGCTGAATTTCAGAATGTTACAGACTCATTAGCTAAATTTGGAAAGGCTTCATGTTCATCTGCATCTATATCTTGGAACCCACAAAGAAGTGAAAGCCTCCCTGCATGTTTTGTATTAGGTTTCAACTCAGATACTCCACAATTAAATTCTCCTAAGGTATGCCACTATTAGATTCACATCCTTGCAGCCTTTTGTTATGCTTTTATGATAAATTGATAATGATCTTTGTATTTTTCCCTACGCTAAAACCTTATTTTCTTTTTTGTTATCTTGATGTTACCTAAATGTTTTGAAATTATTGTTTATAGTTAATGACTTGAGCTCTTAGTCCAACTATTTCCAGATGCCGGAGTTGATCATAATCAATCATTTATGAATCTACTAATGATATTTTATAAGGCAAACCATGATGTTCATTTCTGTCTCTAATTGGCTACATATTCTCTCAGGTATGGGAATTTGATCAAGATCATCAAAGATGGCTTCCAGTTGCAGAACTAGCAGAGCCTGATGATAAGGGTGATCATGTATATTCTCTTGCATGGGCTCCAAACATTGGAAGGTAAAACAACTTCTTTTTGGTGTGTGTATACACAATTACACATAGCCATAGACACATTCACACACGCATAAACTGCTTTTATAGTTAACTATATTAACTGGGTTGCTTTTGTTTTGCATCTATACAAAGAATTTTTTAGCGGTGCTTACTAATTGTTGGTTTTTAATCTTGTAACAACTTTAGGCCATATGAATTGATAGCTGTTGCAACATCCAATGGCATTTCAATATGGCAAATGGCATCAAACCCTGACCCTAATGGAAGGCTCTCAGTTGAGAAAGTTGCCATGTTTCCTTGCCATGATAATGAGGTATCGTTCTTTTATCACTTATTGTATTATATTTGTACTTCACCAATTTCGAAATGTATATCGAAAATGAATGAAGCAGAATATGATAGACGGGAAAGAAAAGAGTGTGTGAATATGACGTCCCAATTCTTTCAGTTAAGGCAGATCACATACGAATCCTTAGTAAACTTAAATAAGAGTTCAAGTTGTGGGAAACCGAGTGCAAGGGCTGGCGTTGGACTCAAAAGGAAAGATACTACTTTCTTTTTGTTATTATTATTATTTTTTGAGTTTTATATAATCAAAGTTATTAATGATACCATCTAAAAGGAGAAAATAATGTGTGAACTGTGAACTCAACCTTGTTTGGATCTGTATTTGACCCATTACCCAGCCTGAGTAGATCAGCCCAGTTTCCCACCTCTACCGAATAAGTCAATCAGTGGTTTGTTTTCTTTTTTAGAAATTAACGTGTTAAAAATGGTGACTCGCCATAAGCAATATTATTCTTTTCTTTTCATTAGCTTTAATTGGGACCTATTAGAATACTATTTCTTGGTGGACAAATCTCAGATGCAAATTAGTCTGGAATTTCTGTATTTTGGTTTTGTTTCGCTTCAATTCCATTATTTTTCTTTATGTTGAGTAGGTGTGGCAGATGGAGTGGGATATGAGTGGAATGACACTAGCAACTTCTGGTACTGACGGGAGGGTAAGATTGTGGCAATCAAACCTTAAAGGAGTTTGGCATGAACAAGCAGTCGTTGAATCTACAACATAAGCATGTATCGTCTAATATCCATGCTGCAAATGCAAAAATATGTATCATCACTAAAATTGTTAAAAAATATTGCAAGTACGGCCTTTTTGTGTTCCATCTTCTAGATAAATAGTGCATGTCTAACTGTATTTCAAATTTGATGGATCATTGAAGTAGTTACTCAATATGAACAATAACTGATATTATATATTATTTCTCAAGATGAAAAAAATGGTTATGGATGCTTCTGTTGGTACACAGACAATTTATTGATGCTAGTAAGCATCCCTATCTGCATCTACCTTTGACTATAATATTACGATAGATCAAATGAAAAAACTCGGGTCATTAAATGGGAAATTTAGGCTAAGATCCTGTGTATCAGTGGGAAAAGCCAACGGAGAGTTTGTAGCTGAAGCGGTGGTTGAAATCATTCCTGACAGATTTGAGTCATCATGATACTGAAAATCATTACCCCATTCTGTGAAGTAGTTTGACCCGGAAGACGAACCTTGCAAAAAGTTATTATCAGCTTCATTTGAAAAATTAAATTGTTGGTAGCTTTCATTGGTCCCGAAAGGCGCTGAAGGAAAGGAAAATGAACATGGGACTATAGCATCCAAATCTGAGGTACTAACTCTTAGATTTTCTTTGAGGTTTGATAGCATGTCTCCAGATTTTGGTGACAGTGGTTTATGGTAGCTGTTTTGTCTGATCTCATGTTTTTTAGGTGACTCTGGTGGCATAACTGAAGGTTTAGTGGCAGGGTTGCACGTATGCTGGCCTCTGTACGTGATCTCAAACACGGTGGGGTCCTCATCCGTTCTTTGCACTTGTTTTCGTGCCATGCAGTTGTGGACATGTCGGTATGTACATCTATAGTAGCTTCTGCAAGATTTAAGCAAAATGCTATCAGTATATGAATATTTGAAATCCATGACCTATAAGTGTTTCACATTTTACACGTCATAGAATCGGGTCCCACAATCATTCTGGTGGTATCTTACCTTGGAAATTTAGCACCCAAAATGACTTTCTGTCCGTACTTCCTCCAACTATAACCGTCATCGGTATTTCCCTCCAATACATTGTTAGTCGACGAGAATCTTATCTGGTCTTGCCATATTGGCATTGCCTTCCTATAACACCAATCAAGAAAAAGATTAGATCTTTGTACTACACATATTGCATAACATACAACCGCCAATCCAATTCTGAATAAAGGTACCTACCTCTTCTTAGACAAAATGTTTTCTTCATGTTGGTTATCGAAGGGTTGATTGAAATCCTGGCTCTCGCCGTTGGAGACCGATGGCTCGGGCTGGTTGAGCATTTGCAGTGGTAGTGGCGGTGTTTGACCACCCGAGTCACCACAGTTGACCATCACCATAGCTCTGTCATATGATGCTATGATTTCCTGTATCAAAACCTGCTTTGATTCAGAGGATGATTCTGAACTTAAAATGGACTTCAGGTGCATGGCTAACTCTATCCCTTGTGATAACTCATTGATAATATAAGCACTAGTGTCCATATTTCTATTGTGTACAAGTTGAGATGCAGAGTGTACAAGTTCAAATGGGCATGAATTTGAATAGTGAAAGGTGGTGGTTGTTCATTAGAAAGAGAGGTGTGTTTGTGAAGCTGAGGAATGGGGGATGATTTTAAGGATTTAAAAGTTGATTTGATGTTGAAAGTTTGACTGGAGAAACCGTGTTTTGAAGTGTTTTTTTCACCCAAAAATGGACTAATCATTGCCACTATTGCTGTTGCTGCTGATGACCAATTCAAATCTAACTAATTTCCTTATCAACTCCTCCTATTTTAAAAACTTTACAACTACACCCACAATTTTAACAGGCCAGATCGCTACGCAATCTGAATTCTGATCATCTGATGTATGCAACTCACTACGTTTTGTGCAAAAGATTGTTTTTTATTACTTGAACTCATAACTTAAACGTCATAAAACAACAACCTTACAAAGGCATTTTCTTCAACATCCAACACCACAACTTTAATATATGAAATTAAGTTGTTTCAATTTTGCTGGGATAAGTAACAGTTTAAACCCTCAAGTAATGCAATTGAGATTTTTTGTGCTGACCGTTTCAACACTATCTTTGTAACACGTGTCACATGTATAGAGGATAATTTATTAATAGAGTTTGAAGCTCTATATTTTGTTTTACTGATTATTGATTTAATCCATGTTCCGTCTTACCCCATCGATATTTAAATACTTTTTTTGGTTTGTTTTCTAAAATATTATATCAGGTTCCTAAACTTCTATTATAATCAGCTAAGCCATTTAGTTTGTTTTTTACGTAAAAGATATATACACCGAAGGTTTTTAAGGACTTAACCATTTACATATTATATAAACGAACACAATAGTTTGGTTTGGTAGGCATGTGTTTGGTTCACAATTCACCGAATGATCATTACTCTCACTATTATTTGTGGTGATATTTGAAGGATCGTGGGTCACCATTAACCGTCGTCGCTCTTCAAATGGAGGTAGTTACGTTCAAGGTGTTTCGTGGCTATTTGATGGGTTAAAAACCTCATATATATTGGATTCTAATAATTTTTGTCAGTGTGGCAGGGGTCATCGCTGCCTAGCGGCTAGCCTGACATAATTAGGGTATAGCGACAAAATTACGACAACTGAAGGATTAGCTATCTTCATTAGAACTAGCATCAATTCCAAATGTTGTTGGTCTATTGGCGTAATTAGAATATGACATCTAATATTGAAACCACACAGTTGAATTTTACTCTCTTGTACCATAATTGCTAAATAATCATATTAGGTTTCTAAAATACTTGATAACCTACACTTCAATAAGCTTATCACTAAGACCTAAAACGACAAAATCATAGTTCTACTTACATAATCAGGCTATAGTGACAAAACGACTATCACTGAAAGATTAGCCATCTCCATTATAGCCATCTCCATTAGAATTAGCATCAATTCCAAATGTCATTGGTCTATTTGTGTAATTAGAATACAACGACATCTTAGATTGAAATCACACAGTTGAATTTTACTCTCTTATACCATAATTACTAATAATCATATTTCGTTATTAATCCTGGATAACCTGCACTTCAATCAGCTTATTACTACGACCTAAAACGTTGTCTAGCTATTGTACATACCATCACCACAATCCACACATATTAATCATATATTCTACATACGTTGGTTCATTCACAAAAACCAACATACATTTTATTGACCAGTAACGATACTGTCTGAACTGTTTTTAGGCTAAACAACAATTTAAGAAGAATATTTCAATTGTTGTTATATACATGTACCAAAGCCATTATTTTACACCCCATAACAAACATATGATATACATACCATTATAATATAAGATACTTACTAAAGGCTCAAGGAAGAAGACCCACAAAATTTTAAGTCAACATATTCAAGCAATATCGACTTAATTCTAGAGAATATACATGTTTCAAATAATAATCGGTCAATTTTATGATCTTTTAAAATTCCAAATCAGACAACTAGACTAGTAATATCTTTTTTAAACAAAAATTAATCGTCTAGAAGTTGGGTAAGACTTGTAGAGATGGAGAAAATTAAATTCTCTTTTCACTCTTTCAATTATGTTAATAGAGAATTAAATATTTTAAGACGCGTTGAGTATAAATCTAAGAATGTTAATGATAGTGATGTATGGTTTGTGTTTGAAGTGCATAAATTCAACTGTTACAATATTTTCAACTCATTTGGTTTTTCCTATTTGTCTATGACCGTTTCATTTTGATTCTCTTATAACACGAATGTTTCTACTACTTATAGATTCATTCTGAGTGTTTTGTATCTTTAAGACAATTTCAACCCCCTACTTAATGAAAAGTTCGAGTGTAAGGTGTCAATCGCTTACCGAGATATAATGAAACAATATATATAGAATCACTTATTTAAACTACCGCGTTTTATGAAGAAGATAATTAATAATGACACATTCTTCAAGGGCAAAGGTTTCACGTCACTCAAAATATAAAAAACTAGTCAAGGGTTTCTGTTGTATCACTCGAGTGTAAATATCAGTGTAATGAACGTACCTAAATGTTGATGCTAACCTTCCATGACATAACTCTGTTTTTTACACTCGAGTGTTAGGTTTTTTTTTTCTTTTCAAAATAATTAAAGTTGGGACTTTAGGTTCCATTACTAGCATAGAGATTATCGTCAACTAGCTAGGGCAATAAGAGAGTTTTTGTTGTATATAGGTATGATAATTCTGTAGTTCCCATCTAACTGGGTTGCTTAACCATTATGCCATGCCTAACGAGCATGCATTACGTAACCAGGATGCTACGTTCATCCATGAGTATAATATACACAAGACATTTATAATGCGAGACTGTAAGTAATTCTTGAATAGCACAATAGAACACGAGTTGAAAACAATGGAAAGAAAACATCAAATCCGAAGATCGTTCTGATTACAATAGTTGGTTTTTTGGTATTATCATATCATATCATATCATATCATGATACTTTTTATTTTTTTAAACGATGGATCCACACGCTCTCTAAACCTGCTCCTAAATCTTCACAATTTGTCCACCATGGGACTTAACCTAAATGAGATTTACATAATACCAAAGGAAAATCACCTTAAAAATCAATATGAGTTAAAAGATAAGAGAATATGATTTCTGACACTAAGAAACCCTTAGGGAGCGTGTGGTTGGAAGAATGAAATGGAATTGAGAAACTAGTATAATTTTCAAGTAAAATTATGTTTGAGTGGGTAATGAAATGTAAACCCAAGGGAATGTTTCACCTCAAATTCCCTTGGTTGTGGGATTTCAAATTCCCTCTCTAGGTGGAAGGATTTTGAAATCCTACAAACAAGAGAATTTGAGGTGAAACATTTCCTTGGGTTTACATTTCATTACCTACTCAAACATAATTTTACTTGAAAATTATACTAGTTTCTCAATTCCATTCCATTATATTCTTCCAACCAAACGCTCCCTTAGGGTTGAGAGCCCCATTGGCGGAGACTCACTTGTGATCTTGTTTGTTGCTTGATCTGTTAGTTTTTGTAGATTTACAAAAACTTATTCCTAATGATCAATCAACAGTAATGTAACTATGCTATCGGTAGCAACTGGATGATGAAAGATTGTGTCAATTAGGGGTTCAACATCAACATGGCGGTTATGGTGCGTTACTGTTGATAGAATTGAATTTTGATTGTAACCAAATTAACTCTTAATTGTTTTTAACTGTCAAACTGACACACTTTCATGAAACCTTGGTCTCTTTTGGATACTGTTTCTTTCTGAGTTATCCAATTAAGATTTTGAAAGTATTATTGAAATAATACTTACACGATTCAGAAGAAAATAAGTATCATACTGAAAATTATCATCAACTATCAGGTCTCTGTCATTTTTTATAGCCTTAGAGCACTTGAAATACCATCTCAACATGACAATAAATGATAACTTTATATAAATTATTTGGTTCTTAAATCTTGCATTTTTATTTGTAAAAGAATGCTTCTACTGGTACAAACATGGTTTTATTGATTCTAGTAATCAACCATCCCTATCTGCAACTAGCAAAACTTATTTCTATTTCAACATTTTTTCATGTTCCATCACTTTTGTTAGGAGTCACATATGAAAAGAGTACTCATACAAATCACATAAAATAACCCGAGTTGTTATACGAGACGTTTTGGCTAAGATCCTGCGGATCAGCAGTGAAAACCAGTGGTGAATCTGTACCCGAAACAGCGGTTAATCCTGACAGATTTGAGTCATCATGATGCTGCAAATAGCTACCACTTTCTGTGAAGTAGTTTGAACCAGAAGTCGCCTGTGAGACGAAAGAAGGTGAATGTTCTTGCAAAACACCGTAGTTGGTTTCGTTTGGAAAATGAGGCTGTTGGTAGTTTTCGATGGATCCGAATGATGCTGATGGGAAAGAAAAAGAATATGGAACCATTGCATCAGAAACTGAGGTGCTGATTCTGATATTTGAGTCAGATTTTAGTGGTAACAGCAGTTGGTGGTTTTTTTGTTCGCTTTCGGGCTTTTCAGGCGCCTGTGGTGGTTCAACCGGCGGTGCAGTGGTGGGGTTGCAAGTGTGCTGCCCTTTGTATGTGATCTCGAACACCGTTGGGTCCTCGTTTGTTCTCTGCACTTGTTTTTTCGCCGTGCAGTGTTGGACATAACGGTATGTGCATCTATAATAGCTTCTGCAAGAACATTAAGTAAAAGTTGTCATTCGTATATTAATATTTGAATTTCAAATAACCACACGATCACGCCCTATGATAAACAAAAGTAAAATCCTAACCCATACTCATACTGAGTATGAGAACAGGTCGAGTTATAGGGGTGTTAATCATGTCAGGCTGACAGACTGAAATATTTCAAGTTGACAGTTGTCTAGTTACCTAGGAAATTTAGAACCCAAAATGTCTTTCTGTCCGTACTTCCTCCAACTATAACCGTCGTCAGTGTTCCCCTCCAACCCATTCGCGGTCGAGATCCTAATCTGGTTACGCCACGTTGGCATCGCCTTTCTGTAACACCAATCAAGAAAAAAGATTAAAGCTTTATACAAGTATATTTAACCTAGAGTAAAGATAAATCATAGATACCTCTTATTAGATACAACTTTGTCCTCTTGTTGATCATCAAAGGGTTGATTGACATCCTGGCTTCGCGGGCTCTCGTCAATGGAAACCGACGACTCAGGTTGGCTGAGCGTTGGCGGTGCTAGCGGCGGCGTTGGTGCGCCTGAGTCACCGCGGTTGACCATCATTAAAGCTCTGTCATATGATGATATGATTTGTTGTATCAAAACATGTTTTGTTTCATGGGATGATTCTGAACTCAACATGGACTTTAGCTGCATGGCTAACTCCATCCCTTGTGTTAACTCTTTGATAATACAAACATTGATGTCCATATTTTTGTTATGTACAAGTTGAGATGCAGAGTGTACAAGTTTAAATAAGGTGGTGATGTGTGTATGTGAGGATGAGGGGTTAAGTGATGATTTAAATTTGAGATGAAGTTGAAGTTTGACTGGAGAAACCGTGTCATGTGTGTTTTTTTTCTTCTGAAAATTGACTCATAATCACCACCATTTGTGCTGCTGACCATTTCAAACTTAAGTAATTCACTTATTAACCCCTTTTACTTTGAGAATTGTATGCCCACACCCTTAAACTATTTTTATTTTGAATGTATTGACCCTATGTGCAATCTCATGGTACTATAAATGAACTAAACGTTTAGTGAATAGTTCATAAACTGTGTGACGAAAAGCTTGTTTGTTCTCGTTCATTTAATAAATGAACGAACATGAACACAACACGTGTTTGTTCATTTATGTTCGTGAGCATTCAAT
The DNA here is from genome assembly GCA_025215565.1 of Flaveria ramosissima. Classification (NCBI taxonomy): domain Eukaryota; kingdom Viridiplantae; phylum Streptophyta; class Magnoliopsida; order Asterales; family Asteraceae; genus Flaveria; species Flaveria ramosissima. Next base: position 3,837,287 of record CM046036.1, read on the forward strand.
AACGTGTATGTTTATGTTCGTTAATGTTCGTTTGTGTTTATTTAATTAAAGGTGTTTATATTTTTATTTATTTTTTTGATAATTTCGTGTAATGTTTGTAAGAAAGATACAAATGTCATTCTAAAATAGATATATATGATCATCTGTATTCGTTTGTCTTCATGAACTTTTGTTTGTGTTCGTTTGTTCGTTTGCATTTGGTAAGCATTTGTGAACCGTTCATGAATATGTTTATTTCCTAAACAAACGATCACGAACAAGGAATCTTGTTCGGTAAGTGTTTGTGAATAGTTGATGAAACACGTGTATTTCCTTAACGAACGAACACGAACAAGACCTTATTCGTGTTCTTTCTGTTCGTTTACAAGCCTTGACTTTGCTTGGCTCATGAAGAGTTGGTGATTTTTGTCTTGGATGTGTAGTAACGAACTCAAGAAAATTTTTCATAAAGGCAAAATTAAAATGATTGCATAACTTTAAAATAACCGCTCGGGATTTTCACATACATATAACACTAAAGAGAAATTTACGAGGGACGGCTACCCGGCACCTTTATATCTAGATCCGCCCATGCTCGGGTGGGTCTACATATTCGTGTAATTAGTTTGTGCTTATTCATATCATAACAAGCTAAAAACACATTAAAATTTCCTACACCATGCATATATATTAGATAATATTTGATAATAGGCAATGAAGGTGCCCTACAGACACATTTAAATTTCCTACACGGTCTACTTTATTAACATATAAACGTTTATGTGCTTATTATACTCACCAAACCATTGAGGTCATTAGTTGGAATAAACATTGGTTGCGTGAAATCATGACTTTAAATTAGTATCCGAGAGAAAAAAAACCCATAAAACTGAGGTCATTAGTTGCAATTTTTAACACTCAGAAGAAATTCTAGTTACAGCCCTTGAAGTAAGAAATTGTTATATCAATAAAGCAAAATTGGGTAATTATGCAAAAGTGGATTCTGACCATTTCAAAATCCTGATGAAAATATTCACCAATTTGATCGTTCATATTTCTATTGCTGACCATTTCAGCTTACATGTGGCAGAATTAACTATTGTTTGAAATTCAACTTCAAGTCAACTCTAATTTATTGGTCCAATCTTTTTTAGAATTCGTTAATTGTTTTAGAAAATCTTTGACCCATAACTGTTTTCTCTTTTGAATATACGTGATGAATCACCAGTCAATTCTTTATATTTAAAAAATATTAAAACAATGAGTCACTTGACTCTGACTCTGATACCCTAACACTCATTATATTCTTTTTAACGGCCAACTAAACAAACTGTCGGGTACTCCGTACGCAGCGCTACAATGATTTAAGAGACGCACAACGTGGCCACTAATCCACACGCATGGAGCCCCTATCCCACCAGTCTCCGATTCCGGGGAAAACCCGACCACCCACCCGCCCGTAGGCATGACAATGGAATGATCGGTAAAACCCAGGGGCTTCAAGACTCGAACCTGGGTTACCTCTCGTTTAAAAGCTTGTAATTATATTCTTTCGTTTCGACATGCTAGCTATTGTTGATGTTTTATCATTAGTTTTGGCATTAGCTTGCACCATTATAGATTTTTGCAGTATGATTTGGTTCGTTTGGACTTAAATTTTCTCTATCGTGCTTAGTGCATAATGTATGTTCTTTTTGCCAACGGTTGGAGAACATAATAGTGTTAGAACATAATAGTGTTAAAATGAGAAGTTTTCGGAACCGAATCGGATGTCGAACATGACGATTTACTGGTCCGGTGGTCGGATCGGATTTAAGAACCGGATGACGTCACAATAATGTATATAATTCAATATAAGTTATTTATATATGTATTTTATAGTTATATATAAAACTTAACAATAATCTTATGTCCAACACATCAATTTATTATTCAACCCCCTATTTTTACCCATTAAAATTCAAAAAAGAAAGAAAAAAAACCAAAATCTGGTCCAACCATCGATTTAGGAAGAACTGGCCAGTCGAACCCTCCGAAATGAACTGATGCAGACCGGTTCGTTCACCTTTTCGATTTTCAGTCGGACCGGCCGATCCAATCCGGTCTACTGGCAGGTGGTATAATTAATAATAATAATAATCTGACTTGGTCTTAATCCCACATTTGATTTGGACTATAATTGTATAGATTAATGGCACTTACACCTAATAACACGTTTCTGTTGTCCCACGTTGACTTCTCACATTGAATATGTGATTCTCTTTTTTCAAATATAAATAAAGTTAATAATACTTTAGTTTAGTGAAACAACTTAACTAAGAATTAAATATCTAATATTTATTAATAAGTTAAAGGAGCATTTACATATTTCCCCTTTCTAAACTCTTTAATTACATATTTACCAAGTTAGAATTTTAATTACATATTTTTCATTTCTAAAACATATAAATTACATATTTACTCACTTTATATTGAATATTTATTGTATCCATAATTTTACTAAGTTAATTTTACGTATTTTTCTTCTTAAGAACATCAAACACATATTTCATCATGTTTGAGTATTGTATATAAATAAAAACCATATAATTATAGCTCCAAATACAAGAGTTTATTTCAAAACAATAATCACCGTAATCCAAGTAATATCTTCAAATATTAAACACAATTACCAAAGGTTAAAACAATTATAATAATAAAACATTAATACGTAAAAATATGTTAGTAAATATAATAGTCACTTGATAGGTTAATTATAATAAAATGAATAAATATGTTATATATGTGTATTAGGAAGGGGAATATGTAATTAATTTTATTCTTTGGGGAAATGTGTAATTTAAGATATTAGGAAGAGGAAATATGTAAAAACCCTTAAGTTAAAAAGGCAAAAAGTTGACTCGTACAAGCAAAGTTATCATTATCGTGTTAAATAAACAAGTATTTTTAATGACAGGTCTAAATAGAATGTTTTTATATACTTCAACTTTGCTATAGTAGATAACTAGTATGACACCCGCGCTTTGCGGCGGTGTCGTCATCTGCAGTGGTACATTTTGAAATGATAACACATATATGGCGTGGGTGTTAAAATATATATAATCTAATATAAGCAGTGAGTGTACCAATTAACGTAAAGTCTAAACTTATTAAAAGAAAACAAAATAAAACAAAATTTCATTAAAAAAATTTCCCATTACGCGATGAGGCTAATGCTTTTTCCCTTTTACTTATAGTTTTAAATCGTGGTTGTGTAATTTATCATGTGAATTTAAATTAAATTAAATAAAAAAAAGAATACAAAACATATAAAAAACATAAAAAAAAACAAATACAAATCAAAATTCTTAAAAAGAAGAGAAGCCATTGCAAGAAATAAACCACAAACATTGTTGGCCAATATATAGAAAGCAAAAATAACCTTGTTAATGTAGTTATATCTTGTAAGTTATTTAGTAGAAACACCCGTGCTAGCTGAATACGAAACCTAATGAAAAAACAAATTATTTTGATCTATTTTATAAGTCTTTTTGGTAGTGTAAGAGAATATCATGTAAAAACCAAAAAAAATGGAGAAGAAAATTGAGTTATAAACAAATTATCGTAATCAAACCGGTCATTGTGTGTGTCAAATGATTGTAATTGATTAAACCGGATGACGTCGTGAATATTAAAAAGAAAATAACCTTTATATATATACATATGTATATAGATATAGGATCTGCATCAAATGTTAAACCACTCTTCGCGACTTAACTTGAGTTAACTTTTTAAGATAAATCAAAATCATTATTATTTTTGTTCGAATAAAATTATTACAGATATACAACGTTATGTTCTTTTATGTATAAGTGTAAATTCGTAATTGTATAAAAGTTAATATTGGTGTAAGTTTCTTCACTAATGGTACAGTTACAAATATTTACACTGATTTTGTGTAACTTACATCTTCCTTAAATTTTTTACGCTAGTAAATTTATACATATACATAAAAAAACATAACATTGAATATGCGTAATGATAATATTTGAAAAAAAATAATAAGGATTTTGGTTTATATTGACGGGTTAACGTAAGTTAAGTCGTGAAAAATGAGTTAACAATCGAACCTTACCCTATAGATATAAACTTTAAAGTAAACAATAATTATTAAATAACACAATATAATTAAAAATTTTCAAAATCATAAATTCTATCAAAATAAAACATATAACTTAAAAGTGTATTTTAAATAGAGTTTAAAGGCTAAGGTGACGAATAAAGGTTGATTGGTCAAAATATGGAAACAAATAAAGAATGCAAAGCCTTAAGAAATAGTACAACATGCACAAAGATATGTAAATCACTCTTAATGTAGTTTGCTTTTGTATAGTATATAATGTAAGAAGTAAACTACAAGAAAGTGAAAACCCTAGGGTTTAATAAGCAACTAGGGGAAAGTATCGTCGGACTTCTCAAACCAAATGCTAAAAGATACACACCATAAGAAAGATTTGTAGATTTGTTGAAACAAATCTCTCTTGTCATTGATGATAATTCGAAGGCAAGTTATGTAAAAATAAACCTAATTCACAACGAAATTAGAAATTAAAGAGTGTGTAAGAGGCATACATGGAGTGATATTATGCTTTTGTAAACCTCAATTTATATTTATAGTTTCATATACTTTAATTTGAAACCTTAAATGGCATCTATCATTCTTCTCCCTAATTGATGTCTTATTATGTTTTCATCATTCATCAAGCACTGTTATTAATTTCATTACTTGTAACTTGTATGAACCAATTAGGATTGGCCCAAGAAACAAAACGAGCCTGTGGTCCAGCCCACCTAAGTCCATGCCTTGGTTAAGGAAATAAGGATTACAATGTAATAAAAAGCTTGAAAAAATATTTAAAAAAAATATAAAAAGAGTTTGAAACTTAAAGCCCAATATCTTCTAGAGGCCAAATCAAAAACCACACTTGAAATTCAACATTTTATTTGAGAATATACAACACATAGATCCACAAAATAACAAGTCAATAAGTGCAAACAAGCAGGCAATATTTTGTGATTATTTTCATCAATAATTGCAAACAAGTGTGTAGTAATTTGTGATTATTTTCCTTCTAAAATTCAAATTAGCCCATAAGTAGTCAACTTTGTCATCTTTCCAGCATCCAAGCTTCACAATAATATTTAATTTCAACTAGAAGAAAATTTAGCATCAACAGTGTGTGTTAATATTAGAGATAGACTTGTAGGTCAAAAATAAATTGAAAACCCATGTACTCTTGTGAGGCTATCCGAGTGAAAACTTTCTGGTAGATAACCCATCGTGGATTACTTCCACACAAACATGTTTAACTGATATATTTTTCTCTCATCCACAGCGTATCCAAAAACGTTACAACTATTTGGAGTTGGACATTTCTTATGATCCTAATTCTCTTCACATGTTTATGCATCAGTACTATCATTAATTCAATAATCTTAACCTTGAGTCCATTGATTTTCTAACAATATTAGAGGATGTTGTCGGTACTTTGAGCAATCAATTTTAATGATATAAGGTGATATTAACCAATTTTCCGGCTTTGGATGGGTGTTTTCTTTTAGAAATGTCATTATCCGCCACTAAATTCACATGATAAACCTTTAAGGGGTGTCTTATCACAGTGAAAAACGATTGTACACCTCTAGCTTAGGTTAGAGCGAGGGAAAGGCTCGGATCCAACTTCCACGTCTTTAACCCTCTTGAATGCCACTTATTTCAATGTCAGATTAGTTTCATCTGATTTCATTGGTTAACAGAGATATAACAGTCTTGAACTTTTTCTGATAACTAGTTATCATGATTAAGGAAAAATCAACATCATGTTCATATCATGCATGTACTATAAACATCTTAAATAGACAATCTTAAATCTTATATTGCATAATAAATTAAAGTAAAAAAAAAACCATAAATCAATTTGACCTTAAGGAAACTCACATGGTTAGTCAAAAGTTACAGCTTCAATAGCATTTAGTAAATCCACCACAAGTTTCCATCAGCATTATAATGGAGATCTGACCCAGCTTCAATCATTAACATTTATGGTGTTTAATTGAAATTCTTATTGTTTTTTTTAAACAATAGGTTAGTGGTTATTTTTTCTGAACGTCAGGTTAATCGTTAGTTGTTAGTATCACAAAGTTAGTAATTAATCGTCATTGTCAAGTTTTGAATCTGTACATTCAAAATAGGCAAAACCTTCATTGCCAAGTTATAATGAAATTATTAACCAATTTGAAGCACACATGACACACACCAATCTACAAAGTTATATTATTAACAAATTAACTTAATCATCTGCTCAGAAGGTGAAGGATACCAGTGTCATGAGCAAAGAACACCACGGGCGAAATTAATATTATTGTTATGTGATGTGTCAACACGTTTTCGCGCCAAATGAAAATGGGCCGCACGTAGGTTGCGCGAAATAGAGAAAGGCCTGATTGGGCTTAGTATAAAGTTAGCAAAGCCCATTACAATACTGGGCTTCTATTTTTACTTTTTCGTTTTTTGGCAAGGGGATAATTTAACACACGAAAAACAGAAATATCACAAGTAAACTTCCAATTGAGGTGAGAATTTCTCGTCAAGTCATCAAAATACAACATGAATATAACCTGGAATTATAGATTAAAGTTCATTCTAAACAGGTTGGTGTAAATTTAGGTTGAACCCGGAAACACATTTATAATTTTGTGTTGATTACTTTTATTCAATTCCCGATTATATCTTTTGGTTAAATCTAATAATGTTGTAAGTACACTTTTTTGTTTCTTAGTATTTTTAGGGAGGTCATGGTTGTATACTTTCGTTAAATTAATGTTGTAGAAATAACTCATATGAAAACCATAAAGTTACGTGAAACCATAGGAAACAATTAAATTGATCACTAATTTATAATTTTTTTTCACTACCATCTATATATGTGTATGTGCGTATATGTAGATAGAGATATTGATCAAATGAAATCCTAACATAATCTTACATATACGCCACACATATGTTACGTATACATATAAGTTTTCATTCGACATAGTGTTACGTATACGTAACACCCTTCATTTCCATATTTATATTAAACATATATGCAATTGATAGTTAAATACGCTTTTAACATTTCCAGAACAAAAAAAAATATAAATTATGTTAGTAATTTTCATGGTTTTCCTTTATTTTCGTATAACTATTGATTTTCTTATTAATCTTACGTTGAAATAAACTTTTTATTTCTTATATTGTTATATATACTTTCCCACAACCATTTTATGCTAGTAACCGACAATTAACACCAAAAAGATTTTGATTAACATTTCTCATAAATAAATTATTACTGCAACCCAAAATAATAATAATATGTCTTTTAGTAATTTCGTCCACGCAAGCTTTCCCGTGACTCGATCTATACTACATTCTCATCCATCCATTTCAAACCTTTTTTTTACTTCCTTCCAAAATCTACAATCATTCACTTAATTTTGAATTTATTTGAACACTTAAACGCAAGCTTTATTTTATTTTATTTTTTTATAAAAAAAATAAAAATTGTTGTTTTGTTCACCCAATGATTCCAACGGCACTCAAATTCTATTCCAATCAAAATCCACCCCATCACGTGGAGGGTGCTCCGATTTTCCCGCTGCCCGTTATCCTACACCCCCTTCTATAAACCTGCCCCCCCACCCCCCCCCACCAATCCCCTATCTCACACCACCACATCTCCGGCAACATCTCCGGCGACACTCCGGCGACATCTCCGGCAACAATGGACAGAATCTTCACCGTCGTCACTATCTTCACCTTCTTCTTCACCGTCTCCGCCGCTCGTATCTCCTTAGATCCAAAACCTTCCGATTTGCCTCTCGTACACACCAATTGTGGCCTCAAGGCTCTACCGGAATCCACCACAGAAGATTCAATTTCGAATCTCGTTGTTCTACCGACGGAGAGATACAAATCCGATGGAGACGATGATCGTGTGCAGAAATCGGATAACGATCGGTTGTTTAGAGTTGATCTAACGCCGCGGTCGGATTTCGCTAGATTTCACGCGATCAACCGTCGGTTCTCCGATCAACGCCTCCGTTTTGATCACCACCGCACTCACCGGCGTTTCGAGAATCCGTTCGTGATGCCGCGATCTGAGATCTCGAACAAAAACGAAGCGATCGTAGGTAAAACCGGTGGTTCCGGTGCACGAAATTTGCACCGCCGTGGTCCGGCGACGCGGTTGAAGGTTAATCACGATTACGGACACCACCACCGCCACCAGCACCACCACATCCACCATAACATCAACAACAACGATGTTTCGATGCGAAAGCATAAGTTTGCTTCGGAGAAGGTGAAGAGTTTGGTTCATCAACACATGGAGAAAACGAGAGAACATGAAGCGAGTTTCATGAAGAGTATTCGCAAATTCCTGAAGCATACTTTTGATTGATTGATTGATTGATGATTATTCGATCAATCGATCGATTGATGGTATTATCACGTATGAAACTGCTTTCTATGCAGTTGTGATTCATGTATGTAGTTCTACTAGTTTATGTATTCGAATTTAGTGCATCCTTGTGAGATGTAGTAGCAGATTTAGCTGATTAATCGATTTAATCAAGTGTTTTATGTATTGAATTGATTGTAATCACTTCAAATACAGTTATATTTCTTGTTCGTAAAGTCAATTTACGTTCTTTTCAAGAGCTAACTTACGCTAATTCTAAATTACACTACACTAGCTAAACTGCTTGTATCAAGTTTGAACCTGAGTTTACTTGAAAAACGTTTTATCTTTAACCACCACCGCTATTCTAAATTACACTAGCTAAACTACTTATATCAAGGTTGAACCTGAGTTTACTTGAAAAAACGCTTTGTCTTAACCACCGGCTACAACACAAGTGACCGAAAGTCGATGTGCATGTCATCTTTTAGGTGCAAATTTTGTGATTAGTGCAATATGAATAGTTTTTTCGTTTTGAAATTGTGTGTTTTTTTAAGTAAACGTTTTCTAGTGTGTCCATAATCATGCTTGTTCGTTTAAATGGAGAGTAACATGCGTTAAAAGATTAATCAGTCCTTTACACGCTTTATTCTTTTGTGCTTTACGGCCGTTGAGTTTCAATTTCAATTTAAAACTAAAAGTGGGTCATGTTTTTGAAATATTGCAAGACATTTGTTGTGATCTGTGAATATAGTGACAAATATTGACATTAAAGTTTGAATATGGCATGAAATATGCATATTTGTGATATTCTGAAATTTGAACATTATATTATATTTATTATTAAAAACTATTGGCAATGAATAGTGGGTTCAGTTAAATTATTAATAGAACATTATATTAAATAATATTAAGGAAGAATAGAAACAAATCACGTCAGTATACCAATGATAGCTTTTATTTTTTAATATAAAACAAAAATAAATAGATTGTATAAGACAAATGCATAAAGGGAAAAGAAAGGATGCCGATAAGTGTAACGTTACTTAACAGTTTTATATAATTAAAATGCAATTCTACAAAACCGGTTTTTTTCTTAGATTTTTTTAAAAATTAATTCTTGGTGGAACTAGTTCGTGTTAGGAACCATAATTTGAAGAGGGAAGTGATTGGTTGGGTTTTGGTTTTCTAGTCGTTTTAGTTCTGGTTAAACACAAGTTTGAATGGAACATGTTACAAACTGGTTACCAACCAACGGTATGGGTTCAACCCTAACCCAAGTATTGTCTAAGCGGTTGCGGTTCAAGAGCAATTGCTTTTTACACCTCTATTTGTGCTTGTAGTAGAACTATTTTCATGGTTAAAACACACACATAAAAAGTAGAAACATGACATAATTTAAATATAGAAATTTAAAAACCACATAAGCATTTGTATGCATTATTTAATTATGATAAATAATATTAATAGTAATTGTCTATTTCTTTGCTACTACATTTAAATATATAATAAACACTATTACAAATGTAAATATAATTGCCATTGGACTTAACCTCGTACTAAATATAAACGCATTGTGATCTCATAATTGTTTTTGGTTTTCCGTAATTACCGTTTGTCTTTATTTCTCGTTTATCATCTTAACTTTAAAATTGGACAAGCATGTTTGATGCTATAATTATATCTCTTTTCATAAATTAGCAATAAGGAAAAGCCATAACAAAAGGTAAAAATAGGCTTTCGGTTGGTTGGCCCCTATCTTATCTCTCTCTTCATCCTCTCATTTTTCAAATGATTTCCCTCTTTTCACTTGTGTAATAGTTTTTTTGATTTTATATAGTATAGTAATCCCTATTATAAATAAGGGTTAAATTTTTACAAACACTATACGAACCAATCATTTTTTGTGTGATACTTTACATTTTGTTACATGTTTATGATCATAAGTGACTAGCAAAAACAACTCGTTATCATTGTGAAAAAAAAGAATCTTTATTTCAGGAAATAAGCGACGATTAGCAACACCTTCATATTCATATCCATAGTGGTGGATCTTTAACCAAAGCTTAGGGGGCGGGGGCGAAAGTAACTATTTTAGGGGGAGCGGACTCTATACTTATTAAAAAATTTCCACTACCGGACCGAAAATTTACACTGTCGATCCGAAAATTTACACCACTAACGAAAAAAAGAGTGACGGCCCCCATTAAACTTCGCCCCTGCGTATACACATGTTATGTTTTGTAGTTTAATTAATAACCAATAAGTAATATGTATGCGATATTTACCGAAGTAAATGTCACACAATATTTATTGTTCATAAACTGTACAAATGCTTGTGGCACCCAGGTACAAGCCACTTGAGCATAATTCTTAAGTGAGTTTTTTAAGTTATAGACATGACTCTTTATAAGTTACAATACAGCCCTATCAACTTTAACTAGATGTACCCTTTATACTCTTATCTTTTTACATTTATTATTATTATTTTCTTTTTATCAATCTTTTTACACATGGGTACTCCCAATTTTTATTTTCTCTTATAATTACAAAATATGGTATATTATAAAATTCTTAATATAATGTTATAACGTTAATGGTTTAGTTTAGGAGTGGGGCTAAACTAAAAAGGAATGAAAAAAATGTGAGAAGTCATATCAACACCATACGCGTTTTAAAGATAAAAAAACTCGTTTTTATGTTGTAATTTTTTAAAAATAATATCGTATGTAAAAGTTACGAACGTTTAAAAAAAGGTGGAACTTGAGAATGGGGAGCATTACCAATTTTGCCCTCCACCTAATGTTGATAAAAAAAACACGTGTCAAAATCTTAATTCTTTTTACACTTTTTAGGTTTACAAGACTTTGTAGTTGAATGTTTCTCTTATTTTAGATGTATTTTATTTCACATTAAGTACCATATAAGTGCATTAATTTACCATAAAATATGTTAATCTAATTGTTTTTTGTATTTAGTAGGTTTAGAAAGAAAAAAAATGTTAAAATGATGAATTAATTAATTCATGTCCTTAATCTGCCTTTATATATTGTATTAGTAGCAAATTAGGAAAAAAAAAGTTCTAATAATAAATCAAAGAAATAGATGAATTTTCGTTGGATTGCTTACTTACTTAGGCAGTGCGTACCTATATGTAGGGTGGGGGGCAACCGCCCATCCTAATTTTTTTTAGTGTTATGTATACGTAAAATCCCGACTACTCACTAATTAAATATTCCGTCCATCATAAAAAGAAGTTCTTAGTCCGTCACAAGGGAAAAAAACATAAGATTTAATTGCGCAAATAGTCATGAGATAATTTGGTAGTTGATGAATATGTGGCCTCGGTTATTATTATGATGTGTAAGTTCAAGCCCATTGGATTCATGGCACAAAAGAGTTTTTAAACCTACTACATCACGATTGTCAGGACAATGTCTTTAAAAACATTTTTGTGCATTTTTTGTAGTTTCAAGCCCACCATGGGATCCATGGGTGTTTGTGCATTGTGGTGGAAGCGGTTTGTGGTACTGGTACTGTTGATGGTGGAATGACATATAAGAAACTGATTGAATCTATACTAAGAGCATCTACATCAAGGGGGTTTTCTTTCGTCCAGTCTGAGGTGGAAAAAGCAAACGAACATCACACCATTGGAGATGAGGTTTGCTTCTGTAATTTGCTTTTCATGTCCAGAATTCCAAACCCAAGCAAACATGGGAGTGTGGAACCCACCACTATAAAACATATGTAATTTAATGTTTTAGAATTAAAAATAGGTTATGATTTGGAAATGAAGGCGTGTTTGAAACTGGACATATTATTGGAGAAATACAAGAGTTTTTAGTGTTTGAAAGTGGACGAGTGAAAAGTTGATGTGGCAGCTGATGTGTCACGTTTGGTTTTAAAATAGAGGTTTGTTGTTGTAGATGCTCTAATAAATAATTACATGTGGTGACACATGTCATCACCAGTGTCACACCCGGCCCCTCACACCAACAATATTGTCCGCTTTGCCCACGAGGAGCTCACGGATTTGCTTTTGGTTGCCCGGGTGAAAACTTCCCAGGGAGGTCACCCATCCCTGGATTGCTCCCGCCTGAGCACGCTTAACTGTGGAGTTCTCCTCTCATCCACAGCCAATACGCCCAAAACGCGTTGTTGATGTTAGAGACCAGACATTCCTTATAAACTAGGAATCTCTCCTGTCCACGGCCGATGTGGGATATGTGTAGGGTGTCACAAGCACCTCCTGTTTGGACTCATCGTCCTCGATGAGCCAGAGAAGTCACCATCCTTGGTGAGGTATGTCCCACATTCCGAACGGCACAGGAGTGGCTCTGATACCATTCTGTCACACCCGGCTCCTCACACCAACAATATTGTCCGCTTTGCCCACGAGGAGCTCACGGATTTGCTTTTGGTTGCCCGGGTGAAAACTTCCCAGGGAGGTCACCCATCCCTGGATTGCTTCCCCCTGAGCACGCTTAAGTGTGGAGTTCTCCTCTCATCCACAGCCAATACGCCCAAAACGCGTTGTTGATGTTAGAGACCAGACATTCCTTATGAACCAGGAATCTCTCCTGTCCACGGCCGATTTGGGATATGTGTAGGGTGTCACAACCAGATTTCACATCACAAAAGTTTTCCCGCCTAAAATACTTTTAACGAATTTTTCAAAAATCATGCTACATTCATTACTTGAAGTTTTATTTTATTTTACCTTTTTTTGAACAACAAGTGTAAAATTTTTATTTTCTTTAACAATCTCAATTACCACCAACCATCTACGGATTTTGAATTTATTATATCAATCATCTCAAACATTATTTAACCCTTTAAACCTTATGATCACAAATCCTTATTTTTACATAATCGATTTAAAATAAAAACGATATAGTTTAAATATTTTGTTTACATATTTGAATTATATATTTATAACTTTTAACCCGTGTAATACACGCGCTAATAAACTAGTTGCATATATGTTCGTATAATTGTATCTCATGCACATAGATGCATAGTCCGGGCAATATTGGGCCATGTGTTTAGATTGGGCTATTTTGGACTTTAAAAATAGTATCCTGGTTAACTCTCAATCTCAAAAGGTCGAAATGGGCTGATCTAGAAATAGATGGGAGGTCAATAGGTCATGTTAAATATACAGTTCTTAAAAATATTTTTGTACTTTTGATATCACTTGACATTACGCTTGGAAGTATTTAAATTCACGTCATATCTATGAGGAAATCAACAATGTCTTTAAACTACAAAACTACAAGCCACTAAAAATATACCTACCACGAGGGGTCACACTAGGCAATTTGACGTTTCACTGTGATGAAGCCTAGATTGGGCGCTACAATACCCGTTCCTAGAATCACACTTATTGGTTTGTATCTCCACTATAAAACCCTTTTCTCCAATCAACTGAAATTGTTCGATCCACCACTGGAGTTCGAATTCCAAGGTAAACATCGTGTCTTACGTAGTCTTAAACCTTGAGTTTCGCTAATATTGATTGTGAACCACATCAATCCTATTTCCTAATTGCTTGTTTTCCTAATCCTCGTCTAAGTTTCAATTCCTAGCCCCCATCTTTAAGTTGTAAGGGTTTCACCTGTTTGCACTTTGCAAGTTTTAACAAAGTCCTTAAAAAGAGAGTACTCGATGTTTTACCTAGCTTATGTTTTACACAGAGCCAAAGAATAGGCAAGATTACTTTACAACATGATACACATAACATTAGCTTATACTTTATGCAAAAGACTATTCCTTATGACTTAAACCCATAACCTTTAAATCATAAAACAACAATGTTTACTAGTTGCTTTAAAGTCCCATCTTCAAAATACATATAACGAAGGGTATGAGTTTGTGGTTAAGGTGAAATACTCAAGACAATTGAAAATAAAAAGGTTTTGAGTTTAACTCTCACTCAAAGCAAAAATGCTTTAAGAGCATCCACAATTAAAAAAAACATAAAAACATCAACAAACATGTCTAGTCAGCTGTCACGTCATAAAAACACTCATCCCTTTAAAACATCAAAAACATCTTCAATAAGAAAACTAAAAAACACAAAAATATAATGACACATCATCGCCACATTTTTATTTATCTCTCTCTATATGTATATTTAATATAATTAAAACAACATGTTGGCCCACCTCCTTTTCATTTTTAATATTTATGATGATGAACTTTTACTTCAAAACATAACCCCCAACGGTGAAAAACGACTTCATACAATTCTTGACCTAAAAACAACCATTAACGATCATTGGAGATGCTCTAAGTTGAGCCCGAAAGTTTTTCCCGTTGTGTAAATAGGTTGGGTGTATGATTTCAGCTGAAATACGAATAGATAAAGCCGATTAAGATAACACATGTATTCCGAGAAAAAAGTTTAAGAAAAAAAACGTATGAGTTCTAGCGACTCGCTGTCCACTGGCATATCTCTACCGCCAACGCTTTTTTCCCGGTTTCTTCTTCTCCCTCTCCATTCATCATCCATTAGTTTCAGTAAATCAAGATTTAGGTTTTCTTTCTGATTTGGGGATTCTTTCTTCATAACATATAACGCAAACACATGGATTCTATTTGGGGTTTTCAGTGCAGGTGAGTCTTCTTCTCTTCTTCCTTACAATCATACCCACGAATACTCAATACTCCAACCCACCTCCCAAAAACCCTAGAAAATTCCAATCCCTAAAGCTATTTGGGGTTTCGAACCCTAGTACTATGATTCGAGAACCATATCGTGGTAATTTCTTATGTTCTTTGCGTGATTTGTGTGTAGCTTTTCCCTGGGAATTCTTTTTCGCATCTTATAATATGGGTGTTCTGCTTAGTTTTAAGATGATATTAGTTGTAGTTTTAATATGGTGTTAGTGACTATTGTTGATGGAGGCTTTAGGTTTTGTTAAACTTGGATGAATGAATTATTGTTCTGTATAAGAATATCAATATCACATTGGCTGCAAATGAGTTTTGCAAGTATGTTATGTTTGATTCAAACAACTAGTACATTAGAGTATGAGACAGTTGGATTTTGAACTGGCTGCCATGTATTTCATTTTGTTCTTGTTTCAATATAACAGTGGATGCAAATGAAATTGGCTGTTTGACTTTCTTTCTGATTTCACAATCACTCATCGCGTGTACATTCATAGTTGATATCTTTTATTGACCATGTTTTTTTCCTTCTTATTCTTGAGTTCTTGATTTAGAATCGATGGGGACGAGTTTGGATGATTGTTATATTCAGGTTAACATCCTTTGAATCCCAATTATGGCTTTGGTATTATGTATCTTTTGAATCCTTATTGTTACTTTTCACTGCATTGCCTTTAATTACATTCAATTTGGATATATTCTTAAATTCACATGCATTATTTACCCGACCTGAATAATCCAAAAATAACAATTAAATAGTCAAACTTATATAAAAAAATTATTAGAAAGCTATTTTAGAAGAAAAAGATAGCAAGACAATATAGTTGGTAGTTGAAATCGGAAACGGAAGAAAGAAAAGAAATAATTAAAAAAAAGAATATAGAGATAGGACAGGGAATGAGATGTAAGAGATATTATAAAATGAAAGATCAGTGTAGGGAATGGTGATTTTTAGTCACTATATAGTGATGGGGAACCTACTGTGAATGCTCACATTCAAACAATTTTTGAAGATACTTTCTATTCGGTGTTTTTCTCATATTATCATAGTTGTCAATAGCGAATAGCGGTAAATAGCGACAAGCCATCTATATGCACGTAGCGAATATCGATAAATAGCACCCGCTATTTCATGTTTAGCGATAAGGTAGTAGAAGCTTTAAGAAATGTTTTACATTCAATAAATAAACATGTTTAGCTATAATGTAGTAGAATATATTAGCAAACAGCACCAAATTAGCTAAAATACTCTATTGTGTCAATTTTATAGTAATAAAGAATAACAAAATATAAAAAATAAAAAAAATACTGCAGCTCATCACTATATAGCATATAGCGGCCCTTGACCTATACGCGACATAGCGCGCGATCGCGGCCGCTATGGTCGCTATTAAAACCGGGCATATTTGCGTTTAGAAAACGGCTTGGGATGAGAGATTTATTATAATTGTTCAAATTGATGGTACTGAACAAGCTTTGGTTGATGACTTGAATGCATTAGATGAACACCTAGAGAATAATGTATGTATGCTTTACCAAAATGATTGTTTATCGCTATATGTAATGTAACCTGTTGTATGTTGTTGCCTTAGTTTCTTATTTTTGTAACATGAGAAAGATTTGTACAGTTAGTATAAAACAAAAAAGATAACACACCTAAATCAGTGTTGAGATGTTAGCCACTAAGCCACCAAGAACTCATTTTTGGTTATCTTACTGTAATGTTCATATGATCATGTATTAGCACAGAGTTTTGGTTATTTTGCTGTTTGTAATACTGTTTTTGTAATTGCTGAAAATTTTAAAGTGACTCATTCTGACAGGTGTCCCATAAAATTCTAGGAAAAGTTTAACCGACTCCTTCTGACCCAAACACATCTTTATCCAAACCAAATAATCAAGTCTCAGTCTGTCTTGAGTCTTGACTTGAACCCATTCTGACCCGGTACCCTCTGTGACCCAAACCATACATAACGAAGAGGTTCTCTTATATATACAATCAGGAATTTAGGCCGCCTCGGCTTCTGAAATCATAGGGCAGCAATGGCGAGTTCAACCTCCGATCTTCATAACACACTCATTCTGTACGCTCTCTCTTCTCTCTCTCACACACGCGCGCACACACACATACTGCATTATCAACTCTTATGCTATGAGGTTTATGTTGGAATACAGATTATCAGAACCAATTCGAGAATCATTATTGACAACTTCCAATACACAATTGGATGGTTCAGTGAAATCTCTCCTTGCATCTCTTCTGCCTCCAGCAAATGAAACCGATTTTCAGCTCATATTGACTAACTTCAGCTTACTATGTGCTGCTTTGGCGGCTTCCCAAACCTCAACGTGTGATCAACTCTCATGGATTCCCATAACTCTTTCGACTTCTGCAGAAGCTGCTTTTCAACAACTACGTGAAGCCTTTTCTGATGATCAGAATAAGGACCTGCTGCTGGAATTGATGCCTAGGGTTTTGCCTTTGCTCAAATCGAGTATCAAGGAAAGTTCAATTGCTGATGATAATGATGAGATTTCTGCTAGGGTTCCGGTTTCTTATGCTATTGTTGCTGCTTATCAGTTCAAATGGTTTGTCACACAGGTTTTGTATAATGCCCTAATTTAAATCTATTAAAAAAATAAAACCTAGGGTTTGGCATACTAATGAAATTATCATGTTTATGACAGATTGATTTGCAGATGTTGGGAAAACTTTGTTGGTTGATTATCCCCTGTGCCCTCACAGCTCTTGATCATTGGTCTCCAGAAGTGAAAGTATGTACTCCAAATATCAGTTCTTCAATCTCATTGACACTATGCTATTATTAACAGGTTGGGTTTGTTTATATTAGGGGCAGGGAATGATTACGTTTACACATCTTGCAAAGCATGTGAGTTGTAGAGACTTTAGTTTGTATGAAGATGTTATCCTACATGCGTGCTGCCAAAACATTGCTTCCAGTGATGAAATATGGGAACATGTGGTTGAGATGTCGGTTCTCCTTGTGACTTGCACGCAACAAAACAATCCTCGTAGCTCGTGGTATGGTGTATCTATAAATTAAAAACTTATTGGCATTTGAAATAAAGAATGCATAGGTGAAAAACAATGTATGTTGAATTCGGCGTTTGTGTAGGTTTGAGAAGGTGCTAAATGAGATGTTGAGCCACCTATGGCGACAACCAAGATCTAAGGAGCGCCGTATTGCTTGGCTTAAACACGTTGAACCGCTGTTCAGTGGCATGGGTATTGTACTGTTAGGCCATTTCAGGCGCCTTTTCCCCCTTTTCTTCAAATGGGTGCATGCTGATGATGATGAAACCGTTATACTGGTAAGTAAAAAAAAATAATTCTAAAATCCACTTTGGTTGTCATTTCTAACCTGTTTAGTAAACGTGTCTTGTTTGGGTGACCATCCTGTTTAAGCAAACAAGTCGACCCCTCTACCTTTTTTAGTTAGAATTAAAAAATATTTTATATAAGAGCAACCCACGAACCCAGTTACAACCCATTTAACACACTTATTGCAACCATCCAACCAGTTTACAACGTGATCACAATCTGCAAACCCTTTTACTATTTGTCATTCTGTTTGGCTTGTTTAGATAAATGGATTGTATGGCCCATAACGCATGGATAATGACACTAGTTATCATATAAAGTCTAATTATATATTTACTTCAAGACTGAGCGGTGTTGTGGATGCTCTCTGTTTTAACGCTTTAAAGAGTTAAAAGTCCTGTTATTGAGTGGCGTTTAAGATTAGAGCTCTACAGATTAGGCAGGAACATGTGTGATATTAATAAAATTTTCAGCATTTAGTTATTGTTGTTGCTATATATGTTAAACCACCGTATGGTACTTGGTATGTTTTCATATAATTGTAGGTCCTAAACAGCATCGGAACAGTTATAAAGTTCACATGGATGAGATATTCACCATATTATGACAAGTAATGTTATTTCTCTGCTTAACTATACCTATCGAGTAGATATAAAGAACAACACACTAGAATTACCATTTTATTAATGTATTTGAAAATTCTTTCAGATTGGTTGATGAGTTGGTGATTCTATACAAGGAGGCATCACTTAAAGTTGAAAGAGAAAATATACGAGCTCGTATACTTGAGATACTCATTTTGCTGCAACAGTAATACTCACAGCCTAATTGGTTCAGTACTGTAACTAATACCCCTTCTTTCAACTGACCTCCATTTTATCAAAATCAATCTGCAGATGCAAAGGCCAGCAATTTGAAGCAGCTTGGATGAAGCACAAAGACGATCCAAATTTATCAACGCTTTCTCCCTCATTGACTCACTCTGATTCTTGCCCAATTTCAACTTGATCACACAAGCGCCTATTTGGTTTAAATGGGTCTGGACAACAAGAACAAGAATAGAAGGATGATGCAAACGATTTGATCACCGACGAATACAAGAGTGAAGATGGCATTCTGGGGCCTCAACTTTGTTCAGAGATTGCCTGCCCATGTTTCAAGACGCGCTTCCATGTGATCAAACTCACAGGTTCAGTTGATTTTGGTATGATATCTTGTAAACATCTTAACTTGGTAGTTAATGAAAGAAAGAAATACAGAATTCAAACGATGAGAGTCATTGTATGTGGTTATGTAGTAAGAACATTGATTGTCAATTCAATGGTCTATAGTGAAGTGAAAATTGAACACTATAAAAATATGGGACGGTTAATATTTAATAAGGGCCGATTGCTATACAAAGTGTTTTTTTTTTCGTGCAAAGCATACGAAGTTTTGGGGTGGAATTATCACGCAAGAACAATGATAATCACACAAGAACAAAGTGATATTTACGCAAGATATTACACTCGCGTGGAATTCTTACGCGGAGATGAAACTATCACGCAAGAATACCTTATGCGTAATAATTTCACATTTACGTGATAATTCAATCTCTGCGTGTTTAATTATTACCCTTGCGTTATAATTCCACCCGTAACTTACATTATTGCGTGATAACTTTGTACGCTTCATACGAAAAAAACACTTTATACCATAACCTTTCTCATATTTAATAACCCCCAAAAGTCTAATGATCTTATTAAGGTTTTAGATCTTGTTGACGAAAACCAGACTGGGCTAACAGGCCCAGTCCAAGCCCAATCGCTGATAGATTGTATATGATCGTGTCAAATTCTTGATGGGGATGTAAAATTAGAGGTGGACAAATCAGATTTTGGGCCTAAACAAGTTTGAGTTGAAAGCGCTTTCAATTTTGGTCAAAGCTGGTTTTTGTTGGAATTGGTTTTCGAAGGAAGATAATCGGTTCTGTTTGGAATCATTCGAGTCTGAAACCTTGTTTTATCTGGTTTGGTTTGGGTCACAACGGTTACAATGTAGAGGGTTACAAACAACCCTACGCTTATTGTCGGCTTTAAACCAGCTCTTACCACACCAGTTTCGGTTCCCAAACAAGTTTTATTCCCACTCTATGAATTTGCTTGAAAATTTCTACAAGCTAATAATCAAATGGATTTAATATCATACAAGTTTCTAATTCATGCGCTCTGCTGTAACAAGTTTGATACGCAATTACGCACGCGTGAAACCATTTTTTCTTTAAAATTAAACTGTATTTTCTTTAAAATTAAACTTGGAACATCGCAACTCGACCATTTATCTATAAATACAAAAAACTTTATTTTTGACATTTCATGCTAATATGTAACTTAAATTTTGTTTATACTATAGTTTCGAATATTTATCATAGATTCTACTCACTTGGGACCACTAGTATATTTTGGAAGTAGCTAAAAGCCTACAAGAAGAATAGAAATATAAAAGTGAAAAGTGAAAGTGGTTGGGCCACCTTCATGGGCCCATGTTCATGAGATTCGAGAAAAGCCTACAAAAGAAAATCGCTTTAAATTATGATATAAAATTATAGCATTTTTTTTACATAAAGTAACAAATACGTGGTTAAAGTTTCTTGTTATGACTAATGATTCTATTGTTGCCTATATCTCAGTTTATCTATTTTCAAGAGAAAAGTATCATGTATATGTTTGTGTTTATAAGTTGATTAGCTTAATTCATAAGCTAACAAAGTCATTTAGGGCTGAGGTTAACAATCAATTTACTTATATATAAGTTAATTAAAACTGTAGCTGAACTTTAACGAGTTAAACTTTTATAAAAGAAATTAACAAATAAGAAAAAGAGAACAATGGAAAGAAATGTTATAAAGTTTAACTCAAATACTATATGGTCTAAGTCGTGTATTAAATCATATCTTAAGTGTCAAGTTATAATCTATAATACTTTAAACAATTGATCTGTGTAATTAACAATAAAATATTTACTAAAAGTAAACAAGTAAAAACCAACGCTTTACAACATAACACTCGGTCAAATTTCATGGACTGTCACGTCACGTCTATTAAAACCTCTCATGAACGTCATTTTCTCTTCACTCACTCACAAAAATTCACTCCTTCCACCCGTAGCAGTCCTTCCATATGGACTTTTGCATCGGAGCTAGTGACCAAAGAGAAGATAACATTAACATTTTGTCCTTTAAAGAATTTCATGGATTTGTTTTATTGGATTTTATTTAATTTTCTAATACATATTCATTAGAAATTTAAAACTTTTCCACCTGCTACATATTTATTTATTTGTTAATTTAATTCACCTTCCATACTTCACACCAAACGGTCCTTTCGTTTTCTTTGTCGGATTTTAGAACCATGCTCCTTGGCTTTTTTGTTCCTAATATTAATTTAGAAAGGTGAACTTTTAATAATTTAAATTGAGGTTGTTATTAGGATACTTATTTATTAGGACACTGTCTTCTTTCTATTTTTCTCTATATATACGTGTACTAAAGAGCATGAGAGTGTTTCAATAATCAAAGTGAGGGATTGTTTGGCAGCCTCTTAGTGGTTCAGATGTCTGAATGGTTCATACTGTTTGTTTCGCGAGCACATCTCTGAATGGTTAAGACATTTACCTCTGAATGGTTCAGTATTATACTGATACTGAATGGTTAAGAGATCTATTGCTGAATGGTTAAGACATATTATCTGAATTGGTCAGACATTTGCCTTTAAATAGTTAAACGATATACTAGCTCTTAATGGTTCAAACCTCTTAATGGTTCAGACCTCTTATTGGTTCAGCACTTAATCATTCAGAAATTGTCAAACAGCCCCCGAGTGTTCGAATAATGAAATGTATAAACTACTAAATATTATATCTGCCGGTGCTACTAATACTAATTTTATTAACTATGATGTATCTTTTGGTATTGCGAGACCTTGGAAGGAGTCAAGGAGGGTGCGTACCTGAAACCTTGTATCATCATACCGGTGAAATCTTTTAAGCTGAAGCAAGTCGGCCACTTGAGATCTAAAAGAAATGGTACTTCACGGATTGATGCTTTTAACAGCTTGATCCGGTTTGAACATTTAATCAAATCGGACTTTATATGTCCCTTGACACATCTAGCAGGTCTTGCTTGAGAAACTTTCAATGAATTATTTTTAGAAACTTTGTGAGTTACTTGTCAGTAAGCTGTCTATTTTAGAAATTAGTTGTCTCCTAATATCTTTATAATAATCTAAGATATAATAATAATAATCACAAACTCAATATAATTAAAGATTATAAATACACATAAAATCATAAAACATACAAAGGGTTTATAGCATAATGGGATCAAATTGTTGGATAGTAGTATCGATCTCATCTCACGCGGGTTTAAGTTTTGTTATGAATAAAAATGATGTAGTTTAAAAGTAGATTTAATAACTGTATAAATTACTATTAAAAAGATCATACAGATAAACTTGAAAAAGGACACGAGTGTATGGAAGGTTGCAAAAGAGCATAGAAGGTTGTGGGCTCTATGCAATTTTGCCTCCTCTTCTTGTTCATACCTCATACTCATATGTCGGCTTATAATCCTTGTGTACAGAGTCTTTTTATACAAACTTTTTTAGTTTATAAATAATGTAACGGTGGTAGAGTTATAGTAAAGCTAGTATTTAATATAAAAACTCTAACAATGAATACAGGCTTAACATGTGTAATCTTATTGTTTTAAAGGGGAGGACATTAAGGTTATTGTGTCAAATACGTTAGATAATTGTATCTAATACGTCAGGTAATTGTGTCAAATAATTTTCATCAAATAATAAGGGTTTTAAATCTAAAAAATATAAAAATTAATCTCAATTATCAATCTTCTTAATCACTAATAAAAAATATTTGACACAATTACCTTACGTATTCAATACAGTGACCAAAATATTTTCTCTTTCAAAACGATATCAAGACACATGTCAAACCCATAGTTGTTCTTATACTTTTTAGATTAAATATCTGTTTTATTATAACCCTACACTTACTAATTACAAATTACAATCGTAAGTTAATTAAAGTAAAATTGTATTATTTCAAAATTAATCATCAAATGGATAGCGACAAGCAAATAACCCCATTGAGATCTTACCAATTGAAAAGTTAAAATTTACAAAATTTTTTGAAAGATAATTAGATTTATTGCGATAGACGAAATGATAGGGACATTTTGAACCATTAACTACTAAAACGATTTGTTACTTGCGTAAGCAAATGTAGTTATATGATTAATGTTTCAAAAACTCCTAAAATTGATTATGTAATTTGATACTTACTTAATTGGGGGGATTTTAAAATATTGATTTAGATTATTTTACGGTTTAGTGGGCCAACTAACTTGGGTTGTGTTTATTTTGTAATTTAGACAATGATACCAAATGCATTATTAGACATTCTGAAAAACGGTTAGATATTTGAAAATAAAACTTATTACAAGTAAAAAAAGTCCGAGACGAACGGATAAAGTCCTTTCTGATTTATACATTCTTCATCAATAATTTATTTTGTTGGCACAAATTGTACTCTATGGATTAAACAATGAGGAAGATAACATACGGTATCATCCTTATCTCGTGTTGGGCTATTTGAAAGGCGGGAACTAAACGAGTGTATGCAAATAAAGAAGTGATCATCGAAAGCATCATTGCCTCCATTAAAACATTGACATATCTTTGTATTAAAAATCACTCCTCAAAGATTTCGTTTAACTGTAATTTTCGCTAGCTACTTGCTAGTTTTTTTTAAATTACTGTTAAAAAAAGTGAAAAAGGGACAATAAACATCATTGACGACACGTCACAATGACAGTGGTGGTCGGCCTTTACTATGAAATTTATAGACAAATATCATAATATATGTCTAGACAGAATCAACAAGCTAAAAGTTAAATTTTGTTACAATTTGTATTCTAGAAGGAGTAGCGACGCTAAAAGAAACCTAAAGATATTATGTATCATCATAAGTTATATAGTTACACGACAAATATAAGTTATATAAATAATAGAGTTAAGTCCATATGTTGCTTACACCTAAAAACCAAATGCATAAATAAATATATATTCCAAAATTTCAACTTTATATCTTAAAAAGTAATAATATTTATCTTGAAACATAGTGCAAAACTTTTTGATATAAAAGAAGCACAATCTTTTGCATTTGTTATTTTGCATATCAGATTTGAGGAATATTATTTAAAATAAAACTATAATTGGATCCGGGATCCTACAAGGGATCATGGCAAGGATATGTTTATTACTTTATTATTGAAATCATTACATGTCTAGAATCATAATAGATCGAAAATGAGATATTACAAAATTTCAATAATTATGAGTTTAAATCTTTTTGTAAATATAAGCTTAATATGCTATTGAAATATCTTTAAAAAAAATTAGATGCAAGTTTTAAAATACTTTTAGCCAACAAAATAATGATGATGGGTGCCATATTATTGACTCCCACATGATGTAGGTTGGTCACGCTCACACGCTGGTCCTGTCCATGCCTTGATCACAAAATTTTAGGAACATAAAACAAATTAAAGAGTCTTTATTTCCATAAAATATTAAATAAAAGTTTAAACATTCATTAATTTTAAATCATATTATTCTATAAAAAAGTAATGTTTAACTTTATTTATTGTTTGGTATCATAAATCAAACATTTAATATGTTATTTAAGTTAAGTATATTATTAACGTCTTATTTAACACGTGGATTCGACAGTCTTACTAAGTTTTTCACTAGTTTACACCTCAACTGCAAATATTTTAATTAGTTTGTACGACTATTACTTTGACATATTAATTTTCCTAAATTTACTTATAAATTTACACCAATTGGGCAATTGTCATTATAGGACTTCAACCATCAGTCTCCTAAGGATGGACACTATACAATACATTGGTACCATTAGACCAAACATCCCTTTTACTCTTTTTAATCACATCATAATATTTAACCTCTTTCTTATCTCTACTCTTTTTCGATTTATACGCTTATTATCCTGTTGTTTAGCTTAATTGATATTAGACAGATTGCATTTAATAATCGAAAGTGTGACACGTTGACTAAAAATAATCCATACTAGAAATTCGGTCAATATTAATTCTAATGTGAATTTTTGTTATCAAGTGCAATTTTACCAGCATATTCATCATTGATATACACTTGATTTCTACTCGACTTTCAGTCCATTTCATTATACGTTTTTCTATTTCATTTAAAATCATCATCGTGAGTAAAACGTGTAGAAATCAAACGTAAATCAATTTATTATATTATATTATTAAAATCCAATTTGTCTTGATGCTATAGCGATTTAATCTACGATTATTGTATGATCATATTTATTTAGAACAACTTCTAATAACTATTATTAACGATTTATATTTACACACTGCAGATTTAAACCCTCGATGTTAACAGATAGAAGATATCTTACTATCAGACTATCATCTTACAATATATATACAAATAAAAATGAAAATAAAGGATAATATATATATGGAAATTGTATTGTAAAATACAAGAGAAAAGGAGGTGGGTTAAGTTTGTTTAGAAGCCGGCGAGGAGAAAGTGCACATGGGCATGGGCCACCGGAATCGGAGAATGGCGGAGATTGAGACCCTTGATTTGCGGCAAACAATAAGAAATTAAATGCCCAATAAATAATTGCACATGCAATCAAACAAAAATTGCTAATTATTTTTCATTATTATTATTATTATTATTATTATTATTATTAAGATTATTATATTACTTGAAAGTTTTGTCTTCTTTATGATCATCGGTTATTATGTTATAGACAGGCAGGAATATCAAATGTTTGTGTTTGTGTATTATATAAAAGTGTCGGTTAAGAAAAAGAAAACTAAAGAGTACAAAAAAACACAATTTCAGGCATTTGGATTAGAAACAATATCTAATTAATGTATGCATGCATGTATGTATTTACTTGGTGTGATATGAGAACCCCGCTTTGTTGTTGCTTTATAGTTTTGGAGTTTTCTGCATAGTTTTTTTAATTATATGAAATCAATTGCAGATTAAAACAATTTAATTTTAATGATTCTTTAAAATTTTTAATCGAATAAAACAAAAAAAAAATCAAAACAAAAAACAAAGAAATATGCAAGTTTTGTTTTAAAAATGGTTACCGAACTAGACCAAAGACTGTTCTTATATAGTTGGGGAACAACACAACAAACTGTCACAACTCTTTGTGAAAGGACATGGTTGTTGGTGGTTATAATTGTCAACATTTGGATAGTCATTAGTAGGAAAAACTATCAAAAAAAGTCAAGAAATTCCACTAGCACTAATTGACTTACTATTGATGGCTTGCACTTTATGCTGCAACTTAGTTGTATTGATCGTCAAGCTTTCAGTATTTATAAAGTTATCATTGATTGGCAAGATGTTATTGATTCTAGTTACTACTTATCATTAGTAAAATCTTACTGATTATCAGTTTTCTATGTCAATAAAAGTTTTTGTAACTTTCATTAGACAAGTTAATACAAAGTAACATTTAGTGTTTTATATAAAAATAATAATAATAGAATAAAAAAAACTATACATACCAGGCAATGCAACCCGTGCAACTAGCTTAACTCCTTGGACCTTGTTAAGGACGTTGCTCTTTAGACCTCATTAGAACGTTGCCTTGAACCCTTGGACTCGAGGGCTTCACCCCCTAGAAACCTGATGTTCCTTGTATTGATGTTCATTTATAATTTCACTTTAGTTTTAATAAACTTAACTAAACTAAAATATATGTAATGACACTAAAATATTAAAACATCAGTTATGGAGTTAAACATATTCTCTAAAATATATTTTAAAATAGATAAACTTATCGACTTATTGTTTTCATTGACGATGGTTCTTTTTACATGTTTGTAACATTTATTTGAATATAAGGAAATTATTTTCAATTGTAAAACATGTTGTGAACTTTTTGTAAAGCAATAAATTTCTTATTCATCAATTAAGACGTGTACATGTTCAAATAAACTTCAAACATATATGTATGTATGCATAATGCATATGTCTATACATCATACCCTATATCACAAATTTCATATCGAATACGTCGCTCTCCAAATTTCGTTGCTTTTGAAAGCTTATGCACATGCCATAGCGTTTATTAACGACCAAATATATGATGTGACATCAAGGACATATAATTGCACATCTTGTTAATTTCTTGTTTAACGGGGCTTACTCTTAAAACATGATATGTTTGTTTTAAATGATGATTATTAATAAGTGAGTTGAATAAGATATTTTTTAAAATATAATATTTTGTAAAAGTATAACGACAAAAGTAGGTTTATAATAATTTATAGAGAAAATTAGATAAATGGTCCCTGTGGTTTGACCAAGTTGCATGTTTGGTCCCTAGATTTTTAAAATTATAAATTTAGTCCAAACTTTTGTTAATCATTGTAATTTTAGTCCCTAAATTTTTAAAAATTACAAAGTTAGTCCAAACTTTTATGTAGGCATTACGTTTTGGTTATTAAAGTTAAATTTAAAAGTTAGTCCAAACTTTATAAAATATAAAAAAATTAAATGAATTTAATGCAAGGGACTAAAAGCGCAACATGTACACAAAAGTTTAAATTAATTTTGTAAAATTTAAAGTATAAGAACCAAACATGCAATCTGGTTAAACCATAATGACTATTTATGCAATTTCCTCTAATTTATATACATATAGCTTATCGATATCATGATTTTCAAATTTTTATAATTAAATTTTTATAAAGAAAATAATGAGACGATAGATATAATAACATTGGGTTAATTAGTAGGGTAAGGGTTGAGCAATATACACTACAAAATTATAGATTGAAAGGCCCATATCAAATTTATTTATTTATTTATTTATTTTAAGAACCATATCAAGTATCTTGTAGGATTTTGTGTCTCCCGCCACAATAAAACAACCGACCCTACTTCCCACGCACCCAAATCAGGATTTGTTAACTACCGTATTTTCTAGTGTCTCCAATATTTTAATAGCAAAAAGTAATATTTCATCCTTACAAATGATACAATCTTTGTTTTGTGATTTTAGTGTGATGAATGTTGTGTTAATATAATTGTGATTTACGTAATATTTGATGAGATCTTAATATACATTGGCGCGGTTAGGAGATGGAGACCACGTAAATTTCTGTTCAAGATTATTATAATTTCGAACACTCACGTTGTGTTTTCAAAGTTTAATAAATAAAAGAAAAAAAGAGAAAATATAATTATTAAAAGAGCATGAAGAAAGCATAAGAGAAATATATAATGTGATTTTGTGTTATAGAATTCGAAGAAAACTAAAAAAAACATAGGTGATATATGTTGATCAAATCTGTTATCTGTGCCTCAATTTTGTGATTACAGAGGCTATGTTATTATTCCTTTTATTATACTAAAGTAGAAGGATAATATAAGTCGATGATAAAACCTTATGTTTGTATTTGATTATTTTCTCTAGAATATGTTCATTGTGGAAGGAAAGTTAGAAGAGGGACTATTAAAAGTCAATCTGTCTTTTTATTTCCACTTTCTTCTATTAAAAAGCTAAGTAACACAAATCTCTCTAATTTTGTTTATTACATTTTAGTTCTCTCTTTAAAAAAACTCATGAAACACAACGTAAACTAAAGTTCTAAAGTGAAAAACCCTGATGTGGTCTAAAGGGTTGAGCCTCTGGCACGGGTTACACTAATTACTAGTAATATATTGTTATTGATAATCAATGATAATTAAGATCAGCAACACTTGATCCAGTAGCAACAAATGGAATCAACAACTTATCAATTGAAACTAATTAGGAGTAACTGATCAACATGTGTTGATCGGTGTTAACTAACATTAATGGCAACTTGATCGTTAGTGGAAACTTGGTTTATTAGCAACAACTACTCGTTAATGGTAACTTGGTTGTTAGAAGTAACTGAGTTAGTGCTAATAGAGTTTTTCCAAAGTGGTTCTTATATTAACTATTATAAGTTATAGCTATCGGCTGTTGTATTCTTTCACAAATAGTTACAACACTTCATGATAAATATTATGATTGTTCAAACTCTGTTAAACTTATTTGTTTGGTTTGTTTAACAACTTTGTTTTCACTAAGAATTCGTTAGTTCTTGGGTTTGAACCATCACAATATGACATATATTCTTGGGTTAGTCACTTAGACCTAGTTGGTTGGCTAAGGCACGATGTATTGCGTATGTGGTTTGTGAGCAAAAGGGGTGTGTTCGTTCTCGAGCAAAAGGACGTGGTGGTATAAGATGCTAATGCTCTATGAGAACCTGTAGACAAAAGAAACTAAGTAATGTTATACTTATAACTCCTATAATCTTTGGTTGGAAGCTTTCATATATCGACAATTGACACGGTGCATCAAATTGACCTTTTCTTCCTCGTGTTCTATAATATAGGAGTAGAACGACATGCCCTAAAAATCTGTAAGGGAGCGTTTGGTTGGAAGAAATGACATGAAATTGAATTGAGAAACTAGTATAATTTTCAAGTAAAATTATGTTTGAGTGAGCAATTAAAAGTAAACCCAAGGGAATGTTTCACCTCAAATTTCCTTGATTGTGAGATTTCAAAATCCTTCCACCTAGAGAGGGAATTTCAAATCACACAACCAAGGGAGTTTGAAGGGGAATATTCTCCTGGTTTTACATTTCATTAATAATTTTACTTGAAAATTATACTAGTTTCTCAATTTCATTCCATTTAATTCCATTCTTCCAACCAAACGCTCCCAAAGGCATGTGAGGAGCATTAATTTAATGGATATGGTGTCAAGTGTAAGGTACCTTTGAACATCTTGATAATTAGGACAAGATAACAACTTAAAAATCTCTCTCTTGTTTTTTGTTAGCCCTTTTGGTTGACTTCTCTTCACAAATGACTCTAGGGGGGGGGGGGGGGGGGGGGGTAGACGATTACCCAGAGCTTTTATCTTCTCAGAGCCCAAAACTTTTAAATTCTTTTATATTATATATATATATATATATATACATACATACATATATATATATACATATACATACATATATATACATATATATATATATGTATATACATATATATATATATACATATATATATATATATATACACATATATATATATATATACATATATATACATATATATATATATATATATATATATATACATATATATATATATATATATATATATATATATATATATATATATATATATATATATATATATATATATATTCAAAAAAAGCCTGTAGCTTATTAACAAACTCGTTAACAAACCCAATAACATTTTAATTACTATAGCCTATTAGACCTTACATTAGATCCTATTAAGCTTGATACCATTTACCCAATCTAAACCCAATTTGATACAATAATACCTAATTTAAAAAAAAACATTTAAGATTTCGAGGGGCAGAAGTGAGAAGAGCGATTAACGATCGACTTTTACACTTTGATCTCATTATTAAACAAGATATTTGTTTTAGACTTTTTTATACGTAGTATTATATGGGTCTATTTTTGTTCTCGCACCGGACCGGCCCTGCTTCTCTTAAGAAACATAAGTATTTACCGAAGTGTGATTCAAGGCAAAAGAAAAAAAAATGCAGAAACGGCTATTTTCATCACAATTTTGCAATAAATGCAAATTTGTAGTAAAATTAGGTTTAAAAAAATAATAAGACAACAAAATGGAGAAAAAAATTACAATCATTAAACTTATCACAACATATAAAAAGTGGATAGTTCAATTGGAAACAACTTTAATTGACCCGTCACACTTTAGTAAGAGCGACGACTAAATAAATCTAATTAATTTATATATTGAAATCCACATTTAAGAAAAAGGTTCATATCAATCCCGAAATTTATTCTACACACTCCGATCGAGTTCTTGAAGATGTGAACACTTGGTCACTCAAAACGTTTTCTAAATATATATATTTTCACTTTTTCCAATTGAAAATGATTATTCAGTCAATGCAAAACTAATTACATATCACACATAATTAACTTTTATTTGTTACATATGTACACAAAATAGTTTACAACACAACTAGAAATAAGGTGGTAAACAATATTTTATATAGCAACAGATAAACACTAGTTCAATACCATTTACGTATTAGACCATTGTGAAAGAAAGAGAAGCACGTGAACCCAACATTGATATTATCAGTTCGATCAGCCTCTCTCCACTCCCCTCTCACACCCCTCTTTCTCTCCTATGGGCAACTGTTATTATCTTTTATCGTAACATCTGCAGCATGTCCTCGTATCTCTTATGCATCGACCTAATGGCACCTCAAGTGCATCACGTTGAAGATGGTCATAAAGTGAATGAGTTCATCACATCATTATATTTATAAAGCTAAAGATAAACAACTATTCTTTAACCTTTAAGACTCTAACCCAGATAAAATTAAAAAAGTCATTTCCGTCAAGTGTAAAGTTATTTCATTAAAATGGTTAACGGTGACCTATATATCACTTAATTGATATTTAAACAAATAATATATAAGCAAACAATAAAAAGAATAAATATTGCGTATATAAAATAGTAAAATATACCTTTTAATATGATTTCTTAAATTTGCACTTTCTATTGCACTTACCTAAAATTGCGTATGAGTGCTCAAATATTCAAAAGATGATAACAAACACATAGAAATACGTGGAAATGGTTGTCGTTTTGGAGACAATTGTTTTTTCTTTATAGTGGACTTATTTAGCCTATTTTTTAATTCATAGTTCTATAACACTTGTACAAATGACTTGCGTTAATGAATTTCATAGCTATACGTATTTTTTTAGTGTAAAAGCATGTATTACAATTTTTTTTAAAAAATTACTATAAAATGCAAAAGGTTTTTCTTCCATCTCTAAAAATCTTCAAGCCATATTCATTACACATCAGATTCCTCTAAATCTATCGGTTTTTCTTAAAGTGAGAAAATAACTGTCCAAATTCCTTTTTTTTTTTTTGTGAAATTCCTCTAGTTGTAATTATTTATTTCAATCAAATTCACAATTAGAATTTAATATATTTTCAATAAAATCAAAAAATACAAATTTTATTAAAAATTAAGATAAAATTATTACATTAGTAAAGTAGCTACTAATTTGTATGATGAACGTAAGTTTGAGCGATGTGTTTAGATCTATTCTAAGGCTCTCAAGAGTGTCTTGAGACCGTAGCTTGAAAATAACACTTTCACTTACTTCTTTCTCGTTCAGAGCATCCTTCACATACTCAAGTTAAATCAGCACCCCTTGTCCTTCTTCAGAACCATTTTGTGCAATATAATAAAAGTTTATACGATGCTTTTAATTGTCTTCGGGTGTGTTTGTTATGAACTAGCCTTTTATGCACATAACCACTAGACAAATGGATGTTTACAAATGAAGATTAAAAAAATGCTACACTATGAGATTCGGTAGTGTTGCTTTTGAATGTCAAAGTAAAACACAACTAAGATACTTTAAGATACCTAGAAAGCATGTGAAATCTTACTTATAAATCACTTAAACATTTATACTTCCTCCTATTAAGGAGAAGCTCTATTCACCCCCCAAACTCATTAAGTCATTATATAATAGTTATATCAATAATAATACAATATATAATCATTTATCTTTAAAGTTAATATAAACCAATTTTTCACTACATATTCCAACACTTTTATGTATACTTGATATGTATAATTTTAAAAGAAAAATATACATCAACAAAGTGCGTTGATGAAAGATATTGCACACACAGATAGATAATAAGAAAAAATAAAAAACCAAAGGATCTGTGGCTTATCGGTAGCAGAGGCGTCCTAACAAAAGTGATTGTGATTTAACTCTCACGATAGATTAAACTATGTTTTAGTAGTAAGTTTAGAGGGTGTGAGTCATATAATTTATAAATGATTAAGTGCTGAATCAATAAAATGTTTGAACCATTAAGTATCAGACCATTAAGATGTCTGAATTATTAAGAGTTAGTATATCGTTTAACTATTCAAAGGCAAATGTCTGACCAATTCAGATAAATGGTATTAACCATTCAGCATTAGATCTTTTAATCATTCAACATTAGTATAGTGTTTAACCATTCAGAGGCAAATGTCTGAAGCATTCAAACATTTATTCGCGAAACAAACAATCTGAACCATTAAATGCTGAACCATTTAGACATCTGAATCATTAAAAGGCTGATTCAAATGCTGCCAAACAACCTCTTAGTTGTTTGATAGATAACAAATCGTTGTTTGTCCGTTATCGAAGACAACTCAAGTTTTTTGGTCGGTGAAAATTAGAAATGTGGAAAGAAGCCTTTGGGTTGGTGAGGGCCATGTGGATGAAGACCCGACAAAAGGTCGCCGTAGCAGAACCGGTGCTAAACCGGTAATCGCGGAGGTGTGGGCGTTTCTGACTTTTCAAAATAATATGGTCTTCACTTCAGGTGGAAATATAAAAATAACTTAATAAATTATAAATATTATTTAATTAGTTTAATTAAAAGTGTAAAAAGAATCAGGTGATGCGCATTGTAGCACTTTTTATTGGGGAAGCCGTTGATTGCGGTTGTTAAAATATTTGAACACGGTCTACTTTTTTGACCATTTGCTTTCCTTCCCAAAGTCGATATTCTACTTCTCCGTACACTAAAATTTATGTTTTTATTTCTTTATTTATTTATTTGGTACTAATTACTGAGGCATTTTTTAGACATTGAATAGGTTTATTGGAAACAAAATGAGAAATGACTCTGTTAATTCTAAATCTAAAAACTGAGTTTGAAAATAGTTAATACATATTGAGTTTTATAAAAAAGTTTATTTGTAATAATATGGTTTAAGTTGATTATCATTTTTACATTTAATTAGTAGCGTAAATGACAATCTACTTGGCCCATAAGGGTGGTGGGTGTGGTGTTAACGGGGTGAATCAGAAGGGTGAGATGGGAGTGTGAGAGAGTGTGAAGTGGTAGCGGGACAAAATGAATCGAGAGGGAGAAATGTATATTATTACCGAAGTGGAAAGAAACAAAGAAGGCGGGATGTTGTTGGAGGGAACGACGACATGAAAAGTGACGTGACACTAGGTACTGGCTAGAAAATAACGCTCGCCTTCGGTATCACCCAAAGCCTTCTATACCAAACACAACCACCGCCTGAATATTCTTGATAAAGTATTTTAAAGTTTAAGGTTGTTTAATGATTTTTAAACTTTTTTGTAACTTCAAATTTTTATATAAAAGCAGGTTAACAATACTTTGTACAAAGGAAAACCAACTCCTTTTGTTTTCTTTTAACAACAATATTTTACTCCTAAATATCAATCAAATAATTTAGTACTTTTAAATATTTGAGCCCACTATCACTCGGGGAATCAACAATCACTAGACCACTTCAGCATGACCAACTGACTCGCATGGTTATTTAGATTTAAAAAAAAATGATAAATTTCGCTCACAAAGATGATTACAAGCTAAATAGAAAACATAATTTTAATAAGTGAGAGTAAATGGAGATTGATGTGTAAATTGAGTGTAACTAGTATTAAGAATTTCCGCGTTGCGACTGGGCGTAAAAGTATATCAAATAGCACTAGTTTTACATCACCATTAATGACCATCAATACTGAAAAACTCGTATTAAAAAAAATAAAAATGAGAAAATTAAAACTAAATGAAAAGTAGACGTAAAAATGAAACCCTCACGTTGCAGTGTTAACTCGTAAAGTTTAAAACGAATTATTTATAAAAGTTGAAAGTATGGGGAACCAAAATTGAAAGTAAAAAATTATATTAAGTTGTAGAAGGTGTAAAAGAATTATGATTAAAAGTAATAAAAAACCCTAAATAGAGTACAACCCACTAATGCTTAGGTACAACCCATAATGCACAAATAAAATTATAATTAGTAAGTTATATGATAATTAATATGTTAAATATGTAAAAGTTATTGAGAGTACAACCTTTTAAAGCCTAAAGTACAACGAAAATACACCAATCAAATTAGTAATTAGTATTATACTAATTATGTTGATTATGCAAGTCTTATTGCTATTAAAAACTAACTAAGGTTATACATGACATATATTATCAATTATTAAGTCATAGGAGTGTTAAAAACCATGCAAATGATCTAAAAAAAATACTTTTACATGGTTTTTTTAATATAAGTATTAAACTCATTTAAAGAATTTAACATTATTTCATTTTATATAACTCATTTAAACAAGTTATGTATGAATCGGAGGGTGTTTACATATGCGTTGCCATAATCATTACAGCTTGAAGAATATTAACTGTATTGCATAATAAGATAATCATTCGTTCAAAGTTTCTGATAGGTAAGTTATTTTATGTTTTTATCTTGCTATAGCTTTTGGTTACATGCTTCTTTACATCTAGTTATTTTTATCATAAACAATCATAATATTAAAAATAAGAATCAATATCCTTGTACACTTGTCAAATGATGGTTAAATGCACAACCAAAGCCCATGTGATCATAATATTGTATGTTTTGATATAACTTTTGATTTTACATTAGACAGGTTTACAGCCTCTTCACGTTTCCTTTTTTTTTTTACTCTATTTTTCGTTCACGATTATTAAGCATTATTCATTTTAAACTAATAGAGTGTAAGATGTTAAAACTGAATAAATATTATTGATAGATTTGGTTACAATATATAGATAATATAATATAAATCCTAAAACCTAATTGGGCCCGTAAACTCATATTAATAACCCTATTAATATTATCTAATATAAAGTTTACACATATGAGGTCGATGGTTAAGTTGTCTTGTGAAAAATGTATGTATAGTTAAACTTTTTTGGAAAGCATAAACGATTATATTGATGAATATGTATTTTTGACAAAACAACTTTCCAGTGTGCGTGTTTACCTTTTAAAATGAAACGAAATTCCAATCAAATAAATCTTAAGGCGGCATATTTTGTAAAAGCACATGTGTATCATGTTTGCAAATTCAGAATCCATCTTTGATCTCAATCTTTTTCAACTAACAAATCACGTAGGTCTAAATTTTAGGTGAAGTGACATGCACATGTGCATTGAATGAAAAACACAAGCATGCACATATGCAATGGATCATGGATGAAACCATATGCATACACAATGTTGATCACAAAACACTTGTGATATACATGTTATATACAAGCCAAAACAACCACATCACACTCGCGCTTCATATATTTAACGATAAGGTTACCATGTTTCTTACGAGTACTAGGGTTTCACAGTTGTTACTTTGTGATCATATAATACGAAGTTGGCATGGGGGTGATACCATGGTGACGTAGTTCCATATTCTTTCTATCTTCGACAACAAACATTGTATGTGGCTATGTGTGGTGGGTGTGAACGAAAAACAAAGAGCATCCACCATTAAAAATAATCAGTGAAAGAGAGGTAAGGCATGAGGGGTGCATTTAAGGATGTGATCGAATGAGTGTGCATAAATATATTC
This sequence comes from Flaveria ramosissima, assembly GCA_025215565.1. Classification (NCBI taxonomy): domain Eukaryota; kingdom Viridiplantae; phylum Streptophyta; class Magnoliopsida; order Asterales; family Asteraceae; genus Flaveria; species Flaveria ramosissima. The sequence continues at coordinate 3,874,365 of CM046036.1, forward strand.
ACATGGTCACTTATTTTCGTGTTTTCTTATGTACCAACAAGGAAGCAATAGATATATAATGATTCATCGGTTCTCGTTGTTCTAAATAAAGTAAAATATCAGCTGATCAGTTTATTGTTAAAAGTTTCATGTAGGTGTCTTAACTATGAAAATATCAAATTGTGTCACATAAAATCATATTTGTTTGCACTAAATCCACCTAGAACGACTTTGAATAACAATAAAATTGTTAAATGCAAAGTATTATAAAGTTGTATACTTTGTTTGACGAAATTTTAAAACCAACATAAAATTCAAATGCTGCTTTATGAACCACATAAGTATAAAATAGTTCTTATAGTTAGAGTTGGTAGCAAATGAGATAGATGTGAAGGGAATGAATTATTTATTTGTCACATATCGAGTGTTTTCTTTTGGCATACAATGATAATTCTTGAATTAAGATTATTCCGATCTATAATGAATCTATATAAAGGAAACGACAGACTACTTATTAGTTTCACATATAAAAACTAGGGACGTCTTACCTTTAATGCATTTATTTTAATAAATAATCAACGATCGTTATTGTTAGATACAAATTAATTAGGTAATATGTATGGATTGTCCTATTGTGTAGATGGACCTTTACCTTTTAGGGTTTCTTATCTAATTTATCTATTATTTAAACTACAAAAGGGTGATAAAAATATATTTATTCTTGCAAAGTATTCCTTATTTTGCATTTATCTTCTATATCTATGTCAACAAATGATTCTTTTTATCTCGTCACCACTACCCATAGATAGGTTGTGGATTACGAGCAAAACCTAGGTAAAACAGTTACCCACGTTACATCAATGTTTATTGTGTTTATTTATCGGATATCCATGTCAATTAGCTTTTCCAACTAATTTGTAGTCTATCTAAAAACAAGGTTTGTTTCATCGTGAGCGCTAGCAAACCGATTTAGACTAAACAGTGTGACAATCATATCATTATCATTTATCATTGTCTCTACTTCAAATTATCTATTTTTACATGCTTTCTATCTTTTCTTTGCATCAACAACCAACAAAAACCGCTTTTTCTTTCTTGTCTTGCAATAACTATTGGACAACCTCATTGTTAGTGTGGTACCAATTGTGAGATATAAGTGATGTATTTATATTCTAATTTACTTCATCACTAATGTTTCTCATGTTGTTTATGTTAATGCACTTCAATACCCAAAAAAAACCCGACTAACTTAGTCTTGAATGTTCCATAACGAGTATTCACCATATGTTATCGCACATCGGAATCAATAAACTATAACCACATAATAACCGTTCAAAAATCTTTCACTCGTCACGCGGGTGTTACTAATAGTAGATTAATAGATTATGTTACGGTATTAGTCAGTCCTATTGTATATTTGAAACATTATAATATTTTTATGTAACTTATGTGTCATTACTTGTAAACATGTAAACACATCCATGTGTTTAAACCCAATAAAATAAAAGAAAAACCACCGATCTTTCTGAGTAAATGAAACCCAACAAACTCACATGCTTTGCTCTCTTTTGCCCACCTGTTCATACTCACAAACACCCTTCATATTTCAATTTATATTTCCCAACTAGCTTTAGTGAACCCGTGTATTACACGGGTTGAATAAATAAAATATTAAATATAATAAAATTTATTAATTATTAAATAATATGTGATTTAAATTATGTATGAGTAAGTACTATAAGTAATAAAACAATAATATCAACTTTTAAAAATTTATTTTTATACTTTCTTTGTTTTTACAAAAAAATAAATCAAACATTTCGTTTCAAAACAAAACATATTTAAAAAAATGTCCTTTTTAAAATATTTCATGTTTTAAAAAAAGTATGTGTACGTTGTTGAAAATTTTCTTTTTATAAAAATTTGTTTCTCTAGAAATAAACATTAATAAAAAGATCTATTTCTTAATCTTTTTAAAAATAGCTTATAATCAAAAAATAGAATTAAATAATAATTAGTAATTAATTGAGTTATTTAATAGGAGAGAGAAGCGGGAAAATTTTATTAAGAGTGAATGTAGTGTTGCCATGTGGCATCTCTAGTTATCATTTTATGACATGTGGCATCTCTAGTTACCTTTTTATTAGAATAAGAAGATAATTAGCTCAAATAAATATCAATAAACAAACATTTAATTCATCAAAATGCATTTTATTAATCTCCACTTTTGGCATCTTTCCCTTTCATCTTCTCCATATATACTACCCCTTTCTTCCATCTTCTTCCCCAACTCTCATCTCTCTAAACCCTCATTCACTCTGCTAATTTACACCACCATTGTTGTTTAAACCCACCAAATTTCTTCGATTCGTGTCGAAAACGAAGAAACAAAACCCAATTGAAATGGGTTTCACTTGTTCAATGGTAATCACTCTGTTTCTGCTTGTGGGAGTTGTACCTTTGGCTTTAGCAGGAGGACATGATTATGGTGCAGCTTTAAGCAAAAGCATTTTGTTCTTTGAAGCTCAGAGATCCGGTTATCTTCCTGGTAATCAAAGAGTTAAATGGAGAGGCAATTCAGGGCTCTACGATGGCAAAATCAATGGGGTAAGCTTCAATTTCATTTCTAATCGGCAAATGTCATGTTAGATTCAAACTTAAACTGTTGAAATTCGTTTCAAATTGGATAACATTTTGGTCATTTCTTATTTGAATTTTGATACTTTTGGGTTTCTAGCCCCATAGACTGTGAGTGGGTCTTGGATAGTAATTTGTTGGTAAGTGGCAGACTTTTAATGGTTTAAATGTTTGAATGTTCAGTATTTATGATTCAAACTGTTTGTCTCGTGAGCAAATGGTTCAGATATTTGTCTTTGAATGTTTAATCATTATACTAATGCTGAATGGTTAATAACACTTATCTGAATTGGTTAGAAATTTGTCTTTTAGTTAAACGATATACCAGCTTTTAATGATCCAGACCTGTAATTGGTTCAGACCTCTTATTGGTTTAGCAAATAATCATTCAGAAATTGTGAAACAGTCTTTAAGTCGTAAATTTTGTTTTTAGTAAAATTGGTTTTGCTATAGAAAAGGGGATGCGGTGCAGCTTGTTGACTGTTTGTCTGTCAGTTTATTGTAATGGTTTGTTTTATTTGCGGTTAACAATATGAAATTTGAAAAATTGAAGGTGGATCTGGTGGGAGGGTACTATGATGCAGGGGACAATGTGAAATTCGGGCTTCCGATGGCGTTTACGGTGACGATGATGTCGTGGAGTATTATCGAATACGGGAGTCAAATGGGTGCGAGTGGTGAGCTTGGGCATGCTATGGATGCTGTGAAATGGGGTACTGATTATCTCATGAAAGCTCACCCTCAACCTCATGTTCTTTATGGAGAGGTACTCTTTCAACCTCTGTTTATTGTTTGTTTTATTTTGTTTTGTTTTTAGTTGTTAGTAATCAGTAATGTTTTATGTTGTTTTGTAAGTATGCTTGGGAGTTAGTTAATGGAAGTTTATGTATGTTGGTTTATATAATTATTTTATACCAAAGGGAATTGCCCATTGGTATGTAGACTTGATAATAAGTTAAATGGCGAAGGTTAGATGGCGAAGGTTCGAGTCTTGCTTGAGACATTGGTGGTATGAAGTAGATTTAGACAGTTAAAAAAAATAAACTAATTCATAAAATTATGAAAATCGAATATGAAAACGTAACAAGGTTTGTTTTGATATTTTTTTTTGTTTTCTTTGTAAAAACAAGTTTTTCTAATGATTTGTGAGTCTTAAGAAATAAGACTTACATGTATGATAAAAGTAATATTTTACATCATTTTCTTTGTGAGAACAACATAATGTTGTTAAAAAGTACACTTATGGAGGCGCGGTGTTATGGGACCAATAATTTAAAACTGAAATAACGGTTATTATTCTTGTATCGTAGCTTTAATAGTGAGTGATAGTGATATAAATATTGTTTTTTTTTCTGATTTGTTGTTTAATTAACGGCTTCTTATAGGTGGGAGATGGTAACACCGACCACTATTGTTGGCAAAGGCCAGAGGACATGACAACTTCTCGATATGCATACCGAATTGACCAAAACAACCCTGGTTCAGATCTTGCTGGAGAAACTGCCGCCGCCATGGCAGCTGCCTCTATCGTCTTCCATCGCTCTAACCCCGCTTACTCTCGAAAGCTTCTCACTCATGCCTATCAGGTTAGTTTAGCCTCTTTCACCATTCTATTTTTGGTCCATTAATCAATATTACTAAAACTTAAATTTTTTAATGTATAATTGTGCAAGGCTGCATTACATAAAGTAAAAATAAAAAAAATTAAAGAAAAGAAAAGAAAAGGAATACTATGACCAATGCGTAAGTTAGTAAAAGTAGGCGTGCGTTAGCAAAAGCAGTTGGTGTGAAAACAGTTACAGTTATCAACTTTATTGTGTGGCAGGTTGTTGGTGGTTTAAGTTAGCAGAGTTAGCTAGGTGCCCACCTTTGCACCTATCATACAATAGTCATTTTTTACACTCTCCTTTTTCCAGACCTACAATTTATAAATCCAGAGTAGCATACAACTTCTAATGCACATCATGCAGATTACTTGCATCACTTCTCTGTATCTAACAATTTATGTTCTGCCCATAAAGTAATACTTTTGTCATGTACACTGATGTCATTTTACAAGTTAATCACGTTCCATAACATGTTAGGTAGTAACTAAAAGTTTTAGTGCCGTTTAAAAAATAAATAAATAAACGTTTTAGTGACCAACTATACTGATGTTAAAATGTTAGGATTTTCTAAAGTAAAATTGTATGTTTAATTCTTACCGACTATAAGTATGATGATTTTTTTAAAATTAAATGTGTGTTCATTGGTAAAAAAACTAAAAGTTTATAATAGTTCAAAACGATGTTATGTAATCAAGTAAGTTTATTTCTATCTGATACGTTAGCTTGTGACTAAACAGACGACTTTGATGGTTTTTTAATAAGTCAAAATGGATCGGTTTTGGTTTTAACTTGTAAACAATTGGTTAGAAACATAGCATTTTAAATAGTATTTTTGTTTTTTTATATTAGCTTTCAATGTATGATATTAATTTGTAACAGAACCAGAACCATGTTATCAATGCTTAAATATTTAAACCATTAAATGACTTATTTGAAGCAAAAATTGAATTCATATTTACAAAAGTGGCAGTAAATTCAAAGTAGTGAGGAACAGTTAGCTGTACAACATTTAATGCATTCGGTACATACACCAAAATAAAAAGTGCACGAGCAAAAAGAAAAAGAAAAAGCAAAGGCAATTGTGTAGTTTACAATTTCGCATAATAACTGCTATTGAATACAGACCGTTGATGTTAACTCATCAAAAATCTAATTTAATTCTATACTGTCGGTGGTACCACCGAATCACACCCTATTCACCACATTCTATTTCCTATTTTACCCCCAACGTTTGTTACTAATTACAACTATTTTTTCTTCAGCTATTCGATTTTGCGGATAAATACAGGGGCAAATATGACAGTAGCATTACTGTGGCCCAGAAGTACTACCGATCAGTCAGTGGATACGCTGTATGTGATCACAATCTCATCCCAACTACCTATTTTAAGTTTTTTAACAACCTTTTGGTGAAATTACATATTTACCCTTTATTTTTTTGTTTTTTTTTAATGGGCAGGATGAATTGCTTTGGGCAGCTGCTTGGATGTACAAGGCAACAAACAATGAGTACTACTTGGATTATCTTGGCAAAAACGGAGACGCGCTTGGTGGGACCGGGTGGGCTATGACAGAGTTCGGTTGGGACGTTAAGTATGCCGGGGTTCAGACCCTTGTAGCTAAGGTATTGACACTATTATTTATATAACTGGTCTGGTTGATTACTTTTCATCTGACTTTATGTAAAGTGGTTGGTTAGACAATCTGGAGCGGTTGTTGGATCAAATTTTAAAAAATTTAATTTTTGTTACCTTTCCTAATCTAAATTTTGTTTATTTCAAGATTCATATTTTGTTTACATTACAATCCATATCAGGATGTAAGTTAGCTTTGAATTTTGTTTTAAATTAGTTATTTCATATATATTAAACATTTAATAATTAGGTATGATGTTATTCTGTTTTTAAACTCTGCTCGACTTAAGGAAAATTGTTTGATAACCAATCTTGTTATGAAAACATTGAATATTGGTTATTAAAATTGTGGTAATAAGATGTAACAATCTTATGTAGTATTATGAAATATGAAAAACATAGATTTCACATAGTTACATAATAAGCAAAATTTGTAACCATATTTTAATGATTTTGTATTTTTGGTTGATTTTATATAGTTCTTAATGGGAGGGAAAGCAGGCAGCCATGCTTCAGTATTTGGAAAGTACCAACAAAAAGCAGAATCTTTCATGTGTTCATGTCTTGGCAAGAGTAGTCAAAATGTTCAAAAAACTCCTGGTGGCTTAATCTACAAGCAAAGATGGAATAACTTGCAGTTTGTCACAAGTGCATCTTTCCTACTCACCGTCTACTCCGATTACTTAACATCTGCCCGAAAATACCTGCATTGTTCTTCGGGCAGCGTCGCCCCCTCAGAGCTACTCGCGTTCGCCAAGTCACAAGTAAATAAAATATTGCCTGATATTACTACTTCTAAGTTGTAAACATTAGAAGTAGTTTTAAAGTTGTTGTCTTTTTAGGTGGATTACATTCTTGGAGACAATCCAAGGGCAACAAGTTACATGGTTGGATATGGAAACAACTACCCGAAACAAGTTCACCATAGAGGCTCATCTATAGTTTCGGTTAAGGTTGACCCGTCATTTGTTAGCTGCAGAGGTGGTTATGCAACATGGTTCAGTAGAAAAGCAAGTGACCCGAATCTTTTGACTGGTGCCATTGTTGGTGGGCCTGATGCTTATGACAATTTTGCTGACCATAGAGACAATTATGAGCAGACTGAGCCTGCTACTTATAACAACGCCCCGCTTCTTGGTATTTTGGCTCGGCTACATGGTGGTCATAGTGGTTACAACCAACTGCTTTCTGGTATGTTTCAGTTTGTGTTCATTAGATGATTTTGTTTCAAGTTTCTTTTGATTAAATGAATAAATGTGTGTGATATTGCTTGCAGCTGAAATTCCTGTTGCTAAGCCTATTGCTGTTCAACCGCAGCCTAATCCAGTTAAAGAAACTCCATCTGCAGGTACGCGTTAAACTTATTCAAGATCTTGTATCTACTTTCTTTGAAAAATTTGTGATGAAAGTATTAAAAAAGCTGCTATCTTTTTAAAAAATACTAATTCAAGATTCTATTTTTATTTTCTTTAGCTCCCATTGCAATTGAACAAAAGACAACAACTTCATGGGTGGCAAATGGGAAAACATACTACAGATACTCAGCCATAGTTACAAACAAATCAGGGAAGACAATCAAGAACCTTAATCTATCCGTCTCTAAACTCTACGGTCCTATATGGGGTTTAACCAAGAGCCCAAGCGGTTCATACGGGTTCCCAACATGGGTTAGTTCATTGGCAGCAGGCAAAAGCATGGAGTTTGTGTACATTCACTCTGCTTCACCTGCAGAAGTCTCAATCTCAAGTTACACGTTGGCATAAGTCAAGATCAAGCACATGATCAATAGACGAATGCAACTGAAGTAAACTTTTATGGGGTTTTAATGCTTTGTGCAGCCATAGTAGAAGCTACCAACTACCAAGGATTGGTGTTTTTAGTTGTGTTTTTTTCGGTTTTTTTATGTTTTTAAAGGTGTGTGAGAATAGAGGAAGAAAGGAGTGAAGAGAGGGCTTAAAAGAAAAGCTCTCCTCCTCTTTCTATAACCTCTTCTATTAGCATAGAGGGTGAATTATATAGATTAGAGTTGTTTTTCACTTCAAATTAGCTTGTTGAAGTCATTGTCACTTGTTTTTGGTGTGATTTATGGTGTAAATTTGGCAACACCTTATGTTCCAATATGAATGTAGATTGTGCAATGCATTCACATCTTTTTTAACTTGTTTTTTGCTTCTATTTGTTATGTTTCAAAAGTTATCCAAATCATTTAAAACCTAACGTGTTATGCCCTTTTCAATAGCATTATCAACCTTGAAAACAAAAAGAAAGAACCTCACAAAATCTCAAAAGTTATGGTCTTGAAGACTACAAGCAAAAATTTTCAAATATTACATATAATTCTCTTTAACAGTTAAAATTGGCGCCAACAAGTTATGTTATTAAATGAGATTTATAAAAAGAAAAAGTTTAATTAAAATTCTAGTACATAAAAACAGTTACTTTTGCTTTACTCCTTTTTCTTTTGGAAAAGCAAGAGGATTTATTATACATTAACAAAGTGTTGGTTCAGGCTCCAAAACACACTAAAAAACTCGCGTATAGAGATTATGTTACTACTTTCAAACTCACTCTATATATAAATAGGAAAAAGTAAAAACCTTGCACCTAAGGAAAAGGAAAACAACCTACTCACTATTCACTACTTTGACTCAACAAACCATAACTCTTCAAATAAAAAATAAAAACATACTACTAAAAATAGGGCATGTACCCTACTTGACCCGATTGTGAATGACCCGACTTTGACCGCATCAAGATTAATCCTTATATTTTACCCTTTAATTTTGGGTCAGTCATGCTTCTTGCTCCTTGATTGAACCAAACAGGTTCTTTGCTCGTTATTCGCCTCCACATATGTGGCATCTTCTTGCTTCGGTCTTCTCTACAAGTCACCTCACACGACTTGTCTCTTGCTTGATCGATTCAACGTAGATCCAACTCACCTCTTCCTCTCTTTCCGGTACCATTGTTTCAGCTCTCGGCCCCTGCATTTTCATTCCCATCTCTTCTGTCCTTTTCCTTTTCTAAATTTATGTTTTTTTCTCAGTGACACAAAAACATGCTCTTTGGAGACGTAAGCAATAGTTGAGAGAACTCTTTTCTTGCTTTTCGGAACAATCAAAATAAAAACCAAACACCGTAATAACCTTGTTGTTTCTCTATTATAATTTTGTTACTTTCTGACCTCCGCAAACATAGCACAAGTTTGCTCACCTTTTTTTCCTTTGTGTTCGCAAACCCTTCTCCGCGAACACAAAACTAGTTTGTTTCTTTCTCCGTTTGCAAATCTTGCCACTCCTCTCGGTCACACCTAATGAATCACACAAATTTGTCTATTCCCACCCTTTTTTTTCTTCTCAATCAATTCACACAGAATCTTTATTCGTTGAACCACAAAGGTTTTGGTCCCTCGATCACAAAGATCAAGTGATCAACACACTTCTTGGTTCACCCAGAACCCTTTTCTGTCTTCGATGTCGTCTCCTTTTCAAAGCCCAGTCCTCTCGATCACCCAGAATCTGCTAATATTCCACTACTTTGACTCGACAAACCATAACTCTCTCAAATAATTAAAAAGAACTTGCGACTAAAAACAATACTCCAAATGACCCGTACCCAACTTGACTCGACTGTGAATGACCCGACATGACCCAATCAAAATTAATCCCTACACACAGACAATTGTTTCTTTAAATTAAATAAATTAAAATAATAACACTTCAGTTCACAGTATATTACAAAATACTAAATCAAATAAACATAATATAAGTGTAGAAGTATCATACTACATCGTGGTGGATAAATTATCTTGAAATATAACACAACTGTACAGTAGCATAAAATAGAAGATTAATGTTCAAAACATACATTGTTGCAAAAGGTGATAGAAAAACATTAATCAAGCAGAGGAGACACCATTTTGTGCAGCAATTCACTTTTTGTTAAGAGTCTTGTACATGTTATCGATTACATCCTGCAAAGAAAGGCACAGTATTTAATCAGAAAAATTATAACTAAAAATGTTATTCTAGTAAAAATAAAAACAAAAGCATATTATATATATGTATACCTGGTAATATTTGAGCATTTGAGGCCTTTTCTTCTTGAATGTCGGGGTCAGAAGGTCGCGTTCCATGTCAAAAGGTACAGGGTCAAGGTGGACTGCTTTCACGAATTCAAAACCCTTTAACTGCAAGACAGTTACAGTTTTAACATAATTTAGAAAAAATATATAGAAGCACATTTAGTGTTTTAAAAGTGAGATATAGGAAATAACCTTTTTCTCTTTGCCAATTCTGGTGAGCTCTCCCAGTATGTATTCTTTAATCTTTGGATTTTCACATAGGGATTCAAAATCCCCAGAGATATTATGTGTTTCAGCATAATGTTCGACTGCTTGCTTATTTGGGTTCACAACAGCAACAAGACAAGACTCGAAGCTGTTCCCATATATCCATACCTGACATAAGTAAATGTGTTTCGTGTCAGTTGTAAGCACCAACCATCATAAACCCATACTGACCCGCTCCCAGAAAAAGGCCGATTTGACATATTACTCAACATACCGCGTCAATGTCAGGAACAAGTCCGTAAACATTCTCCAGATTTTCCACAGCCACATATTCTCCTTGAGAGAGCTTGAAAATGTTCTTCTTCCGGTCAATAATTTTCATGCTTCCATCTGGTTGCCACTCACCAATATCACCTGCAACATAATATATAAATAAGGGAAATTTATTTATGTGCTAAGAGCAAGATATTAAATAAAATAAGAATGCTTTAAGGCAGACCTGTATGGAACCATCCATCGACAAGAACTTCTTTTGTAAGGTCCTCACGCTTGTAGTACCCTGAAAACAGAACATCACCTCTGATACATATTTCTCCTTGTGGTTTGCTTGCAAGGGCATCATAATTCATCTCGGGAACAGACTCCAAACGAGCATCCAAATTTGGTACTGGTGGGCCCACTGTACCCAACATATCCATTTCGTTTGGCAGCGAGACAAATGTTCCAGCACATGTTTCCGTCAGCCCTATATGAGTAGATGGTAATAACATAAATAATATTACTTAACCATAAACCAAGTACTTATGTAAAGTGGGCAAACAACATAACTTCAAAAGGAGTAAAGGACTAAAAATTCATCTAACATACTAATTAATGATAAAAACAATAATAAAGAAATCTTAAGACAAACACTATTTCAGGCCAACCCAACTGGACCCATTTTGATAAGATGTTAAGGGTGGTACCATATCCTTGAAGGACGTGAGCACATGTCACCACTTTTAGGTACGCTTCTACATGTGGAGCTAATGGAGCAGCTCCAGATAGAATAATGCGCACATTACCTCCTAACCCCTGTTTAACCTGCTCACATTACATAAAATATATATCAAGCAACCATTAATTTAAAAGATATGAGCCCAAAAATCCAGAAAATAAATAGAGATTACTATAACCTCACCTTGCTAAAAACGATTTTGTCACTTAGTGGAGATGCATCTGAATGTTTTGATCCTCCCTTCATATTGTGTAACTTGCTGCACAATTTTAACAAGCAAATTCAAATCAATAAAGTTAATAAAACATGCAAGAAAAATCATATACTTAGGCTTAGTGCAATTGCAGATAACATAAATACTTACTAATTATAAGCTAGATTAAATAAGTTACGTTTGAGAAAACCTCCAGCAGCAATTTTCTGTTGTAAACCTAACAAAAACAGAACCGGTTATAAACCCGAATTATTAAATATCATTTTGTGTAGAACAAAGACAATATGTAAATAATAGCAAATTACCAGAATAAATTCTATCCAAGACTCGAGGAACAGCACAGAAAATGGTAGGCTTCAGCTCCCCTATGTCTTCAACCAGCAATTTAACATCCTGTGTATAATAGTCACCAAAAGATAATTCAACAAAACATTCATCAATCCGAAAGTGGATGTACGTTGCTCTTTCATGCAAATAACCTTATAAAAAAAGTTAGTAACCAATTATCTTACCCCACGCCAAAATCCTATGGAGGCCCCATGATTTATGAAACATTCTTCAATAACTCGATCAAATATATGAGCCAGTGGTAGAAACGAGAGGTAGACATCATGTGTATCCAACTGCAATATATTAATTCATGTGTATAAGAAACAGATGGTGCATTTTTTTTCACATTTTTTATAGACAGAAGTGGGAGAACTTACTGATTCATTTGCACACCCTAGCAGACGACGTACGCCAGCTATAAGTGTTACAATGCTGTTATTAGAAATCAATACACCTTTTGGATCACCAGTTGTTCCACTGGTGTACATTATTGTGCAGATGTCACTTTTTTTCTTCAATGGTAGCTCAAAGTGTTGATCATCACCCTGCAAGTAGATTAAAGGCACCAACATTAATTTGTAAATGCATATTAGTAGTACAAAGCGAAAGGTATGCCCTTTATATTAATAAAACAATTGAAAATTATAAAAGTAGTAAGCGCGTACCAATGACAAAAACTCATCCCATTGATGTATTGCCAGACCAAAATTTTGGGCCTGTTCTTTTTGTTCAGGAGAAACTTTCCCAAAGCTCACAATTGCTAAAAAAGGATGTTGTATTTAGTATCTTTAAAATGCATATAAATGTTTAAGAACTTAACTATTAAGAATAACTTACTTTTTAGATATTCTCCGGCTGCGGGGAATGTTTTCAACAGCTGAATAACCAACAGAAACTAATTAATTCAACCACTAAATTATAATGGTATAAAATCATATAAAGCCTGAAGCAGGCTTATAGTGCATAACTTTTTCTGTGAAATTTAACGATAAAAGTAAATGTTGACAGGTTACCTCAGGGATCTTTTTCTCTTCTACAAAAGCAATTGTAACCTCGGCATGGCAAATAATGAATTCTACTGCACCGGCGCCTGTTTATAAAAAACCATGGTAAAATTAAAACATATAAATGAGGTAACAAAGAAAAAAACAATTACACATCTTTAAAAACCCAATCAAGGAATATCATCGAGTGCTTACCCAAGGTATCGTATAATGGTACGCAGTACAACCCATGAGCATTACATGCCTACATTAAATTAAAAGTTTTAACACTATTATAATCGTAAGATCAAAATCGAGATGGGTTTTTAGGTTCTTTGATTTTTAGAAACTGGTCTAGGGATGATTTCTGTAATTCTCAAAAATCAGCTCTGAGAGATTAGACTGTCAACACTGTAAAGATTAGATTATATAATAACAATATTGTGCCATCTTACTAACAGCTCAAAAATCAGTGACAATAAGCAACCAAAAAGAAACACAGAGAATACTAGATTACCTCCATGCTCATAACCCATTCGGCACAATTGGCACCATAGATCCCACACCGTCCTCCCTACATCCATCAACAAATTTTAGTAAGCATGAATATCTGTTTATTAGAATGAAACAAAAATGTACAGTTATCAATACTGACAAAAAGGTAGAGCAAATAGTCTTGAAGAATGTTTGAGATATAATTAGAAGAGACAGATAAAGCCAAAGAAAATCAGAAGGTCACTCACGGGCTCAACACCACATGCACGGATAGCATTTCCAACCCGTATCACCTTGTCATATACTTGCTTGTAAGTCAACCATACATACGGTCCATGCTGTAGAGTCAACAAAGTGCATATAAATATAGTCAACACCGAGTCAAAGAGAGGGAAAGCTTAAGAGTTAAGTGTGATCCATAGCAGACACCAGTATACCTTCCCATTCACAAGTTCACGGGTACCAAGCATTCGGTTATTGGGGTACTTCTCCACAGACAAGCTGTAAGGCATACAACCATTTTAAAAAATAGTCATAGATAACCAAGAATTCCAAAAATAATACATAATAGATCTTTATACAGGTTCTCCCTAGCTTTTAGATTATTTTTTCGTAATAGATCTTTATAATAGTTTTTTATGTGAAAGTGATTTTCATATTTGATTTCGTCTTAACCAATCGAACAAGTTTTCTCTTCCAAACTAGTGATTTTCAAACAATCAAACTCCCAGTCTAGTCTAACCAAGCCTAAATACTGCAAAATCCTGTCATTGTTGCCTTTCAAGCCTAAGCTTGACCTTCTTTCCCATGGAATCTAACATCTACCATCTTTTATGATGAACATAATGTATGAATCAGCCAGATCAAGAAACAAGATGATGATGATGATCATCATCATCATCATCTTTGATAACTTCACATCTTTAACATTAATAGGAATTTGTCTGTAGACTTATATAGCAAACAAGGTCTAACATAGAGCATAGTAATTGTCTAAATCAACTTTTAACATTGATGATCCAAATTCAATAAAAACAGAACAAAAGTCAAACATGATGGCTTGTCTCAAAGCAATAAAAGCATACAATGCATAAAGTTCAACTACAGCTGAAGACGTCAATCCACAACACTAGCCGACCCTAATCACACAAAATCACCCAATCACAAGTCAAAAACACGAGATTAGAATCCAAATCACATCAAATCCGCCCAAACTCAAGCTAATTAACCTCCGATTCCAAATCCAAACCACAACACCACTTCAATCAGCATATCATCATCAACAGATAGTTCAAACAAGCAAAACAACAAGTTACAGATCTAAACAAACGCTCACCGGAAAACATCCCAGCACGAGTCTAAACCTTCGATCGGAGCCGGAAAACCGTCCTTAGCGAACACACTCCGGTACACAGGTCCCATCGAAGGCCTTCCATCTTTCGCCTCTATCGCCGGCTCCACCTCTACGATGAACTTCTTCGACGACATTCTCCGATCTCTCTCTAACTTCCGTATACCTATATACTATATCTCTACACAGTATAACCGTACGTATTGATGCTGTATGTATCGTTCAACTGCAGTGTCGCAGAGATATGATGCTGCCGGTGTTTAACGTGATAACCACCGTGATCGGCGGAGATACGGTGGTGTAGTAGGTGGCGATTGGTGGCGATTGGTGGACAGATTCCGATCTAAGGGTGTAACGTTGGCCTAACCCCTTGACTTGAAGAAGAATTATATAAGAATGTGAGATAAGCTTTTGTATTTTACCTTTGAATATTATTATTAGTTTGAATTGAATATCTTTTGTAGGTAAACGGAGGCTTATATGAAAAGAAACTTTTTTGTCAAAAGTAATGATATTCGATTAATGTGGTTGTAGGACACGATACAATGGTTTTGACTTGGTCTTTATTGGTTGTGGTCGAATATGTGAACACATACTAGCATATAGCATATGAAGTGTTTATGAGTTGACGGTTTTAAACTGTTTATTATTACGTAACTTTTAGAAAAAAATATATTTTAGTAAATTAAACAAGGTTTTATTGCTAAAAGTTAATGTATAAAAAGATATTAGTATTGTGTTATATAGCTTAAACGTAATTTATGATTGTCTTGGTGGTTATTTTTACTCTTAAATGTCATGTAATAAAATTGTCTTTTTAGGGATTTGAACTTACATATTTGTAAGAGACGATCATCAACACCGTTAAATCAAAAAACATGAGCCATAAATATTTATATTAGTTTGAAGCCACATGACACAACTGGGAACACAGCACACAATTGAAAGTTTTATTTGTTTTTTAAAAGCTGATTAATATACAAACAATATACTTTTTGTTCTTAAATTTATTTTTTATGCATATATTTGTAAATTAGATTTTATTAATTATATATACTATAGAAAAATGTCATTCATTAAATACTATGTTATTACGAAGATGATTGGATGAGCTAGTGACTCGTGTCAGTGATTCAATTTATCGTTTAATAAAAATATGTCGTTAAATAACAAAATTATATCATAAATACCAAAAAGCATTTATTACAAAACATGTTCCCATTAAGTCTCTTAAAATTTATTAAAATGTCAAATTTGCTAATTTTATATAGTAGTATAAAATAGATATGCATTTGTATGTAAGTTTATAATTTTATAGTATAAGTAGGCATGCAAATTAAATAAGTTTTAGGTTAAACTGGTCTTCTTCGATTTAACTTGCAAAAACTTTTGTTGTTTTGGATTCATGTGTCTAACACAACTTGCAGAATCATGACAAATTTTCTTGTTTGTATCACCCGCCAACATGCATACGCTACTCGTTCAAAACCCTATTAGTCAAATGTTCAAATCATGTTTTAGATGAAATTAGAAATATATTATGTGCCGTTAAAAAAATAAAAATAAAAATCAATAAATGTGAAGTTTTTGTTAATATAGGTATAACAACTATTTTATGACAAGAGTGTATTGATATAGGTATTTAAATTCCATGCATATCTAACCTAACACAACTTACCATGATCTCATATTCGCTTTAATAGTCCCATGCCGTTTGTGTTTGTGTGATTAATCATATTCAAATTTTATTTCATGTTCTAGAAAATATAGATACAAAATCATTAATAAGAACAAAAGTTAAAGGTAATCCATTGTTTTTTCCCTAACATTTGCATTTTTCACTATTCTCTTATATAAAAAGTATAGCTTGGTTGTTGCAACAAACTATTAAAGATGACATACTTAGAGATGGTTTATTTATAAAACAGATTATTTTTTACTATATTTAATCTTTAGTTAGTTACAATTAAAAATAGTTAAAGAAAGGGACATGCTTTTATTTAAATTACGAATTTATTAACTTAATAACTTTTTTTACCATATCTAGTAAGTAAAGAATTTAATTAAAAGATCACAATAATAAATCTAGAAGGCAATGAATTTTGACTATTTTGTCTAACCCCGAAGATTTGAATAAGACATCACTTGGACCAAATGATGCTATATGATCAGGTTATGAATAAAATTATACATATGAAAAAGAAAAACACATGTTACTTATTTTTTTATAAATGTATATAACATCCCATAATTCACTAGTAGTTTTAAAATTAACCACTGGATTCATTTAGATGATATTGGTAGGTGCTCGAAGCAAGGTCTAGACTTCAGTTTTTGAAATTAATCCGACTTTTAAATAAAATAATAGTTTTCTCAAGTGGTAGAAAAACCCTATAATAAGTTTTGGTTTTGTTTGTGCTTATTGACTTTTACAAATATTTATGGTTTTATAAAAATGAACAACAATTAATAGTAACAAAAACTTTTGTTGTAATAAACATGAAAATGGAATTTAGGTAAAAAGTTATGTCACTTGATTTTTTATATTTGAATTTATAAGGACTTTCATCGAAGCGTCTACAAGTGCATAACTAAATTAGGAATATATTTTATGACATGGACAAATATGTAAAAACAAAGACGTTTTGGACCAACAATAAATTAAGAAAATAGGTTGATTTGATATCCGCTCTTTATAAATCACAATTATGATGACACATGGTATGCTCAACGAAAGCAGTTACGACTTTAAAAATATACTTTTTATTGTTCCCGTGTATTCGTCATGTTGTTGAAATTTATTTATTGCGTTGCTCAACTCTTGATAAATACAACCCAAAAAAGAAGGGCCTGTCCAAAAGCAATTTAATTTTATTATTATGACATAATTATAATATTTTTAAAATAACAAAAAATCTATTTATTTATATACACTTATTCTAAGATTGTAATAAGTAGCGTTTCTAGAGTGTAATTAAATAGACACTAGCCTTAGGCCCTCAAAATTTATGAGGTCTCCTATTTTATAACCTACTAGGTTAGTATCCCGTGTATAACACGGGTTGAATTAATAAAATAATAAATTATTAGTAATAAAAATTTATGATTTATAAAACCATGTTTGAAAATAAAATATGATTATAATTGCATATGAATTACTATTTCAAGTAAATAAATAATAGATAGGTTATAGACAGATAGATATATAAATAAATAGATACTCTAGAAACTCATTTATTAAATGGAATATAGTTAGTAATAAAAACGAAAAGTTACAGTACGATATTTTAATATAATATATGTATAAAATTACATATACGTATTTGTTCAAGAGATAAAACAATTATACTATTTTTAAATCTCTTATCTAAATAGTTTTATTTTTAAATATTTGTTTTAACATTTTCTTATAAAATTTTATTGTTTATAAAAATCTTGTTTATTAAAAAATCAAGTTTCTAATTATTCTAGTTGTTTTAATAAAACTACTTTTAGAAATTCCATATTTTTTATAATTATTTTAAAAAAAGATCGATTTAAAATATTTTGTTTTAAAAGGTTTAATGTTTTAAAAAATATATGAATTTTAATTTTCTTAATAAAATTTATTTTTTAAAAACATAGTTTGATTTAAAAAAATGTAGATGAGAGAGAAAAATGCATCAATTGAGCAAATTAACTTTTATGAAGAGAGAGAAATTGTTTGAGTGCTTAAATTACTTTAATATCCTTTTGGAGGGAAAATAAAGTGAGGATGCTTAAAATAATGACAAGTGTCAAAAAGATGGTTTAAAAAGATGACAAGTGGCAAAAGAAATCTTCTTTTATTAATACTTATAGATTTATACATGTATATAAATCAATCCAGATTGTGAAACAAAAAGTTAATATAGATGATTTGATGGACGTTTCTCTTTTCAAACTTAAAGTTTTATGTTCTAATCCAGTTAATAATAAATCTAATTAAAATTTTTGTTGTGTCTTTTTAACATGACCTATATATGTTGGTTCAGCAGCTTCAGCCCAACCTTCATTGTTTAGACTAATGATTAAAATCTCTTTAAAACTTTAACGTGCTTTAACTAATCAAGATTATTATATAAAACAAAATGAAACATTAAATAAAGTGTAAAGATGTTTTTTGAATTTATTGTTAAAGCACATCTTTAAAAATGTTTTAAAACCTTCATATTATATTTTAAAATTAAACAAATATTATTTACTATCAATATTTAATTTTAATCGTTTCAAAGTGAGTTTTTACGACCCTACGAATCATATAAATATGTAATACTAGATAATCGATTTGTTTTAAGATTTTCTAGAAATGTAAGTGTATTCAAAACTTGAGTTATCTTATTAGTTGTTTAATTACTTACTTTATTGGTTGATTAGTTGATATTATTAATTGTCAATCTCAAGCTTTGACCATGAAAGAGGGCCTCAATTTTTTTATTTTACTTGAGCTTACAGTACGGTTGAGACGTCCCTGATTGTAACATTACTACTAAAACACATTATGAACTTTATTCATCTATTATAAGCATATACACATAGATAGGTTTTAATTAATCATTCTAATCTAATAAAAGAATAACTATAGAGGACACATGACAACATCATATTTATTCTCACACAAATTTTCTCGCTTCTCTCTCCTATTAAATTATTACCTTAATTATAAGTAATATTATTTATGTCTTTTTTAGATTAAAAATAATTTTCCAATAAATTAAGAAAGATATATTTTATTAATGTTATTTCTAAATATATAACTTTTATAAAATACATTTTTTAAAACATCAAACATAGTTAAAATATGAAATATTTTAAATTTAGCGTTTTTAAAAAGTAAATTTTTGATAAACCAAAAATAAATAAAAAATGAGAGTTATAATAAGAATATTTAAAAAATGACAAAATAACAAAATGTATGATTTTTTTTTGAAAAAAAATTTAAATAGTTGATATCGTTGTTTTATTACTTATATTTTTACTCCTACGTAATTTAAATCATATCTTATATTAGTATATCATTTTATAGTTAAGTAAAATTGTATTATATTTAATATTTTATTTATTCAACCCGTGTAATATACATGTTTACTAAAGCTAGTTATCAAATATAAACATATATTAAATTCGGTATGAGTAATAAAGAGAGTAGAAAAGGAGGAAAATAAACTATATAAAAAGCCAATTACTCTTTTTCAATAATACATTTTTCATGTACTTTTTAATGACAAAATAGGATGTTTAGACTATTAATAAATAACAATTAATTTAATATTTTTATTAAACATGTGTGATACACGGGTTTCTAAACTAGTGAGGAAATATATCATACTCGCATCACATGCTTAAGATTTAAAGTAAAGATTGTGTATAAAACGAAAAAAAATATAACTTTTTAATTTTTTTTTTATTTCTCACGGCTACACCTAATCGTGTGATCATCGACTCATCGCATGATGTATATCGTTGTTTGTTTACGTCTTTCTAACCGTATGCTTTTATTGGAACATGTTATTTACTAAATTTTGATTTTATGGTGTTGATTGTAGTAGCTTTAAGTAGATGGTTCGGATAAGGTTAGTTAGCGTTAGGTTAGGCCGACGTGAAATGTATTGGTCCATATGTATTGAACGTAATCACAATTGTAAGGTAAATAGCAATTTGTCACATATGCATCATCAATGGTCCATAGATAACGTCGCATATTTTAATATTTTTGCAAAATAATATGAAAATAACTTCAATAATACTTAAAATAACAATTTTTATTTATATTCGTAAAAGCTGTATGTCGTTTACAAGAAAGTTAATTTATTTTCTTCAATTCTAAACTAAACTAGTATTAAACTCGCATGTTGTGTAAAAAAACCATAACCTTAATGTAAACCTACAACCATGAAAAAAATTATATATAAAAAAGCTTTATGTAAACGACAATACTCAAAACCTCATATGTAAAAACAAATCATATAAAAGTTTACGTGGAAACGTTAATAAAATAAGCATGTCATCACAGTATGTGCGTTCATAACATTCGAACATACATATAATAAAATTGTTACAAATCGTCAAAAAATAAGTGACGTAATGATGCACATGTGGGTCAATAACATTTGAACTTACATTAAAAGTGAAACCATTAAAAGAGTTTGTGGTATAGACGTTAAACCGTGAAAAAAAAGTTAGCCAATTTTAGCATTACATAGTAGTATCTTGATGCATTACATACTTGTAAAACATCATTCCTTCCATTCTTAATTTAACATATTGTATAACAGTCCTCTTAACGAATAATTGATTGTAAACCTTTCATAAAACGAAGAGAGTGAAGGTAAATGAGAAAACCATAAATAGTGTGAAAACTAAAAAAAAGAAGTTATGTATATACAAATACATGTTATATATGTTAAACTACAGACTACATATACGTAGCTTAATATTATTCTCGTCATGATTGAAGAGATTTAGTAAAGTATATTATTACCTAGGAAATAATGTCATAACTTACTCAAATCATCTTATGATGATTAAAAATAAATTATTTATAAAATTTTGTGAGCGACTAGGTTATTTTTATAATTTTCTCAAAAGTTATTAATTTTCTTTTGATATGTTCACAACGAAAGGATTATATAATATTTTTATGTGAGTGTGTGTCATATATTATATGGATGATTATGAGTGGCTATGAGTGAAGGAGTGAGAAAATTTATAGGGGTTACCGTGTTTTTTCATATTTGAAAAAACATGGTTCAACCCCCGTAAATTTTATTAAATTTGTGAAAATAGTTATAAGTGGAATATAGAGAAAAAATAATGATAAAGATATAAAAAATATTATTTACTTAAAAATAAATTAAAATTTATGATTTTAGTGTAAATATGAGAATGGAAAAACTAATATGAATGCTCTAAGGCATCAAGGAAGATAGGCATGGTAAAAAAATTATTTCACTAAAATCATTTAACTTTTTTTCTTAATCATCACTTAATTTTCATTTGATGTTTCGATCTTGTGTCTTTTGTAAGTATTATAAAATTGTAAACTAAGGGACAGAGAAAAAACACATATGCATCGTAGTTGATATTTAATGATTTATTTTTATTTTGAAAATGCGACTTAAATTAAAAAAATTATAAACCTTGACTATTATTAACAAAAGCTTCCTCATAATTTTCTCTTTACTCTAGTTAACTTTCAAAAGAAAATAATCCTTAAATAGTAAATAAAATCCATACCTGTTGTATTTGTCACTTGATTTTTAAAATTTAGCATTTCAAAGAAATTCATAATATTAGAACACTTGATAAAAGTCAAATGGTTTTGATAAACTAGTTAGTTTTACCACAAATTCAAATGATAAACATCGCTAATATAACAATCACAATAACATTCATATTCGTACCAAATAATAATATTGAAATTTATCATGTTGTTAACACCTCAAACACTCATCAACCAGGATTATGATCGGAATTAAACCCAGCATCCATCAATATTCAAACCAATTTACAACCTAAACTGTCACAATTGCCATACAAATTAATCCAAAAGAATAAGCTTATGTTCACTAACATGATTCAACATCGTTATTCGCTTAAAAATTCTCATGACAAAAAGAACCTTTAAGCGTCAAAATTTTATATCCATTCGACCTCACTATCCCTGCAGAGTCGTTTTTCACCCTCACAATATGCAAACAAGCAGCTACTCGGTTAACAAGAATGACACATCCAAACATCCTAGCTAATAGAACAAACTATAGTCTATGGTAAAACAGATATCACGGGTATAAATTTATAGCTAGAGGAATACATATGTTAAGAAAATTTGAAACTCACTCAAGAAAAATGTATACCCGCTTGGTTGAACAACGATAGCAAATGCATAAAATCGGCTTGTGCAAGCTTTGATGATCTCTTTTCTTCAAATTTTCCCTGTTTCAACACACCCAAAACTTTATCTTTAAAATCTGACCCCTTAGCCTCACCATCATCCATTTCCATATCATCATCAGCATCTCCATCATCGTTATCATCATTATCATCATCAGTCTCCATAGTCAACTCACCAGTATCTCCAAGAACAGTTGCATCAGTAGCCATTTGATCACTGTTCCCCTGAGAAGTCTGCAACGCTTGTAGGGTTTTGTAGTTTTTCTCCAATATTGAAAGAACTCGTTTTTGCTTAAATATTGCACCGATAGTTTTGTTTTTTCTAGTGAAACAAATTCTGACCAAACCATCCCATTCTTTAAAGTTGACTGATGGGGCGGGTTTTCTTGGCTCGATTCTGACTACAGAAGAGTCGACTTTTGGTGGAGGTCTGAAGTTGTTTCTTCCAACTTTTAGTAAGTGAGAAACACGAGCTAGAAGTTGGGTGTTCACTGACAAACGACAGTAGAGTGTGTCACCGGGTTGGGCTACTAATCTCATGGCGAATTCCCTTTGAAACATTATTACAGCACATCTAAATACAGGGCGATGATTTAATAACTTAAAGGTGAGTGGAGATGATATTTGGTATGGAATGTTGGCTACACAAATGTCAAAGTATGGAAGATCACATTTGAGCACATCTCCTTGGATAACCTATAAATAGTGCCAGATGTAAAAGAACTTAATTCATTTCATATTATAATGCTCAAAGAGACCAAATAAGAAAATGATTAGAATGATTAACTTTTTGTTGTGAAGAAATGTAAATTAGAATCACCCATTCGTAACAATCAAAGTTTACATTAAGATCGCACTATTTTAAAAAGTACATAACCTGATATACACAATGCATCGCTGGACGAAGAACAATGTCATTTACAAATAATGTGATCTTAATGTAATTGTTAAGGATTCCATTGGTACTAGTTTTTCTATTATTGTGCTTAACATGCAATCCATAATGGGCTTCATTTCAATAAACTAATCATTTAACTGCAGTAAAGTACTAAGATGAAAATAGTACACTGTTAAAAGACTTGAAAAAATGCTTATTTACATGATTAAAAAAAGTTACCTTGAGTCGATTGGAGTGTGGTGTGCCTTGAAAACGCCGCTGCAACTCGAGGACCATACGAGGGTCAAGCTCAACAGCAATAACAGACTTCCCAGCTTCTAGAAGTTTCTTGGTAAGATTACCCGTACCAGGACCAATTTCAAGAATCACATCTGTACTGTTGATTCCAGCTTTCTGGATGATTGAATCAACAAGTAAAGGGTTCTTTAAAATATGTTGACCCTTTGACTTGTGGAATTGTATACCTCCTTGATAGTGATTCGAAGAGCCAGCAGCCCCACGCGAGGGTTTCTCCTTCCTAATTTTCCCTCCCGCCATGCTTTCTATGTGATTGATAAATAACTCTTTCCGGGTGATATTATGATATCTGCATATTTCAATTACATTAAAAATCAAAAAGAGTTTGATTATAGTGAAACTAATTATCATTATCTTATATTTTGGGTTCAACCGACCAGTTTCGGATGATTGATGATCTAATTACTTAGAGTTCATTTTACATATTAAAACTAAACACTTTAACAAATTCAATTCGTGCTATAACCTCTTGAAGGTCACTTGCCTCGTGTAAGCTGCAATTTAGTTTATCCCTATGACACTACATCAATTTTGCTACAACTGATTATCTCATTCTGAATATTTCATATCACATAATCGCTAATTCAAATGGCAAACACCCTTTATGGTTCATAAGCATCAATACAAACAACAAACACTTTCAAACGACAAAATTAAAACCGCAGATACAATTATCAATTCAATAGGTATAATCATCACAATTCAACATCAATAGTCTAACACAGCAACAAACACTCACTATATTACGTCAATGTAGGTTGCTCGAACTAATTTTACCCCAAAACAGTATAAAAAACCATCCACAGCATAAAAAACTAAGCCCTCAATCAGCAAAAACAACTTATTACAATAGAAAGTATCATACTTTTATCATACGATTAATAATATGCAAATCCTTGAAATCAAACAACTGTATGCATAAAAGTAAAATAGTTAAACAAGCAATTACAGTAAGAGAAAAATAAGCGTTCAATAGTGTACCGTCTCCGGTGGTCAACGATCTGCTTGTAGCCGATTGCCGACGACGGAGATCTGCAAGTGCGATTGTAGAAGCCGAAGGTGAGAAGCTGTGAGGCTACAACATGGGTTAAACAAGGGTTTTGCCGTTTTGGAGTATATAGTCGTAGGTCTAAAAGTTTTTTCATGTATACAGATTCAGCCCTTTTTGTTTTATATAATTCGAAACAAACCCTCTTGTATATACTGAAACTCATTTGAAAGAATGAAATATGTATTGATTTCGTAAAGTCTCGACTCAAATGCCTAAACTATAGGATAAAGTGATTGACTAGAGTACGAGATTAATTCAATTGTTCGAACCTAATGGGAATCAAAAGCATGCCCTCCCGGGGGTAGTGGGACAGGAGCCGGCGTAACGTTAGGTTCCTCATCGTACGTTAAACGTAGCCTCACACCCCTCTAAGGTGTTTTCCCTGAACATAATCGTTTATGAGTTCTTGTAGCCTTGAAAAGTTTTCTCGGACTCCCTCAGGAGTGAGTTCTATCATATCGGCTATGACAGGTGGCGGTTATGACGAATGGTGGGATGTCTGACATTTGATAGAAAGGATTCCTCCCTCCACCATGACTCTCCCGACAAAGAGTCAAGAGAAAACAATAAAATATGAAGATCAGGGTGTCGCTTCAAGTGGCTATTAGACTTAAGCTAGACTCACGGCGGGCCTCACTTGTTGCTGCAAGAGGGCCATGGAAGAATGATCGAATGAACCCTTCTTGATAAGATATACAAAAAAACACCGTTAGGCTCCCCATATGAGGGATCCTCCTGTGAACCACCTTCTGCGTGAGAATCAGATAAGCGGATGGTGACTACTATTATCGAGTGAGAGTATGGAATATTGGATGCTTACCCCCTGGATGTGCTTCTCCTATTTATAACCCCCATGGTGGTAAGAAGTCATCTCTGTGGAATCCGTCCCTTTTGCTTGTGGCGATGCTTCTTCTTAGTTCTTACTTTCCCTATCTTTTCTTGCCATTGGGTTTTATTTGTTTTTGGTATAAGTTGTTGACTTTACTTTCTAGCCGTCTTCTTTTCCTGATTTCCTGTGCTTAACTTACTTTCCAGTGACAAATCCATCGTAACTTTATTTGGCGCTTCTTTTCTTCGGGAATATGATTTTGCCTTTGCCTGACCTAGCTTTTGGTTGTTGCTTCCTGCCCAGGCCAGGCAACATGTGTATAGTATACTATCAGCTAATATTTTTAATTATATTTTGAAACATAGGCCCACATGTTTTCCGATCACCTAACATGGTATAGTAGTCTTTTAAATAATTAGTTTGTCGTAGAAACACAAAATAACACCTGTAAAAAGTTACTAATCCTAAACCACTTTAAGAGGTCCATTTAAGCTGGTAGACGATACACAACTAAATTGATATTTCTTTTACCCAAAGGTATTGTTTATCACTAGCTCTCCAACAAAAGGCATGTAATCTAGTGATGCAAAATATTATAATATTGTTTATTATGAAAAGATTGTGTATGTTTATAGGGTAGGGTGTATGAGTTTTCTGTTAAAAAAATTCCAGCCCTTTAATATGAGCAAACCTAGAGAGTACGAGACTACGAGGCATAACAATAAAAGCTCGCCACGTGTAATGATCAGAAGAAGAAATGTACACATTTTGTCCCAAGATGATTAGAAGCTAACTTGATGTTAATAGATTTAACATCAATAGCTTTGAGTTGCTCAAACATGCAAACTGTGTTCGTATAACTTATTATACAAGTAATACAATATTCAAACTTCATATGTTACCAAATCCTATTGAATCCCATGAAGGGTCATTCCTCTACACCCTACAAATCATAATATACACGAGTCGTATCAAAAATCTACTATTCAGTGGTAGTGTGTGATGAATCTGATGACATGGAAGAGCAAGGTGTAACAAGAGATGAACTTTCAGGTGACTTCCTGCACACAGGACAAGTGGCGTTTAATTTGAGCCACTCGTCTATACAATCCGCATGAAAATAGTGATTACACTCTGGGATGGTCCTTACTGCATCTTTCGGCTCATAATCTGAAAGGCATATCGGGCAAGTGCCATCATCGTCTTTGGGTAATCTGCAACTCTCTCCCAGTATGGTTTTTGGGTAGGACTCTATTGTGGGCCTGTCTAGGCCGGTTGTTGAAGGTGGTTGTGGGGTGATTGCTATAGAGAAAAGGTCAATACGTTGGCGTTGACCGTTATTATAGTTCCTTGCCTTGCCAAATGCATAGCATACGAGCCCAATGATGCATGCAAGTGCTGGTACACCGATTCCTATGCTTAGCCCATACTTGGCACTCTTCGGAATACCTATAAGAAAGAAAATATCAACTGCTTAAGTACAGTAGACGATTTCAACTCATGTACTTATACACATTGTCACTTGGGTTTATCTCTGAAGGAAAACAGGCCAAAAGCATTCAATGTGTGTTTATTATGCATAAAACCTCCTAAATCATATATTCATATTATTAAAAAAAAATGTTGTTGAAATAATAAGATTTTCAAAACCAAACTAGACACAACATATTTGCAGAAAAGGTAAAATGTTCTAAAATGTGTTTGGATCAACCTGATCAGACCCGCTTTGGCTTGTTACCCAACCTGCTTGACCCGTTTCTTTTGCCACCAATACAACTAAGCAGCTATCCAAATGGATGCCGTCTTCTAGACTTTTCTATTTAAGGCAACTTTTTTCATATTTATGTTCTAATATAAATCAAGAAACTATCAACCAAAAACAAATAAGATGTCCTAAAGGACTTTAGAAGATTTAAAGGTACAGACTTTGAATTTGAATGAACTGTTTCTTTAAACCCATTTTAGGAGGATAATGGAATCATGGGAGCTGGAAGTCTGGAATTAATTGGACAGAGACTGCAAAGTCAAATTTAACTTTGTAATTTTCATCAACTGGATGCTACCATTAAGTCAATTTTGTGCCTCGTTTATATGGCCAGTTTGGTAGCTACGGCCTTATTTCTATGCATCTAATATTGTTTACTTTCATTCAAGTTGAAGTCAGATATTCAAATCATATATATTATGGACTTAAATATTTATCATTCTTGGGATTTTGATGATTGTTTCTTGAGACTGACCATGTAAGAGTTGAATGAAACATTAAAAATTAACTAATGAAAGAAATTTTTTTGTTAAATTAAGAGTTAGAAATGACCCACAAAAAATGGAAGTCACAATGATATTCAAATGAGAATACAAAGTGTGACTAAACAACGCACCAAACTTGTGTTATATCTATAGTTATTGTATTTTAGGTTGTCATATATTACCTGATACTCCTTCCATCTTATGCTGAAAGTGTATATTACTATTTAAAATCAAGGAAAAAGAATCTTAAGAGTTCTAATATACAGATCACCTCAAATCATGCTTGATATGTTACTTGTAACAATTGAATACATACAAACACCAAGATCAAACCTCTGACCTACGAATTAAATTTAGTGGCCATAACAAAAATGAAATGCCTCCTTCCGTATAATAAGATCATACGTGCAAATACCTAGACAAAAAACATGCTATATTTGGAAAACAACAGCTACAAAAGATAATAGATGGGTGTGTCATCAATGTTTAAAATGAACTAAGTAAAGTATTTTGTTCGATACGTCATGTTAAGTCATTTTAGTCACTAATTATGTAAAAAGATTTTATTCTGATGAAATCTCACAACACATACTTTTGAGTTTATATGTAAACATATTCATATGGTGATTGAGCAAAGCAGGAAAAGATGATCATAAATAAGAGAACATAAAAGTATAGTTCATCTTCTATAAAATATTGAAATACTAAGACCATACGCAACAGGACGCCCATGAGGCGCCCGTGAGATGATGTGAGCGACCCAATGGATGGGCAGGCATTGGAGGAGGACGCCCGCAAATGGGTAATCCTTCTATTAAGGTGGGATCAGGCGGGTTTTGTCACTTTGTGAGAGGGGACGAGAGGAATGCCACCCGTGAAGAGGAGGAAAGAGTGAGCCAGTCAGGCAGTGCTGACATGGACGTGTTGCCCCCCCACCCCCACCTGCTGGAGATAAGTAACATATATATTGCCAAAATTAGAACAAGCTCAACATAAAATTGGCATTCAATTGGGACCATCACATAGAGTACCTATTATAACTCTATCATGCTGATTTAGCAAATTTTCATTTGATGGACGATGTAATTCATTACTAAACAATTTTGGTCAAATGCTTAAAATTAGCATTCTATATTAAGCAGGCAGGGCATTTTTAGGAGTAAAAGGCATACGACTTAACTGCTTGATTGCTTCATGAAGTTTGCTGAAATGGTGAATGTTCAGAAACCAAATTGAAAAGGTAAAGGCATATTCAACAAGAAGCAACACAGCTTTGAAAGCAGTACCTTGTGCACAAAAACAAGTACAGTAAAAGCAACTCACCATGGGAAGAACCGAAGCAAACCGTCTCTCCATCACTCTTCAATCCACAAGTTCTACCATCAATCTCACAAGATCTACAAAACGGCCTGAACCACATCAACGTCAATTCGTTCCTGATATCAATAAACCGCCTCGTCGGCACCGAGATCGTCGTAATATCCTCGCAACTCGCCGGAATATCTCCGAACGGAATCCACACCGTCCGCACAGCGTACACCGAGTGATTCACGCTCCCTAAGCAAGGAAACGGGAGCATCGGCACCGTCTGAAACGTGAATCCCGAATTCTGCGACGAACAGTTGAAAAACGTGTAGCTCTCCATAATACTGAAATCAAACGGCGTACCGGTGAGATTCACACCGACGATTCCCTCCGGCGAGCAGAAATCAGGATCGACGGTGATAACCTGCGAAATCGTCACTAGATCACATCATATACTTCGAATTCATTCAATTCAACTCCGGTTAACTAAAATCAAAAGCTCAAAACGAAAAAAAAAAACCTAAATAGTTCAAAACCTGTGAGGTGTACGAGATATGCTTAACGACGAACGATCGGGACGACGGAAGCTTGATAACTGTTTGATTTCGCTTGTTACACGACAGATCAAAGCCGGAGAAACCGCATCGGGCCGGTTGACGGCCGCGGAGGCGGAAGGGGAAGCGGACCGGCGGTCCGGTGGGGCTGCAGGTGGCCGGAGGGCAGTCATCGTCGCCGGAGATGGAGTTGAATAGGAAGAAGAAGAGTAATGCTAGGGTTTTCTTCTTCTTCTCCATAGGGTTGTAGGGTTTGGCCACCATTGTTAAAGTGAAGAATCTGTGCTTCAAACTTCAATGGTGGCGATTGATGATTATCGACTCCATGGGAGGTGATGCTAATGCTATTTGAGGCTTTTGCTTTTTTTTTTTAATTTTTAATTTGCTCTTGTTTCACGCGCTTAATTGCTTGTTATTAACTCATAATTTTGTTTAGGACATGGTTAAGATATTTTTATTTTTTTAATGGTTATAATGTTTCTAGTTGTGTAAAAAAATTGTTAATAATGGATAATGTTTCGCACACTGTACAAAAATGAGTCTTCAGTTTTATTAAAAATTAATGTGATATTTTAAAAAGATGTTGAGATTTCTTTTATTTAAAATCTTATTTAGTGGACGGTATACTTTTTACTTTATATTAACTTTATTTTAAAGAGGTCATACTTATAATTTTCAAAATTTAAGTTATAAAATCATTTAGTTAAAAGAAAATGTTACTTTACTACTATAATGTCCCCTTAAGATAACACAAGTTAAATTGCCTGATTAAAAATGAAATAAACATGATCAATGCTTTTGACCTTGGAATAAGAGTGTGACTTTATTATTTAAACAAAAAGTCGAATCATAACAACAAAATTAAAATATCAAATGATAGATAACTGAGTCATGCTAAAAATCAAATTTGCATTATGTATTTCTAGGTTTCATGGTTTATTAAAATATTTAATAATAGAAAATAACGGACTAAAAATCAGATTTTCTATTATGTTTTCCTAGGTCTTATGGTTTAAATATTTATGTATGAAAATAAAGTTGAAATGATCAGATTAAACGGTAGTTGAAACTAAAAAAAATTATTAATAAATTATTATACCTGTGACTAAAAATATCAAATGATTTGAATATTCATATTAAATTAATTGGAATTGGAAGTATAATTTTAAAGTCAAAAGCGTCGACAATGACAAAGTATTAACACAGTTAAATCAACGTATTCTTACTTCTATTAACTATTGTATTGTGTGTGATACACTATATACAATACTAAGGGGCTGTTTGATTACTGCTGACTGAGTAAGATCTGACTGAGTCAGAAGCTGATCCAGTAAGAAGTTCTGACTGGGTCTGAATCTGACTGAAACTTGGATGTTTGATTTAATAACTGACTGACTCTGCTGAATGAGAAAAATAATCACTGTGTAACAATTTTGCCCACAACTTTGCAACAATTTAGGAATCAAGATAAGAACAAGTAGATTATAACCCTGATTTTTTATGCCCACAGATTACAATGAAAAAATCTTCAACCCCCATATTATAACCCAAAATCTTCAACCCCGATTTCTTTATGCGGTAAGCGGCTGGCTGAAGGAGGGAAGGAGCGGCGGAGGGAGGGCAGGAGCGGCGGAGGGCGGGAGGGAAGAAGCGGCGGGTCGTCGTCGTGGGTGGTCGCGCAGGGGGTCGCGGTCGCGCAAGGGTGGTCGCGGTCGCGCAGGTGGTCGCGGTCGCGCAGGGGGTCGCGGTCGCGCAGGAGGGTGGGGTGACCCGGTCAACCTTTTTAATTTTCAGGTCCGGGTCAGCCATCTTGGACCCGGTCAGCCCGGTCAGCTGAAATGAAGCGCATATCAAACAGGCTGACCCGCTGACCGAGTCAGCCGGTCAGCCGGGTCAGCCGGGTCAACCGACATCAAACACCCCCTAAGAGATAAGAGATAATAAACTAATAGCACGAAGTGAACTCTTACGGTTAAAGGAGTGATAATTTTAACACGAGAAAGAAAGTAATTAAAAGTATATATAAGAAGTTAATATTAGCTTTAGCCAATCTCGTGGAGGGTTATGTTCAATTTTATATAAATATTAATATCAATATTAGGTAGTAAATACTTATCTCATCTTATTTATATTATCAAAATTATAATTAGGTTTTAGTTCGTGTCTAAGGTTTGTCTTATCTATAATTATACCCATCTAATTGTTCGTGTCTAAGTTCTAAGCAATAAAATGTTAGATGCCTAACTTGTGTAAAAACAAATCGTATTTTGTGTGGTTATAAATCTCTATACTAATAAATATAAATAAATCCGGACACTTGTCACCATTTTAGGCTATCTAATTATTGGTTTTCCCGCTTCTTTCTCCTCTTAATTATAAATGTTATAATAGCTACATATTAATTAATAACTATCCATAATTAAAATTTCAAATATGTTAACTTCAATTTTTCAAATGTGTAACACATGAGTTGATTTAATCCGTATAATACATAATATTTAAGATATAATTTTTTATATTATGAACCATGTAACATTAAATTTATTTAACCCGTATATACACGGGATTGTAACCTAATAACCTAATAGATTCAATTTACTTGTTTACTAAATTGATCATGCTTGATTTTAATCATGGACAAGCATGTTCACCGACCAACACACTTAAAATTGGAACAAAAATTATTATATATTAACATTGCATGTTTATAATTTAATTATGACACTTTAAAAGTTGAATACAACTTGGTTGAGTAGTTACGTATGACTCCGTTGGTATTTAAACGGCCAAAAGATAGCATTTCACAATTTTAGGCGAATAGTATCAACCCTCCAACATATCTACCAAAATCTGACGTGAACTACCACCCTATTGAGAACATTAAACATGTGTTATTTGATTCATAGCTCATTAAATAAATCATGTAAGCTACAAAATACTTCTTTTTTTTCAAATAAAAGTAATGATGCTTATTGAGCCATTTATTATCTTAATAAAAAGGACAACTTATACACTTGTCTAGCCATGCCTATATCACAACTAATTTATATCAATCCGTTATACGCGAACCATTACTCTCAATGAAACTTTACTACTCTAATTTTAAGTAGTTTTGTCATTTAACCCAACACTCTCACCCTGGGTTTTTAATAATCGACATCTGTATTTTTATTTTATTCACGTAGATGCATAACAAGCCAATTTCAAACGCAATACCTCTATTTGACTTTCATCAAATGAAGTTGAATTGAAAGCTTCTTTATGTCTATTCCTTAAATTTTAACATAAGCCTACATTCATCTATACTACACATGAATCTGCTACGTTATTATTTATAATAACTTGAATTATCAATCTTATTAATAGAGACATTATTAAATACACATTAAATATCATTAGACTAAAACTTGTGTGGTCTTTATATCTACTTTGTTTTTACTTATATATTAATAACAAAAAGATATTGTAATTTTGACATGTTAACTTTAAAACGATTGAGTTTTGTATATTCTTGTTATCAAAATTTAGTGATACTGCAATTTTACAAATTTCTAAATAAAAGTGATCGAAACGATATAATAACACAGTGGCGACAAAGTATCTAAATCCACTAGTGTTATTATTATTCAATGATATTGTTAGCATTATGGTTAACACCTTATTTTTAAAATAAAAAAAATCAGTCTTCATCACCAACCATATTATTGGATTTTTTAATTATCTACCAACTAAAAATAGTTTATATATGATGAAGTTATTAGTAATTAACAATTTAAAATCAATTTTGTAACCATCAATCACCAGTTCACCACCTACAAAGAGATGATTGAAAAGTCGTCTATCAACAACTTATAATATGATTAATATAATCGTATTATATTTACGTTCGCAAATAGTAAAATAAACTCTTACAAAATAACATAAAAAATAGATTAGGAATGTCCAAGCAGCCATCCCGATCTCATAAATTTATGATGCTTTAAGAAACTACTTTTTTCAAATAGTAAAAGATTATATATAATAGGTCATAAATAATGTTAAAAATTAAGAGTGGCACTGAGAGGGGGGCAACCGCCTAAGGCCCGATCTCCCAAGTGCTCGAATTTTTTAAAAAAGTTTTTATATAATTTTATATATATAAATGTATTTAAAAAAACTATAAACTATTAATAAACTCGTAAAGAAACCCAATAAAATTTTAATTATTTTAGTCTATTAAGCTTTTATCTGAAAGTTCATTGACATTTTAAATAGTTTAGCCTAATTATCGTCATATTATAAACTTTGTATATACAAGTTATTTGTTTGAGTCTTTTTTATACGTTGTATTTTAGGAGCCTAATTATGGTTCTCGCCCCTAGACCAAGATCTTTTAAGAATTCTTATATCCGGCCCTGATAAACAGAACATCAATATCATAATGATGTATTCGTAATGAAAATATAGAAATTAGATAGAAGCTTATCACACAAAAAGAGAATGAATAAACTTTAAAATAGTTTACAAGTAAAAACACAAGATCTTATATAAACATCTCTTGTATTCTACTCCAACTCCTATCTAACGCAAGGGGTTGACAATTTTGGTTCACCTAAAATCTTCGTCAAATATAATTAACGAAATTAACACCTAATTTAACGTAACTAATGTTTTAAGTACCGAAGTTCACTAATCTATTGATATAACAAAAATGTATTTGCTATAAACTAATGACTAATATTTACGTATTTAACAAAACATAAATTCTTATATGTAAATATTAAATAGTTTAAATACGTCCGTTCAAAAAAAAAGTTTATACATGTTTTCTCTAAACTAATAATGTTCAAACTTCTATACACATGGTGGACAGCCGAAAGTGTCAACGAAGTAACGAACGAAACAAAGTCTCTTTTACTAATTTGTATAGTGGGGTATGTATGAATAAAATTACAATATGAATATCAATAATATTATCTTGAATAAAACATTTACGTAATTTAAGATTTTATTTTTCAATTATCAAATAACAGATTGAAACGACATGTTCTTACTTTTTTCATTAACTTGTGTGGGACTGAACGCTTTGTGTAGGTATGTGTGTAAGTTAAACTATAAAAATCACTTAATATATGATTATTTTAATCAATGATTGTTTTGAATTAGCAATTCTTTATTAAGGGAATTCAACTTTTAACTTTGATTAAAATAGAAGCATCTTTAATTATTCAGTAGCTTGCCAGTCTAGTTTTTGACTTTTTGATGCGGTGTAAGAGCATTCACAACCCATTCCTTATCTTTATCCATATAATTACATTAAAAATACAACTTTTCCTCTCATCTTTCTAATTAAATAATATTTTTTATACATTCATCATTACTTTTTCTCTCTCCTACACTCACAACAACTTTTAAAAATATTAAAAAAATTATAAGGGTTGAACAGTAATTCCTTAAATTTACAGATTGTACAGTAACATTTATCTCTCCTCTACTCACAACCACTCACAACTACTCATAATCATTCCATATAATTTAAGGATTACAATCACATACATATACCAAACGGGTTGTGAATGCTCTAACATACTATAACATTTTCAAAGTTAGATTTTTTTAAACGGCTTCAAAGTAAGATTTTTTCTAAAAACAAAGAATAATCTGGTAATTTGTTAGCGTAAAGAAAAGAAAAACGTAAAACATAGTATGTTTGGCCATTTTAAAAAACTTGCTCAAAAAACAAAACATAGATTTAATCGTAGAACAATATCAACCATTTCTACATTAATACTCCTAGCGTGAAAAAATACACGTTAGAAAGTATATAAAAATAAGAATAAATAAGGTAAAAACTAAGGTCTAAAATAACAAATAAAATAAAAATAAAAAATATATAATATTATTTCACCTGTTAAAAGTACAAGGGGTAATATTGAGGGGGTATAATATATTACATTTACTTGTATACGAGATATTTAGGGATCGTTTGCTTCACAAAATTTAATAGAGTTAAAACTGAAATTAGAAAAACTATCAGAAATCAAGAAGAAGTTGATTTATTTCAGTTTTATTTAGTTACAAAATTATAATCATCTCAATAGAATGTGTAAAGATTATAACACTACCTCAATTTCTTTTTCCATCAACCATTTTGAAATCCTTCCTCTCTAAAATCGTTTGATGGAACACAAAACCAATCATGTTCATCGTCCTTGCTAAATCATAATCACCCTTAAGAGAATAATAGTAAAAATCAAAATCCGCAATCGTAACCCCCAAATTGAAATGCTAAACCAGACATCCAAAATTGATGGAACCCAAAATCGTAACTCCTCTAACTCAAACCTCCAAAATCGATTGCCAATAAATCCTCGTTCTTGAAAAATAGTAAGATGAACAAAAATAAAAATTAGGTAAAAAAAAACAAAATGAACAAAAAGATCGTTTTTTTATTGTTCTAGCTATGCTCGTCGATTAGGTTGTGTTTGTTGTTGCTGCTATGTTCGATAGCGGTGGGTTTTTTTACTAGGGTTAGGTATAGAGAAAATCAAGGAATGAAGGACACATAGTAGACGAGTAAAATCAACTTTAATACTTCCCACATCCCGATTCTATTTACAAATTTACCAACCAAACACGACGTTGATTTCAAAAGCTTCATTCAATTTTCAAATTCATTTTCAATTTATTTTCTGAAACATTTTACGAATCAAACAACCCCTTAATATTAATAGCGTTAAATCAAAAATACACTAAGTGTCTTAAGGACATAGTACAAGTAGGGCTGGCTTAACAGATCAGGCACGATACGATAAGACACAAACACAAACATTACACGGTAACTAATCATGTAATTCTTTTCAAACACGAACACAAAACTGTTTATAAACAGTTACACAATAGGACCTGCTAAGAAACACAATAAAATCATAAGTTTAATGAAACGAAATTGGTCGAAGTCCATCAATGTTCTAAATAATACACGATCTTTAACATGATAATCTTTTACATATTTGAAACAAGAGTCCATAAAAATTTTATTTTAACCGATAACAAAGTTTTAAGAGGTAATAGGCGTAGTGCGAAGAAACCTTGGGCGGAGGCTAGAGACTCAGTTAGTGGTACTATGGTAATTGTATTCAATTAAAGTGGTTGGGCAAAGGATAAAGTTTTAAAATCGAATGTGAACACTAATGACATATATATAATTATCTTAATAAGCTAAAAATATAAACAAGTCTAAACAGTTACGTTAACATGTTAACATGTGTCTGATCTATTAAGACACGAAACCTGTTAATTTCATGACTTGTTGCGTGTGTTAACAGGTTTTACAGGTTAAATGTAAAATTGAAGTTATGGTATGGCCCCTAAGATGTTACGCGTTACGCCCTCACATGTAGTTACTCATACCGCTCACATCCTATATTTCTTTAATTGTGTTTTTTTTCCACTCACAAGTCACTATTGTGTTTTAAATTTTTCTTTACTTCTAAAATTCAACGCTTTAATAAAAGTAGGAGTATATACTTGCAAAGGGTTAATTTTGTGTATGTTTTGGTTTAAAAGTTTTTTAAAAAACAAAGTTGTGTGTCATGAGTTATAAGTTAAGAACACACA
Organism: Flaveria ramosissima; assembly: GCA_025215565.1. Classification (NCBI taxonomy): domain Eukaryota; kingdom Viridiplantae; phylum Streptophyta; class Magnoliopsida; order Asterales; family Asteraceae; genus Flaveria; species Flaveria ramosissima. The sequence continues at coordinate 3,911,577 of CM046036.1, forward strand.
AATTAACAAGCTGTCAAAACTATTTTAGAGTTTTAATTTTTCTAAGTATTTGTTTTTGTTTTTCTATTACAGCTTTAAAAATATAATGTTTTATAAGAAAAACAATATGTTTTTTTATCAACGATTCGACGTAGATTCTTTAACGGTTTGTTTTTGTAGTTGCGACATACTTATTTTTATCAACTTTTCAACACATTTTCAACTGTTCGTCTTGTTATGTAAAGTTCCGTGTATGACATCTTGCCGCAACTCATGGGTTTACGACTATATCGCTTTTTTATACAAATCTATTTTCTTATGTAAAGTTATTGTATAAAGTTACGTACACTGACAACCCATTTAACTTAAAAGTTTGTAGCAAAATCTAGACTCTATTTTCACGATTTAACACTACTTGCACAACACTAGAGTCTCACTACTAATTATAAATTCGTGTACCAAAAAAACCATGTTGAAAACCTTATAAACGTTTTGGATTGGGCTTACTTATGGCGGGAAAATTGCATTTTACCCCCTTTTTCTAATCAAGCCCTAATTTCATCTTTCGCATCTCCACCACGCTTTCGGTGTCCTCAAATTCACGATATTTCTTCCTTAGTTATGTGCAAATCATCGATCATTTCTTCCATTGGATGATCCACACGCAACCCTAGATTCAATTACACCATCAGGAAGTGTACGCTGTTTTCAAGTACCTAGGGTTTTGCTTTCTCCTACGTCTTCGAATACCGTAAATTATCAGTTCGTGTGCTGAATTATAACTGGTTTTTCTGTTTATGACTGAGGGTTTCTGTTATTTTTTGTTTGTAGAACAAACCCTTTGGTTTCGTAGGGCCAACATGGCTGATGCGTTCGAAGAGGAAACTGAGCAAACGGTTTCACTGAATGAGTACCTTGATGAAGTTGAAGATCAGGAACTTGTAAGTGGTTTCAATTTCGTAATTATTAGTGAGTTAAGCTGTATTTGCTCAGGATTTAGTATGTCTTTTGGGGTTCCTTACGATCAGATTATTTGGGGTTCCTTACGATCAATTTCTGAACAAACGTCAAATTCGATGTAACTTCATGAATACCTATTTGTTTGCAATTACTTTTGGGCAGCTTGATGCAAGGATATTTTCGTTCCTTTTTTGCATTTGCTTATGAATACAGCTAAAAGGTTGTTAAGCCTAGATTATCCAAAATTGTTAGAAATAACATGTCAAACAACAAAATTATGACATCAGCGATTCTAGGGTATGTTTGGCAAGGGTTTTTTTGAAGCTTTTGTTATTGAAAATATAAGCTCCCATTGAACTAGCTTTGATTTTATAAGAGTAAACTCTAAATATTTTAGTTATTTAAAATAATGCTAAAAGCATGCTTGGAGTTTTTGGGTGCTAAATGTTCCAAATAACCTTTCATAATAATCACATACCCAATATGCGTCTTTAGCTGTAATTTGTTCATTCTTTCAGTTTTTTTACACTTTTCAGCTACATCTATAGCTGCTTTTTCCAAACGCTTCTATCTAACTAAAAGCTACAAGTCTACAACTCATATCTACAATCAAAAGTTGCATCTAACAGCTCTTTGCTCCCAACCTTCTGCTTTAAACATAACCTTAGCGGGTTTTGGATAATTCTGTTAAATTAACATTGCTGGTAGCTAGCCATTATGATGGTTTTGTTTGTCATGTTTGTAACAATATAGTTTGTTACCTTAGCGGGTTTTGCATCTAAGATTGACATATACAGCTGAAGTAGAACTAAATATATGATGCAATTGATCCAATGGTTCTATAGTGAATTTTAGTGAAATATTGCCTGAGCACATATGTTATCTTATTTTATCGTAGTTGATATCCATCCCCATAAGTAGAGAAAAAATAATCTAAAGAAGTTGATTGGGTTACACATTTTAATTGATGATTGGATTTACATATAACTTAATGGCTTTCTTGATTGTGCTTCAATTGTCTTTATAAGACTTAATGATTCTTCTCTTTGGAACTACTGTTTATTCAATTTATGGCTACCAACTCTTTATTGTTTGTGATAGTGGATAACAAGTTATGTATGATTGTTGACATACATTTTGTACCTTGGTTCTTCTATAAAGGAAGCAGATTTAGTTTTGGGTGGTGATGAGGGAAAGGAGTGCACTTATGGCAAAGGTTATATGAAGAGGCAGGCAATTTTCTCGTGCTTAACGTGCACTCCAGATGGAAATGCAGGTGTTTGCACTGCATGTAGTTTGTCTTGCCATGATGGTCATGAGGTTATTTTCTTAATACCCATATTTAATAACCTTGTCATTTGATGTATGATGAAAAAAATAACACTTTGATACAGATATGCTTCTGATTTTAACTTTTTTTTATTCAATCTTAACAAATGGATTAGATTATAGAACTCTGGACCAAGAGAAAGTTCAGGTGTGATTGTGGTAATTCAAAATTTGGAGAATTTTTCTGCAAACTTTTAGCAAGCAAAGATATTGAAAATGAAGAAAACTCTTACAACCATAATTTTAAGGGCAAATACTGTACCTGTGGTCGTCCTTATCCCGATCCAGATGTTGAGGAGCAAGTAGAGATGATACAGTGCTGCATATGTGAAGATTGGTTTCATGAAGAGCATCTTGGCCTTGATTCCACTAATAAGGTCAGTATCCTTAATTATACGTCATGTCAAGTCTATGCATAATTATAAATTTGTAACTGTAAATCATATATGAAAAATTGATAACCAGGTAAAAATATATGCCTGGTTATGACATACTAAGAATGTTACATGCGAAATCTTGTAGCTCTAAAGTCTAATGCTTGTTGTCCACTTTTTACTTTTTTAATTTTATAAAGCAATCAGTTTGTCAAGTATTATTAAATCTTTTATATCTTTTTATAAAAATCTATTTTTGAATAAACATAACCTGAATGGTACCATTCATAAGGCAATGGGTTAAAACTGGCACCTCTACAGTATTTGTATTTTGTATGCTGTCAATCACATAAATAAACATATGTTGGGCACTCAATTACAGATCCCAAGGGATGAAGAAGGGGAACCTCTGTATGAAGATCTTATCTGCCACATGTGTTCGCCAATCTGTTCTTTTCTGATTCTTTACCCTCAGACCATATGGGCGGCACACCAGCAACCAAACACAACTCCTTCCAAAGAAAAAGGTGTGCAGACTGTGCCTTCTGCTTCTGGATCCTCTACCATATCTGAAAATGGTACTTCAGAGCTTAGTACCATTGACCATCCCGCTGTGCCTGATAATAACTCCAAAAGTTCGAATGATGATAAGGGTTTGACTACTGGGGAGAAATCTGATGCATGTCTTCTTGGTGTTGACCTGATGTCTGCTGAGTTGACCTCGGAAAAAAGTCAACCACTGTTTCTTGCTAAGAATTGGAGGGAGGCACTGTGTGGATGTGGAAAGTGTTCAGATTTCTATTTCAAGAAGGGAATCAGTTTCTTGCTTGATAAAGAAGATTCAATTGCTGAATATGAGAAAATTGCTAAGCAGAAAAGGGATGAAAAAAAGCAGCAGCAAGAAGGGGCGGAACTGAACTTTTTCAGTAATCTTGGGCATGTGGAGAAAATGGAAATACTTTCGGGCATTGCTGATATGAAAGATGAGATCCGTTCGTTTCTTGTAAGTTTATTATTTCTAATACATTAAATTGCATAAACAGTTTTAATTCTCTTAGACCGTATAATGATCGAGTACCAGGCCTTGTAAGCTTGAAGCTTGAATTACATTCTTGTTTTCTGAGTTATGCAGCTTGAATTTTTAGGGTTAAATTGACAAACCATTTTTGTCAGTTATTTATAAAACCGAGCATAAAATATAAGTTTTAAGTTGGATTATTATCAATCATATTTATTTATATATTTTAACTTCTAACAGCAATCCTTTGATGGATCAAAACCGATCACATCTGAAGACATCCACCAAGTCTTTGATAACCTTAAGAAACGCCGCAGAATGGAGTGATGCACAAGTAAGTTATTCTTCTCTGAAAACAAGAATGCATGGTGGTCTGTTTGGTTTGTTCTATAGATAATGTTAATCTGCACTTTGAAACTAAGATCTTCATTGGTGTTTCTCGTATCTATAACAACTGAACTAGATCTTTGTTCAGACTTGCTATGCTTGTAGACGTGTTCTTGACTTACAAGTTAAAAACTTTGACTTGGACAGTTTGACCTTTCTTTATTGTGTGATAATATTAGTAATATGTTTAATCTTATTAAAATCTGCAAAAAAGTTTCTATTATACATCCCAGATTTTATGAATCTTGATTCATTTTCTAGTCTAGTTAGTATTTGCAAAACGAGATGTTTTAAAATTAAATTGAAAATACATTGTTATTAGAAAATCAATAACAAGTTTTAATTAAGTATGCAAGTATTACTGGCATCTGAGCAAAATGCTTAGGGAGCGTTTGGTTGGAAGAATGGAATGGAATGAAATTGAGAAACTAGTATAATTTTCAAGTAAAATTATGTTTAAGTTGGTAATAAAATGTAAACCCAATGGAATGTTTCACCTCAAATTCCCTTGGTTGTGGGATTTCAAATTCCCTCTTTAGGTGGAAGGATTTTGAAATCCCACAATCCAGGGAATTTTAGGTGAAACATTCCCTTGGGTTTACATTTCATTATACACTCAAACATAATTTTACTTGAAAATTATACTAGTTTCTCAATTCCATTCCATTCCATTCTTCCAACCAAACGCTCCCTTAGAGTTAAGACATGAGGTTTTCTCAGCAATTGGTTTTTTTCTGAGGGGTTTGGGGTGTAGTTTTGGCTGGAAAACAAATAGGTGGGTCCGATTAAAATAACACTTATTTTTCGAAACATGGTTTACATTTACCGTTCAAAAAAAGTATTACTGGCATCTAATCATTTTATGAATTTGAGTTCCAACTTTCTACGATCAAATTTCAATGAAGCATCTAAGCGTCCCTTTCAATTTAGCTTTTAAACTTCCACCATTTGACTCATCAATACAATCCAAATTGACCTTTTCAAGTAACAAAATACTTATCTGAGACTTGGTAAATTAATTCACAAGTAGATGAGGTAACCACTTCAATCATCTTATCATTGCTTAATTCAATCACGCAATGAAACCATTGGGTCATCATTTGAAAAACTATGGGTTTAATAATCTTTAGTAGCACGTGTAATACTGTAATATATAAAACACCTCTTCTTAAGGTGGACTCGTAACTTCTATTCCTGGCTGTTGCTCGACGAATCCTTAAGAACTGGCGGCAAATAGAGTGAGATGGCAGAAAGTTACTCTTCTTTGAAAAAAAAAAGAAGTGTGTTTGGCTTGCTTGATAGGTAATGTTAGCATGTGTTCAACACTTGCGAGTTAAAAGATTGAGTTTGACTTTAATCTTTTGTTTTTGTGTGATATAGGTAGTAATGTTACACTATACGATTCATGTGATTGCTGACTAAATTGTATCGATGGTTTTCAACATTCTACTGAAAAAAATCCCTTTAATCAATATTCAAAAATTTTATTATCACATATAAATTAAAGAGTTGGGCTTTTAAATGGACAATACACTATCTTCCTTATTATGGATTTTGTGATTGCTAGTTTTCTAGAATAAATATGGGTTAATTTATTAAAAATGGAAACATCGTACTTTTTGTTACTATATACGATAAGCCTTGTATTAGATTTTTTTTAATGTGCTAAACTATACTAGTTTTGTTGCTTGTCTTTCGAGTTGAAATTTTAATTAAAATGTTACATTTTTCTTATTTTTTTTTCTCTCTTGTCTTTTAAGTTAAAGAATAATTTTCAATTAATTGGATTTCTGACATAGTCTAGGAATTTTATTTTTTGAGAAGATAATATATCTAGTGATTTGAAAAGAAAAACTTTTGTATCTCTTATGAATAGATAATGTAACGTACCTTCATAGTTACAAAAACATAATATTTTTAAATTTTTTTTTACAAGATCTTTTTTAATCAAAAGTACACTGCTTGACCCTTTTTTTGTGTATTTGTGACCATAGCTGAATTTATTCGAGTTCGTTAAAATTCAATACATGACCTACAAATGAATTTCTAACTCATCATATTTTTTTTATGATTTTATGAGTACAGATGTATATATTTGTATTACAAATTATAAACATATAATAAGTTTCTAAAAGCGCCGTATTTATGATTTTCCTTTAATTATTTGTACTTTTAATTTGAGATTAATAAGTTAGCTGCCTACGATGATAGAATGGGGCTGATATACGTCATGTATTATCATGCTGACATCATTTTTGGAGGATTCCAGAATCTTGGCCATTTCAAAGTAGAAAACCTTGTATTTCAATTTTTCACATACATTTATGTGATTTAATCCAGAGATATTACATATTTATTAAGGGTTTTAAACCGGGCTTAAAACTTTAAATGTTACTTTTTCACTCTTAAATGGACACCATGGTTTTTTTTAAGCTCAACACATGTGGAAATCATTATCATAATCATTATCATATAATGTAACTGAATGATTCGAACCATTAAATGTGATTATTTTAACCGGTGAAGACACGTAGTTTTCACTTTACATATATTATACTTTTAAAGCACTGTACATATATATAATTTGAATGATTTGAATCTATAATTGTTGCTTAAGGAGAAAATCATTTTACTACAAGAATACATCTAACCTCACGTGAAGCACTAAATATTGTTGATGAGTAAATCAAAATACATCAGGTAGGTTAAGCAACTACTTTTCTTATTCAAATTTAAAAATAGCGTTTGAGGCGTGCTTAAGGGGTGAGGTTCTAGAGGCAATTAGGAAGACGCCTCTGGGCTTTGAGGCGGCGCCTCATGCACATCTAGGTCAACATTGGTCAAGAGTGGGGTCTGTAAAAGAATGATACGTAGATATAACCAAAGGGATGATGAGATTATGAATGGTTTATATGGTAAAAAAACCAATATGTAAAAACGTTTAAACAAATGCAACTTTTGGTTGTATATATGGCTTATTTTTTTGTACATAGACCAACACCTCGCATACGTGAGGCTCACGCCTCATTCCTCACACATAGCGCCTTGGCTTTTCAGATTTAAACGCCTTGGAGCGCCTAACGCTTTGTAAAACCAAGTATTCAAATACTGTTTAGATTGATAAGCTATCATCCTCTTTCCATTTAAAATGATGGCTTCAATTGACATTGAGAAAGTTTAAAATCATTAATAATGTCATTAGAGTAGACAAATTGGAAGATCGGATATCGATTTGGGCTGACCCACAATATTTTCTTTATCTAATAAACAAATTATATGTTTAATTACGATTAAAAACGATATTGTTAAGATTATAATATTATGTTTACATGTACAAATAGTTTGAGCAACTTTCAATAGGTTTCATTACAGCTTGTAATAATGTCTACTCCTTAAATAAATAGATTGATTAGGGTCAATTAATTATAGAATTGGTCAAAAAGGGTCACTTCTATAAAACTCATCCGGTCACTTTTATAAAACTAACTTATTTAGAATGGGTTCAAATGAACCAACACTATCTATTGTCGCCACCATTTTCCGGCTGCCACCATCATAATCGCTGTCACCACCGCCTTCTACAATGCTATCGCTGCCGAGGTCAATGTGCCATGTTCACATCCACTGTAGCTATCGTCTTAACCTTCACTGTAACTTGGCTCGAACTTGTTTAGACTCTGGCTTGATCGCTCAACCCATCTCACATTTAAGTAACTTTTTATTTCTAATTTTAATCACTTAACTTTTTAAAAATAAAACTTAACTCAAATCTATCAAGTTCTACCTATAACTTTTACGTCATATGTTCATGAACACTAGGAAATAGTTTACTAGTTGAAATTCCTATTCTTAAAATTATAATACTTGACAAATAAAATCGGCTATGACAACACTAGCTTTCTTTTTTTAAATAGAAAATAAAATATATCACAAACATCTCATACAGAAAACCATTAAAACGTTGAAAACTTCTTAAATTATTGGTTTCTTTGGTATTTTAAAACTTACTAGAAAATATGTTGTGACATCACTATTATAATATGTTTTAATCATAACTATCTACAGCCATTTAACTATTTAAGGTTGCAATTCGGTCACTAACCCTTCGATATAGAAGTTTAATATTAAAAAACAATATCTTCTAATCTATATAAAATCTGAATAATATATATATGCTCATTACTTTTATGTTAATCGTAAACGTTCATATAATCAGGTTTATTGATTAAAAACTTAACATAGTTCACGAGCCGAACCAAGTCGAGCCGTTTAAACCATATGTATTGAAATGATGAAATGGTTTTATCAATATATTATGTGTAATTTTTTTTAATAATGAATACAACAAACGACATACATACATAATGACCAAATACTCAATATATTTAAAACAAAACATATAATATCATTATATCAAACTATCAGTAAACAGTAATGTAAGAAAAAACTAGTGTGAATGTATGATTTTGTTGTGTTAAAAATATTATAACATATCTTAGCTGGATATAAAACAAGAAAACTTAATACACATTTAAATAACTTTAAATATATATGTGACTCATAAATAAGTAAATTAAATATCGTACGTGACCCAAATTTATAGTAGAGTTGATAGTAGGTAGTTGTTGTGATTGGAGAACATCCAACTTATTGTGTACCGTTGGAGGATGCAACGATGTGGGTCACCACCATTTGTATGTATATATCACATCTAACTCATAACTAATATACTTTTTATTCAATTATTGGTTTAGTGAATTTAGTTATTGAAAAAATAATAGTTTATATTTTATTTTTCTTCTATTTTTTAGAAAATAATATCGTTCAAGGAGTTAGAAATTAGTGAATTTTAACTTGAGGCTTGGTTATGAGCTGACAAGTTGAATTGGCGAACTAAAATTATAGTTGGATCAGTTTTATATATTTTTTTCTATATATTTTTTAAAATCTTATTAATACTTTATGTATTTTTCTAATCTTTATGTTTTCTTCGTTCATGTTTCTTATTTAGTTATATTATAATCTTACACTAAAAACAAAACCGAACACTTTCAAAATATTATTTTTAGTTTAATTCTATCTACTTTTTAAATTCAGAAGTATCTACAAGGTTTTTAAAACTAGTCCGATTGACAAACCATTACATCTACCGATACAATAACTAGTGCGGTTAAATTAAAAAAAAACAATTGAATAATAACATTTGTTTAGGGACCCATTAGTCTATTTAAAAAGACAATAAATTTGCTACCTGCATATGCCCATATGTTCCCCACCCCCCACATGCATTAGTTGACACTCTCTAACAACTCCTCAATTTCTCTCAAGATCTCTTGGCTCATTATTATTTTGTGTGTTTTTCACTTAAAACACACACACACATACACACACTTTCTTGATTAGAGAAGAAGGGTTGTATTCCAATTTCAAGATTCATAATCTTGATTTTGATAATGGGGAATTATATGGAAACATGCATACAAAGGGAAGAAGAGCCACAAGCACATGAACAAGAAGAGCAAGAATCATCAAAACAAGTAAGGGGCAATTATGGTATGGAAAGTTGTAGGATGAGGGTAAAATTGGTATTAACAAAAGATGAGCTTGAGTGGCTGTTATTGCAAATGAAGAAGAACAAATTAGAAGGAAAAAGATTAGAAGATGTTTTAGGGGAGATAGAAAAGAGTAGAGTCATTGGGAAAAGATGGAAACCTTCTTTGGAGAGTATTATGGAAACCCCTGAGGTTCATCATCACATGAGTAGATCATGATATGTTTTATGGTGAAATTACTATTTTATCCTTTTCTTTCTTCTTGTTAGAGATCATGTCTAGATTTGTAATTATGTGTTGTGATTTGGTGTTTTAGATTGATAGGCATGGCTCTCATTGTATAACAACATGTTATTTTCTTAATCATATAAATAAGATTACGTTTTGTATGGTTTTATTTTTATAAAAGTTATACACTTCTATGAAATCTTCGGTTGTCAGAATGTAATGAAAAAATAGATATGTTTTTCATTATTTCTAAATTCTCGATGATTCAATCGTTGACGGTTCATAACATGTAAACTAAACTAATAGATGATTGATTTTGTGTTTGATCAAGTGGTCTAGTTTTTAAAACATGAGAGGTAGATATATAACAACTCTAATTAACATTTTTAAGAATAGCTTCCTAATCTACTCGTAAATTACTCCTGTAAACCATCAATACATATAGCTTGCATGATTTGAACTCTTTGTCTTTAACATAAAAAAAAAGACATCTTACGACCAGCATGTTTACTTAAAGAAAACAACTCTTATTACATGTATGGTCCTAATGATAACAACAAATCTTTGGGACTATTCTTACTTGGTGCATTTATTGTCTACTCAAATATCATCCTAAGACATTAATCTAATTAATTTTGGTAAAATCAAAGGTTTGAAAACGAGATTGAAAATAGAAATTAAAATCATACGGAAGAAATTTGATGTTGGACTATTTTGTTATTTTGCAGTCAAATTGATGGGGACATAAAAGTTTATATTTGGAACTGTAAATTGGATTCACTTGTAACTTGACTCACCGTTTCAAACTAAATAAGAAAAAACAATGTCGGTGAATAAACAACATGCTAAAGTAATTAATTTTGAACATCCTTTTCAAGCAACCTTAAAAGTAAAAGAGTTGATAAACATCACCTTCATCTCTAATTAGTAATTACATGCTTTTTGCGGTGATTATTTCAGTAAATAAATACATATAGTGAGAATAAGTAAGGACAGCCTAGGGATGAAAAAAAAACCCTCAAATCGGCTTGAAACTAAAAATCAGCCACCCTACCCGACCCAGTTGTCAAACTGGTTCATCTCAAACTGGTTCCAATCTGTAGGTTTAAGATTGGTTCTTAATCTTATTCGGTGAAACCAGTTTCAACCGAGCAAAACCCAAACCGATCCAGTTTCTACCTGGTTTCAAACCCGATTTGACCCGATCTAAACCCGGACATTCTTCTCTCCTAAACTGAATTCAACCCAAATCGTATAAAAAAATCAGTTTTGACTTTTGTTGACCTAACAGAACCGGTTTCCAACCCAACCGGCCCATTTCAATTCATAGAGTAGTAGAGTACTTTGTGAGTTTAAGAATGTGTTGCATCGTTATTGGGCTGAAACAATATCAGTCTATAGTCTATTGCCTTAAATGATGTACAAATAAAACATGTAGCCATGTAGGTGACATACTTATTTCACTCTTTTTAAGCAAAAATCAATTTATTTTCTCATTATAGTTGGAAATTATGAAGTAACTATTGTAAAAAAAATTTAATAGCTAAAACTCGTACACTTAGAATCATGCCGACAAATAGATCACCTTTAACATCAAACCAATGCTATCTTGTATTTAATATAATAAGTCTTCAATAAAATCAAAAGTTAGCATGTTTACCGGAAAAAAATAATAACCAGCTACATTTCATAAATTTTGGTACAAATTCACAAAAAAACCAATTGATTAAGTTTATTAAAAACTCTAAATCAAATTCCAATAAACTAGAATAATATTTTCCATACTAAGCAAACCGTTATAGCAGTTATTATCCCAAAACCAAAATAAACGCTAAACTTTTTTTTTTTTTTCAAACGTAATACAATTTGAGTAATTTAAAATAGATAGTAGTGATATTGTCCATAGATCGCTTTTAACTCGAATTAATCCATTTCTAATATGCAGACAAACATCTACATATGCCCATGGGACGCCTTGAGGGTGGGCGAGGTGGGGCGATTTCTCAGAGCCAAATCTCATCCGAAGCCCAAAATTTAATTTTTTTTATTATTATATATGTATGTATATATATAAACAAATACAGATTATTAACAAACTAATTAGCAAACCCAATAGCAATTTAATTATCATGATCAATTTAAACCTAAGATCCGTTAACATTTTAATTAGTTTAGTATATCCAATCTAAACTCAATTCAAAAACTCTAGGGGAGTTTTACGATTCGGTTAAGTAAGTAAATTAGATTAGTTTGCTACAATATTTTTATTTATTGGTAATAATTATTGTCGTATTGTAGATTTTTAACATACTGGTTATTGACACTATATTTATAGGACCCATTTTTCTACTCGCTCAGGGCCTAAAATTATTCGAACACTCTCGGGACCGGCCATGTATATGCCTAGTTAGTAAATTGAATCTTTAGTAAACAACAAATTTATACTTTCATTTTTGCAAAAATAAAAATATATTGATTGTAGATTTGAAACAAGATCTTACTACAAATAAATCACATCAATATTATGGAAAACACTAACCGTTATTAGTTATTATTGGCATTTGATTTTTTTCATTAATGTTATTTTATTGATTCTTTTTTAATAGTATTAATTAATTAACACACACTCGCATATTTATTTATTATTTTCACTTTCTAAAATTTGATTATGCATGTTAATTCAAGACTTCAACCTTTTTCATTTTTCGTTATAATTAAGTCGAGTTTTATCTTCATTTTTTTCTGATAAAAAACAAATCTCGTACAAACATGTGGATTAACACATGATTTTTAGCGACTAATAAGGCTAAGTTGATTTTAATATTGATCATCATAACGTTTAGTGAATATGAAGGCTAAGTTCATTTTAATATTGATAATCACTTTTAGTGTTTAATAAGGCTCATTAAATTGATTTTAATATCCATCATCTACTTATATTATAGGCGTGGTTAATTTTAATTTAAAATATTTAAACCTTTAAATCCCAACTGTATAATGAACACAAATAAAAGATTCCATACGATATCGATATCCTCCATATTTCATGCAACTTTAATTTAGTAGTATCACAATTTCTATATAATTAAGGCCACCATTAAACCACCTTCTTCTACCACAAACAACCTCAAAAACAACAATCCTATAATCAACTTGCAAATGATGATGAACACCCATGAAAAAAAACACACTGTTTTGATGTTCCCATGGTTAGGCCATGGTCACATTTCCCCTTTCCTAGAACTAGCAAAAAAACTAACCAACACAAACCTCTTCAACGTCTACCTTTGTTCGACCCCGGCTAACCTCGATTCGGTCAAGAAAACATCGACAAACGACCGCGAGTTATCCTCGGTTCGACTCGTGGACCTTCACCTTCCTACATTACCTGAGCTTCCACCACACCTTCACACCACCAATGGTCTACCACTTCGCCTTATGCCTGTTCTTAAACAAGCTTTTGATATGTCAAGCTCAGAGTTTTCAAGAATCTTGAAAACCCTAAAGCCTGATTTGCTCATTTATGACATTATACAACCGTGGGCCCCGATAGCAGCAGCTGCCGTCGGGGTCCCAGCTGTGGTGTTTGTCACTACTAGTGTCGCCGCCGCCAATAATACCTTTCATGTTATGATGTCACCGGATATTCGGAAAGATATAGAGCGGGTTATCAAGTGTTATACGAATTCGTGGAATATTATTCTTGTTAAGTCGTTTAAGGAGATTGAAGGTAAGAATGCTGGTTACTTTTCTGTTCTGACTGGTAAAAGGATCGTACCAGTGGGTCCCCTTGTTGTGGACCCTTTTCGTGTGGACATGAAACATAACAGTATGATCCAGTGGCTTGACACAAAAGCTACTGGATCGACTGTTTTTGTTTCTTTTGGGAGTGAGTATTTTCTTTCTAGTAATGAATTGGAAGAAATAGCATATGGGTTGGAAATGAGCAATGTGAATTTCATTTGGGTTTTAAGGTTTCCAAAAGGGGAAAGTGAAATAAAGATTTCTGAGGCTTTGCCATTGGGTTTTCTTGAAAGGGTGAAAAATAGAGGCTTATTGGTTGAAGGGTGGGCTCCACAAACAAAAATATTGGGACACAAAAATGTTGGTGGATTTGTGAGTCATTGTGGTTGGAGTTCAGTGATGGAAGCTATGAAGTTTGGTGTTCCAATAATAGCAATGCCTATGCAGTTTGACCAGCCGATCAACGCGCGGTTGGTGGCGGAGGTTGGGGTCGGTGTGGAGGTCGTGAGGGACGGGGATGGGCGGCTCAGGCGGCAGAACGTGGCGGAGGCGGTGCAGCATGTGATGGTTAGTGAGTTGGGGGAGGTTGTGAGGGAGAAAACTAAGAAAATGAGTGAGGTTTTGAAGGTGAAAGGAGAGGAGGAGATTGATGTTGTGGTGAAGGAGTTACTGCAGTTATGTAAAAGTGGTCAGGTTATGAGATAATTTACCTCTTAAAATGACTTATTAGTATTATTGTTATTTGAAAGTTTTGTTTATGCTTCCACAATAATTTATTTTGTCTTGTGAGGAGTTTAAGGGTTGTTTTACTTTTGGGCATGTTTTGGTTTCTTATGACTTGATTTATAAAGGAAGCTTGACTTTTAGTTTTTATATTCATGTGTTTTTGGTTGAAGACTACCTTGTTTTTGTGCAGCCTAAGTATCAATTATGGAATGAATAACTGTTAACAAAGTCTTGATTGTGACTATGACCTTGTGGGCGGTCTATTAACATTGTTGATTGTCTCTTATAAACGTGACACGATAACATTGGCGATTGTCTCTTATAAACGTGACACGACTTTAAATGTTTGCAAGTATAGATTTAGGTGGTATTTTAAACTATTAAATTGTTTGCTAAAAACAAAATCTTGATTGTACCTATTACGTGTTACGTGTTATTAATATGCTCAACAAGGTCAGTTAACAACTTTGTGGTCTAAAGCAAAGTAAAAAAAACTTACGCCCCCTTTCAGATTTCTTTATAGGCCCTCCTTTATTCTGATTTCGTACCAGTAATAAATTTTAAAAAAACATACAAAATAAAAATATTCTTATTACATTTTTTCCATATCATAAACGAGGGCTACGATTTGATTTACATATTAAACATGAGTTTTAGTTCCCAAAATAAAGTGGATTAACTGTTCAATATACATATACTACACATATCCTAACACTATTAAAGCTTATAACAAGTAATAAAGATAGGTAAACAATGGTATTAAATTTTCAGTAAATTTCAATTATTTTTTCAACCAAAGATCCAATGAAACCATGCATGAAAGCTTAAGAGATGTAAAAATATAGTGAGTCAAAATCAACTTGTTAAGAGACTGATGTTTCACGATAAATGTTGCTTTAGGTGGAGAAAATTCGCAGCTAATTCACTCATTTTTTACATATAATTATAAATGCATAAAACAAATTTATAACTAAAAATTGTAGGACTTTACCCGATGAAAGGAGTCCTTCCAGAAATTCTCGATGGCCCAAGAAAACCCAGGCCAAAGAGGGGGTTTGGAAATAGTTTTCAACCAGCAATTGACGCGCCTCGGTTATTACCTCATTAGCTGCGTCATTGCCCCAAGCGCAAAGATACCTTCACCATACTCCAACCCCTCCTTTTATACACCATAATGCTATTTCATTATTATATCCTTTCCGATGTGGGAATTAGCTATTGGGGTCATAGAGTTATCTTTTGGTTTCAGTGTTTCTATACAGACATTATAATTAAAAAAATATCAGCAACCACATTGTTAAATTTCATTTCAACTTATTAAACAATACAAATTTAACATATTTTACACTTTTGTATTTTGTATATGCTAAAGTACCATTGCACATATTACATATTTACATATAAACAATCATGTGTTTCATAATGATCTTTAACTAATTAAATGTGAGCAATATTTCATGTGTTCCATCATCACCCCTTTTGCCTGTAAATTAAAACCGTAGGCTGCGCGCATTCACGTCATCACGTGTTCTTGTTAGGAGTTTCAGTGGCGGGGATTCAGTTATTCATAGTACATCCGAATCAGTTAGAGTCGATGAAGTCGTTTTTGTTAACAAGCATAATATTTGGTGTAGCTTCTTTTGATGATGGTGTAAGATATAAAGGGTAAAATGGTCCTAAAGGTTTGTGAACTTCGTGAAATGATGGTTATGGAGCTCTGATTTTGAAGGATTACAGTAATATAGCCATAAGTTGTATCATATAGATTTTCTTTTAAATATCATTAGATAGACATAGGTGATTTGTGCAAAATGAAACGAAGTTGTTTTAAATCCCACAATGTTTTTAACTCAAAAAATTACAGATAAAAACTTGATTATAATGTTATCACAACTTTGGTATTTGTAAGTTTGATAAAACTTGCTAGACCACCAAGATCAATTTTACGTGTATAATATAACTCGGTATATATAGGCAAAAAAACTAAACGTATGTTAATACAATTACAATTGCTAAACCTCACAATCTAACCAACTTGTTAGACTTCTAATCGACCACAACACAAATTACTAAATAATAGGAACTACAGCCCAACACATGTGACATGAAAACAATGAAAATATCAGCATACTTATACCGTAAAAAAACATCGTTTTTCCAGTAAACTCTGAAGAAAGCATTCTAGGATTCTTCAGGTATGCTCTCAAGCATGATCGCTTCATGGTAATGAGGACTCGATGGATGAACTAAAGAAATGCGATTTGCAGGAATTTTTGCGAGCTCTGTAGCCGCATTCTTGAAATTGAGAGCTCCTCCACGATCACATTTTGACAACAATGCCATTGCTTCTTCTTTCGTCATCACCACTTTAACCCTCATTGTACCACTAGTTTGATTGTCATATGGGCGCGCATTCTTCATATCGCGATCATATATGGGTTTGGTGGCCTCTTTAGTGATGCCCTTTTTGTTTTTCGCATCTAAATCATCTCTAGTTATGTATCTTGAAGCTTTATTGTTGTTCTTCCTAAACTTGCATCTTGCAAAGCTAGAGTTCAAGAAGCAAAACATCGTGGCAATGAAGGAGAGAGCTATAGATTAATTGAGGGGTTAAAGACTTAAAGATGATGATGGTGATTGACCAAAGGCTTCTTTGAAGTTATATATAGAAGAGTGGATGTTGCTACTTCTATAGAGTGGAATATGGGGTTAATTTTGCGTATGAATTAATCTACACTAGATCCAAAGATTCGATATATTATAGTTTTCCAATTTCATATTGTTTTCTAGTGACCAATTAAGCAAATGTGGTCAGAATAAATATAAAATAATATAAAAGATAGAATCAGTTACATTTTATATAAATGACTTGTTAGATGTGTTTCAATTTGTTTTAGAACCGGTTGAACGAACGAATAGGTCAAACTAAGTTATAAACCATATAACGTCATATATAATAAAAATAATTACATGTGTGTAAATTAAAACATAATATAATTACTAGGGGTGTACAATGGGCTAAACCCGGACCGTACTGGCTTGGGCATGTCGAACCGAAGGCTGAAATAGCTCTAGACTTGGGACTGTGGACCGACCCACATGTATGTAGAATGGATCGGGTTGGTATGATCTTAGGCTTTTAGGTCGGGTTTCATGGGTCCACACAAATTTTGCTCGCACCTAGGCCAAACCAAGGATTAAAATAGATACAAACTTAGGACAGAGGACCAGACCACATATGTATAATGGGTTGGATCGATCTGGATGTTCACCCGTAATAAATACTTCATGTTTTAGCATGAATTTGTGTTTTTATGTTTGGTTCCCCGTCTCATGGTCCGACCAGTCAGTCTAATTTGGTTCTAAGGCATGTGAATATATATGTATATATATAGGATAAAATTCAAATTAAAAAAAAAGTTTCAAATTTAAAAAGTGTAATAAACAATTTTAACAACCAGTAAATTGTTGAGATTACATTACATAATTAAAATCTTCTTAATTAATAGTTTAATATTAAGTATTTTAGCTAGATTTTTTCTTTGTTTTGTCGTAAAATATCAATCTTCAAAAAAAATCAAATGATTTTATATTTGCAATTTTGATTTATATAAACGTAAAACGTGCGAATCCATAAAATTCAGTCTTAGGCTAGTTAATTTGAACTTTATTAAGAGTTTTATATCATGATAATGTTAAAAACAAAAACGTCAAAAATACGAAGAAACTTCCCCACAAATACGTTGGGTCTCTTAGATGTAATAGTTGATGTAGAAATATTGTAAGTGGTCAAAGTAACACGTAAGTCTTTTTAGTCTTCAATTCCCACCACACTACCTTTGGGGGTTATTTCTTTTTTTTTTCATATGTTACATTTATTAAATCGATTATACAATTTATTTTAGTGTAAATTTTATGTTTCTTTATAGAACTTTTTGTTTCTTTTATTTATTTATTTATTAGTTTATTAGTTTAGGAATACAAAGAAAAAGAAGAATTTAAGTTTGTACAATGACGTGTTTTCGTTTGCAATTTGCATGATGGAACTTACTATAGATATCATGATCGTAAACATCATCCAATTTATTTTAGTGTAAATTTTATGTTTCTTTGTAAAACTTTTTGTTTCTTTTAATTTTTTAATTTATTAATTAGTGTAGGAATACAAGAAAAAGAAGAATTTAAGTTACGATGACGTGATTTCGTTTGCATGATGAAACTTACTATAGATATTGAATAATCAAATTTAAATATTAGTTGCAAGAAGACAATATGTTTGATAATTTCTATAGCTCGAAATTATAATAATAATAAGATAATAAGTTATAGTGTCCTTTGACAATTTCTCTATTAAGAACACAAAATGAAAGTCTTCAGCACGTTTTGGCAAAGTTCTCATATTCCATCCATCTAGAATAATACTCGACATGATATTATTGCCGTTGGAGGGAAACCTATCACCAAGATACAATTTCTTTTATATCGTGTAACAATTATGTTTCACGTTGTGAATCAGACATATCGAAGTTGATCTCTACTTGTTATCGATTTTGATCACGACGAGTCAACATGAACAACAAGTGAAATGAAGAACATGTCTGTCAAAATCAAGATATGAGAAGAAAAGAGCATTAGTTTAATTTTGTTCGCTAGCAGATCTCAATCAAAGATAAATTAAAATCTTTTTATGGAAAACTTCGCTAAACTAGACCCCAACCATAGATATACATAAAGATCTTTGGGAGTAGTGGCATAACCTCTTTGTGTGTATTATTGTCTAACTCATGAAGAGGACGCCGCACATGAAACACATGGGACAAAAGTTAACGACAAAATAAAGGGAGCGTGCTTAATGAATATAATGTGACACAATTCGCTTAGATAAAAAAAATGAAATCCGTGTTTTTTAAAGATAAAAAATGAAACCTTGTAACTTTTTAAAAATCTAAAAATGTTTTCTAGTCAGCTTGTCTGTATATAATGATACATATGTTACATAAATTAACCTCAAATGCTTAATCCAAGTGTAACTTGAAACTTCCTTTTACAGATAGATAGATATATAATGCAACATTTGCTACATACTAAAAAGACAAAAGTTTATCTTTAAAAAAAAACTTCCTTCACTAAATGTCAAATTATCAATATGGATGTTTGAAGAAACGACAGAAACACGATTAATTGGGATCCTCACGAGCTCAGTGGCAACATCTTTTAAACTGAGCCTTCCTTCATGACTACATTTTGAGAGTAGCGTGGTTGCCTCTTCCTTCGTCATCAACAATTTAATTCTCATCGTCGCCTCAATGTTGTCCTCTTTAATTCCATCGTGTCTAGGATGTTCACATCTCTCACATGATTCACCTTCTTCCACATTGTTTGGACCTTTAGTCGCGTTCTTCCTCAACTTAAGTCCTCCAACGGAGCTAGATTTCACGTAGCTATGCATCCTAACGATAAGAACTATGCTAAATAATTAAAGGTATGATAAAGATGATGGTGAACAACAAACACGATGCTTGAGGTTATATATATAAGCCATTGGGTGCATATTACTTAAGTCATAAGAGTGGAATTCGGGGTTAAGATCGACGTATAACATGGGCTTTGCGCGTTTAACACTATAAGTCATTATAATCGTCTATGCCTAATATAAATGATTAAAATCAAAACATAATAATGGGCTTAGTAGAAAGTGATTGCTACACTATTAATAGTCCACGGCCAAACATGACCAAAAGAAGCCAAAAGTAGACACCAAGTCACAAGTCTCCACTTTCCAATCCCATAATGGAAGCATCCCAATAAGGTGGGTAAAACTAAAAAAACTACTTGCATCTGAAAAACCATTTATTAGTTAACTAGGTTAGAGACTCGTGTATACACGGGTTGTATAAAAAAATATATAATTCATAGATATATAAATTTTGTTTACATATAATAACGAAAATATGAAAAGTTATAATGCTCCCTCTTTTGCGGCCAAAAAGTAATTTTTTTCTTATAACTCTCGTATGACGTAGATTTGTGGGTTGAGGGCTTAACCAGGAAAATACTTTTATACATCTACGCAGGAAAGTTTCCTGTTACAAAATGTAAAGGAAAGAGCATGAATATTAACAAAATGTCGACAATGTAATGGTGTCGTTTTATGCATATCGATCTTTTAAAATGCAATGAAATCATTTCATAGATGCTTCTTTCAATTGTTACCGGATATATGACTTTAAACATATACAACTTACCCAATAGTCCTACTCAAAAACATATAGATTACTAAGATCTCTTTTTTTGTCTAACCCAAAATGTTAATTTAAGAAATAGTTTTACCATATTAGAGAGATCAGATCATAAAACATGCAACTTATGAATTTCAAATACAGAAGCATAATATATTAATTTGTAGAAATGGGAACACTAAAACTTTTTTGGTGAAGGTAAAAACAAACCTGGTACATAAGGAGAAGCATTTCATACGCAAAATGAACCCATCTTGGTGGTGGAGAATCCAAATAAAGTGAATATATCTAGAAAAAGGGTTCATTCATATGGTCTAGTCATGAAAAATAATCTCTTACACAAACGTGAAGAATAAGACTACATACATCAAATCACGCCCCTCCTCAAACCCTACGCAAAGCGACAACAAAGTCCACCCGAATACGTCCTTTTTAACTACACCAATGTAAACAACGAAAAGTGCATACAAAATCACATATAGAAAATAAGCAACTCATGGACTCACATAGCGAAGCAATACAAAGACCAACAGGAGCATGAAACCTATGAGTTTAATATGAAAAAAAAAAAACATATAGTAAGCAATAGATAGAAAAATGAAAATTCTATAAGTCATGTATCAACAGTTAAGGCCGTATAATATGTTTATAAATTCATATACAATATTGGGCCTGAGTCATCCATAATATGAAAAAAAAGTGATTAGATGACCACATAGAAAATAATATTCAATAGTACAAAGTTTAATAAATCATTAACATATTAAATATAAAAACAAAAAAATAACATTCAAGAGATTAGTAGTCATAATAGTGCATGATATACAAAGGGCCTTCGCCAACAGATTAGTAGCATAATAGTGCATGATATACAATATAACGCTTTAGGTATATGCAGATGCACCATAAGATTTTATAAATATTAAAGCTACAATATATGTAGTATTTTAAGCCCTCTTTAAACATCCAATTCAAGGTGGAATTGGTAAGTCAACTTATTGTTATGGAGATCCATGCCAACAAATTTTAGTAAACTTTGAAGTTAGAACACGAATCCAAGCCAAGTTACTACTTCATATGATAGTACAAACTCAACTAATTAACTTCATCATAACAATAACTTAACACTTTAGGTGCAAACTCAACAATTAAGCAACCAAAATACCAATAATTGAGTAAGACAAAAAGTCATACCACCAATTCAATATATAAAAACAAAACTTCATCTTTATGTAGGATTCCTTCATGATCAAACATATTGTTATTCTCATCTTGTAATTGGTATGAACATGATAACCAAGTATCCTAATAATTGGCGCACAGTAAACAAACCTCTACAAACTCTTAAGGGTAATGGAAAACCTTCAAGTCTTTTAATTTGAATCCCTTCTTCTCCAACCTAGAAAGTATCTCTTCTACCCAGAACAACCCCATTCAAAACTATAAATCGCCAAAATTTATAAACAATTGTTAAATAACAAAAGATGAAGCTCAATACTTTGCTCATAAACTAAAGGTGAAACTTACAAGTCAATTTTGAACACCAACAGGTTTATTTATAATCCTCCATTTCCCATATTAATTCACAAAAAGTGAGAACCATCACACTAACCTAATAAGGTTTCAATATCAGTGCTTTTGCAACAACCGAAGTGAATTAGAAACAAAAAACATTACGATTGAATAAACAATGATAAGTTAATAACCATTGAAGCCACTAATTGAGGAATAAATATGTGAGTTTTGCAAGGGCTTTTCGCATGAATCCGACATTAAAGTGAATTGCAGCCAAATAACGATGGTCGATAGTAAAAATTGCAGTTGTAGGTGCGGATAAGGTGGTACCGATATATGTTGAAGATGACAATTGCATCAAAGATAGGATTGAAATCAAAATATGTGTATGTTTTATGTAGCGATTACCATAAAAAACAATACTTGACAAGAAATCGAGTATTTGCCTTTCAGATATCAAAATATGGGGTTGCTTTTAAACGAAGATCAAGAAAAGCGAATATGATGTAGATGATTGTTGAAGAAACAGAATATGTTGAAACAGGGTTTCCCGTTTCTGGTTATTGTGTTTCCAAAGTGAAACAAACTATCGAAATCATCGTTGTGAATCAAAGCCAAAATTTGTTAGAGAGATCTAAGGTTTCGCTAATTTTGTTGAAAGAAGGGGCTTAATCTCATAGCGAAGGTGGGCGGGAAAATGGTTGTGAAAGTGATTGCGGGAATGCAACTTGTCCCACAATTTAAAGGATTATTAGGATAGATTTATGTTGTATACGGTTTTAAAACATTAAAAATTATTAAAAACAAAACATGTGATGATCTAAATATGTTTGAAGTTGTCTAAGGTGTATTCAAAACTCAATTTTTTTAAGCATTTTAATAGAAAGGGTGGAGAAAAACAAATAATAACGAGTGAACCTATTTATTTTTCTGAAATAACTTAAAATTTACAAATTTTTGCATATCAACGTAGTTATGTTTAAATTTAAAATGAAGTTTGTGTTTTGTATCTGGTCTATTAACCGAATCGTTTTAAATCGATTTTGTTTAGATTATTCCCAATATGAGCGTTCAAATTTACCAAATATGAAATTAATAATTTTCACTTATAAATTACAACTAATTAATTTTATGAACATAAAAAGCAACGAGGCTTACCGATATTTTGTATCTTTTTAAACGACAAGTTTCTTACACCTAAATATCGTCTATCTCCCGCTAGAAGGAACAAACACTATACCGCTAGATTGACTAGGTCATTGGTACCGATATATTTTATATCAATGCCCATGACTTATAAGTTATAAAACTCGCTTGTTACGAAAATACCCACAGTCAATGAGTTTGGTCTTCAAGTCTCTTTTTAACCGTGTGATTAGAAGAAATTAACACATCAGTCAATGAGGAAAAAAAATAATTTAATAAAAAGTTGGATATGAAGATAGTTTTACTCCCAATCAAGCTTTGTTCCTCACTTGAAATTTTTGACTTGTTTAAAACGGCATTACTTCAAAGATTTATTTACATAACTTTTAAAAATTAATATGACAATAAAACAATGTACTTCCTCACAAAATCATTAACATGTTAAGATGTTTAAGTTCGTTAAGGTTATACAAACATATAAATTCAATGATAAATGTAAAATAACGGTTGCATGCATGGTTTTTACATATGTGAGCGACATGCATGTGTTTTTATCTAATATCAGCATCACATAGATGGTTGTATTAAACGACTAACTAATACACATTAAAATTCTGACATAAAAAAATTACCCAACTCGATGAATGGTTCATATAACATTCATGTTAGTATAAATACACGTGTAGCGTCTACGTATATGTTGAAAGTTCAAGTTATTATAATTATCTTTAATTTTATACGTGTGTATAAATTTAATAATATTCAGTAGAAAATATATATTAATAGGTTTTACAATGGTTTTGTATTTTCTTGAAACATTGGGGTTTTCGAAAAAATAAACTCATTAATTTGGAGCAGTTTTGAAGAAACTCCACACGTTGAAGCCCCAAAAACAAAGAGGGGTTTATATCTCTTCCATACTATGTCTTTTGTGCGTTGAAGCCCCAAAAACAACCAAGCGTACACTATTAAGTTGTACCGTTGCAAACCACATATGGAGTATTATTAGTGTATGGTTAAAAATATCTTTGACCTATCCTTTTTTTTACTAGTTTGTTAGTGTTTCATTATATGTCTTCAGATATTAAAAAAACGAAACATATTTGTGCAATCCTTTTTGTGACACGTTGCCGCTTTTTAAAGATCTAGGAAATATCGATTAAAATTTACAAAGTTAATGTTGGTACCAAAACATTTGGGTGAAGAATCACCTAAAGTTATAGGGATTGATTTCAATTAGGTAAATTAATTACTTGTAATTTTTTTTCAAACTCTGTATTCTAGCAAGATGCTCGAATGCCTTTTTCATTTTATATAAAAATCCCAACCATTAAAAAATTAAAAGTTTTCGTGATCTAATAATTTACAACCGTTCGTGTAAAATTGTCATTTTTCACCCAAGTAAATTAAAAAAAACTGCTAAATCTCTTTATTACATCTTTCATTTGGATTAAAAATGGCAATAACCACCAAATTTCGTCACTTTTTCTCATTATTCTATAAGCAAAGTAACCCCCATCGGAAGTCACCACCACCACCGCAAAATATCCCCTGGTCGCGTTCATCGTCGCCGCCGCAAGCACCACCACCACCACCACCACCGCAGCTGCCGATCGATCGAGATATGGGAGCAGCACAAGCGATGAAGAGGATCCCACGGATCAAGTTTCCACAGCGTCATCCGAAGCCATCTGGTTTGTTTTCGTCGTATTCTTTGTGTTTTGTAGTATAGTCGTTTGATTCGTTTTTGTAAATGTGTTGGTAGATCGTTTCTCGTTGATTTATGTTTCAGATCGTGATATCTTTGGATTGAATATAGGAAAATGTGTTATCGGTTAAGTTAGGGATTTAGGGGTGGAATTAGGGATTTGATTAGCCTGAGTTGTGTCTCTATGTGCGAATCTGACTTAATAAGCATTGATTTGAAGATATAATCATGAAATATTTAGTCATTTGATCTAATGTTGATTGATTTTACGACTTAGGTTATGGATTCCCTTGTACCGTAGGAGATGCATATCGATTATCGAACAGTGAAATTGATAGATGTTATGATGAGAATGATTTGTCTATATATCAGAATGAATCATTAGTTTTCCTGTAAAATTTTCGTCATTCAATTAGAAGAATGTAGAGTGATACTTGCTAAGATTGTAAGAGATAGATTTTGCTTTTTGAGTTATAAACTTATAATCGATTTAGGCAAACTGATATCGACTCTATTAAATTATTTAAGAGATTATGATTACTGGTTTTTACCATTCAGAAAGCATAAAAATGAAAATGTGTTACTGTGTTAGTGTTGGCGGTGGTGTGGCGCGTGGAACACTGAACACTGCCCCTTAGGGCTTGAGAGAGGGGTCATAGGTGTTGCCCCTTTGCTTCTTGAAGCCATTTAAAGTGTGCCACATGGCACTGTCATGCCTGTTTTAACGTGGTTACATTCACCCTTATGGTGATCCAAAATGGGATGTACATTGTAATAGTGAGCTTTGAAAAACCAACTAAGTTGCTGCATTGTGACATGTCATAAGTGAGATCTTAGTTTTAAAAAGTTTGATCTTAGTTTAAAAAAAGCTCATAGAAGTTATAAATATCAAATTGTGTACAGATATTATATCTAAATTTTGGGTATGTGATGATAGAAACCTATTAGAAATGTAAAACCGTTATATAAATGTCTTATGCCGTTATACGGTTTCACCTCACAGCGTGATGTGTGCTCTTTCGCCTCATCTCTTGGCTCTGGGACCCAATCGCCTCGGTACACCTTATGCTTTTTAAAACCAAGTGTGGGATGTCTCATGTGTGTTTCCATAAGCTTATGCAGTCTTATGATAACTTAACCTATACAAGACCCAGACTAATCTATACACAAATGATGTTACTTAACCCATAAGCTTACACATCATGTACACAAATCAACTGCTCATACTAATCTAGGGGCATTTAAGCTGTAGCTAATGGGGTCACCCTGCAGGTTCAGCAACTCAGACCCAGACAACACCTGCTGCCAATGATGTTCCTTCCGCCTTTTTCTCAAGGTCTGCCCCATCTGATAAAACTCTAGGGGGGAAAGCCTCTCTTCAACCCAAAAGAACTCCAATGACTCAAGAGGAGATTGATGCCATTATGGTAAGCAATATCTAATTGTATTGTTCTTAATCGTTTTTTTATAACATTCACATAACGTGTTTAGTCCATAAACACCCAGTGAATGTGTACTCTTCAAATCTGTAAGTCTGAAGACCAAAAGCAGCAAAGAGGCTTGAGCTTGGCTCGGCCAATTTCTGAGCCCCAATGAGCCAGATTATTTCACTTGCACCACTTGTGGTCTTAATACTTGTTATTTTATTTTTTTTGCTCTCTTTGGCAGTTGGGTGGGTGCTTGTGAAGTTGATGCAGCTTTTGCAGGAGATAAGACAACCCTAGAACTCATCTTTCTGTTTCATATTCTTCTTTGAACAATTGCTGTATGTTTTGAGAAATCAAAACTGTTTTGAAACTTCTGTCCATAAAGATATGGTTGAATCCTGATTCTCCTCTCATGTATTTTGCGTTGTTCGCAATCTTGATACTGATAATTACTCTATCTTTCAATGTAAAGCAACAAACGAGCTATGTGTTGCATATATATATGGGGGGTTCGACTAAATGAGACTGTTGGTTGACCATAAGTTGCATGATCTACACCTATTAAAGCCCTTTTAGCTTCTAAAACATTGACATATATAAGAGAAAAGAAGTATATCCAGAAGTCAAGGATATTAAACTTTTAAGAGGAATAATGTATGTATATCCTGATGGTTTGTACTATCGTGTAAATTACTTGCTATTTAAATCAACTTTAAATTAAAGAAGTATTTTATGTAGGCTTTATTGGTGTGAATTTCTCTATCTCCTTAAATCACGTAGTTCTCAGGTTATTGATGTACTCTTAAAGACTTGAAGGGTGTCCGTGCAATGCGGCGGGATGACATTTTACATTTAGTATTTTGTTATTCTTGTAGTAGTTTTACAAAAAAATTATTATGCTTTTTCTAAACTAAAATTTAAAACACCAAATAAATAAGTTTTGTATGATGACTTGTATATAAGCATTAACTTGTTGTATTTGATAAAACACAAATCGCTTTAGCAAAAAGTTTACACCAAAATGTTTAAAAATAAACACAGGTTAAGTTGTAGTCTCAAAACGTTTTTAAATGTGATAGATTAAACGATATAACTAAAAACTTAAAACATATTAAGTTTTTTGGTTTATGGGTAGATAATATAAAATTTTATGCAAGTGTTAGTAAGTGTAAGGTTATTATGTAACTGATTATAAGGGGTAATGTGTAAATAATGTTATAAATACTATTTTACCCTTAAATATAGTTGTATCTTATGCATTAAATATAGTAAGTGTTTTTAATTTTATGATATCTTAAAATACCCTTCTCATATGCTTTATATATAGTATAGATGAAAGTTCAACTAAATAAACAAACAAACAAACATACCTAGTAAATCCCACTCAAGAGCAGGGTCTGGGAGGGGTGGTTGGTGGCGAGTCTTTCCTCTATCATGGAAAATAGAGAGACCGCTTCCGAAGAGACCCCCGACTCAGTAAGGAAAACAATAACCGTAACAATTATGGTATACAGCATACAACACACAGGTAAAGATCACATAAAAGCTGAGAAATTGAGTACAACAGATACTCTTCAAGAAACGCGCGAAAGGGCAGATTAAAGAAAACAGGGGTCCCGCAACTAAGTCTACGACTACCCTTCCTACCCACAGATCCCGCTAAAAGTCCTTAATTTTAATTCTACGCCTCCACGCACTCCTATCCTCGATCATGTGCTCAGAGAGGTGCAAGTCTACCATATCTCGCCTAATTACCTCGTCCCAAGTCAACCTAGGTCTACCTCTACTCCTCCTACCCTCTACGTTGATGTTCTCTACTGCTCTAACAGGTGCTACGAACGGCCTCCGCTTTACGTGCCCAAACCATCTTAATCTTCCCTCTCGTATTTTATCTGTGATACCAGCCACCTCTAGCCTCTGTCGAAACACGTCGTTTCTTATTCGGTCCAATCTTGTGTGGCCACACATCCACCTCAGCATTCGCATTTCCGCGACCTCAATTTGTCTCTGGTGCGATTTCTTTATGGCCCAACATTCTGTTCCGTATAACATAGCTGGACGAACTGCCGCTCTGTATAGTTTTCCCTTTAGTTTTGCTGGGAACCTCTTATCACACAGGATCCCTGATGCTGCTCTCCATTTGCACCATCCTGACTGTACACGGTGAGCTACATCGTTGTGTATCTCTCCGTCCTCCTGTACGTACGAGCCCAAGTATTTAAACCTAGATGTCTGTGGTACTGTCATACCCTGGATACTTATTTGGGTGTCCTCTTCATCCCCCCCACTAAAGTTACAATGCATGTATTCCGTCTTAGAGCGACTTATCCTTAAGCCTCTTCTCTCTAGTGCGGCTCTCCACTGTTCTAGCCTCTCGTTAAGCACCTTTTTTGATTCTGATATTAAGACGATATCATCCGCAAACAGCATGCACCACGGGACTGGTTCTTGTATAGACTTCGTCATCTCATCCAACACTATTGTGAAGAGAAATGGACTCAATGCCGATCCTTGGTGTAGTCCCACTTCCACCGGGAAAAAGTCTGTGTCTCCGACTGGTGCTCGCACACACGTTTTTGCCCCTTCATACATATCCATTATTATTTTGATATACCTCTCTGGCACCCTTCTAAGTCGTAGACTTTCCCAAATGAGTTGACGCGGCACACTGTCATATGCTTTTTCTAGGTCAATGAAAACCATATGTAGGTCCCTTTTCTTTTCTCTATATTTCTCCATTATCCTTCTTATGACGTGTATGGATTCTGTTGTGGAGCGTCCTGGCATAAATCCAAATTGGTTTACCGTTATCTGGGTTTCTCGTCTAATTCTCGTGTCAATAACTCTTTCCCATAGTTTCATCGTGTGACTCAATAGCTTAATTCCCCTGTAATTTGTGCAACATTGTACATCTCCTTTATTCTTATATATGGGGACTATGACACTGCTTCTCCATTGCTCTGGCATCCTCCCGGTTTTGACGATAGTGTTGAATAAGTCTGTTAACCATTCCAGGCCCTCGTCTCCTAGGCACTTCCACACTTCAATCGGTATGTTGTCTAACCCTACTGCCTTAGCCCTTCCCATTTTCTTCAGCGCCCTCATAACCTCGTCGACAGTGATACTTCTACAATAACACTTGTTTTGTTGGTTTGGTTGGGTTGTTTTATCGATGGCAGATTGTTGATTAGGGTTCGTTATGTTGAAAAGGTTATCGAAGTAAGTTTTCCATCTCGCCTTGATGTCGTTCTCCTTCACCAAGACCTTTCCATCTGCAGCCTTTATAAACTTTACCATTCTGAGGTCTTGTCTTCCCCTTTCTCTTGCCCTGGAAATCTTAAACATGTCATATTCTCCTTCTTTCGTCTCTAATCGCTTATACATTTTCTCGTACGCTGTGTTCTTTGCCTCTGACACAGATTTTTTCGCCTCTCTCTTAGCCTCCTTATATTTATGTTTTAGCTCTGCTCGTTCTTCGTCATTATTACATTGTAAAAGGTCTCTAAAACTTTGTTGTTTAATTTTTACCTTCTCCTGTACATTATCGTTCCACCACCAGGATTCCTTCTGACCTACTGTCCTATTTGTTGCAAGTCCAAGAGTTTCTTTAGCTGCTTGTATAACTGTAGTTGCCATTTCTTCCCACATTTGATTTGCGTCTTTCTGTGGCCTAGTTTGGATCATTGGTATGACCTTATCTCTAAAGGTAGTAATCTTTTCGTCCTTGAGCTGGCCCCATCTGATCGTAGGTCTAAATCTCTTAATTGGCCGGACAATTGCTCTCTTCACGCGTAGATCAGCCACCAACATATGATGTTGAGTCACTACAGACTCTCCCGGGATTGTCTTACAGTCCTTCCACGAGTTACGGTCTTCTCCCCTCATCAGCAGATAGTCTATCTGCGTGTGTCTCCCGCCGTTGCTAAACGTGATTAGATGCGAGTCTCTTTTTTAAAAAACGAGTTTATGATGCCTAGGTCATGCGCTAAAGCAAAGTCAAGGAGCTCCCTTCCGCCTTCATTCCTCAGACCAAACCCAAAGCCTCCATGAACCGACGGGAATTGATCGTTACCCTTACCGATATGCCCATTAAAATCACCTCCTATGCATATTTTTTCTTCTCTAGGTATTTCCCCCATAACATGATCTAAGGTCTCCCAGAACCTATTTCTTTCCGTTTCCCCTAATCCAACTTGTGGTGCATACGCACTAACTACTGTCACTACCTCATCCCCTATTACTATTCTTAACAGCATAAGTCTATCATCGTATCTTCTCACCTCCACTACATTATCCTGAAGTTCTTTAGCAACTAGAAAACCTACTCCATTTTTTGTACCATCTGACCCTGAATACCACAGTTTATAACCATTGCACTCTTTTGATCTCCCACCCCGCCATCTAGTCTCCTGAAGGCATGCTATTTGCACCCTACGTCTATTCAGCACATCAATTAACTCTAATAACTTACTAGTAAGGGTGCCTACATTCCACGATGCTACTCGCAGTCTATATCCATTTCTCTCTGAAGAAGCACCTCTCCTCCCCGAACATGATCTCAGAGCATTGTAATGACTCCTGTTATCTATTGTACCTCACTAACCCTTCGCGATCAAAAACCAGCACAAAAACACGAAATAAGCACAACTAAGATCAAAGCCAGCTTTTCACACCAATCAAGTTGGCAGATCAAGGATTAGTCAAGGCTATTGGATGCAAGCACACAATAGACTTAGACACAGTGATGCACAAATATTTAATGCAACATCAATTAAACACAAGAGACCGAGATAAAAACAAATAGTCACTTATATCAATTAAACACAAGTAACACAAATAACAAACTAATGATGCAACATGTACAATGCACACAAATGGTCAGATGCCGGTCCTCCTAACCCGGCCCAAATAATGCCTAATAGTAGAGATTCGTGATTCAGAATGAAGTGAGAAAGCAGAAGGGGATCCGAAGACTTACAAACCTCCAAACAACAAGATGAAGTAAAGAAAGATCTTACAGTGAGATTTGAAGAACCCAAACCCTAGAGACCTTCTTAACCACTATACCAGATTGATTTAATCTTGATCTTCCTTCGTGATCGTAGTCGATTGCTGGTGGTGGTTCACTGCGTTGGCGTCCACTATACCCAATCAAGAATCTTTTTCATAAAATACCAAAACCCCACGTTTTAATCTTGGGTAAAATACCAAAACCCCACGTGTTTAACGAAGAAATTTGGCTTAATTTCCGAACTTTGAAGAGCGATCTCGATGTAAGAAAGAGGGTAGAAAGATTTCGATGTGATTTCGTCCACCGGAGAACCTCAAACAGCAGTGCCGGAGCTAACGAGACGACGGTGGATGCGCCGGTGTACGGATTACGCCGGCGACGGCGACGGCGTCGGGGCACTTGCAGAGAAGAAGAAGACGGTAACAAA
Source organism: Flaveria ramosissima (assembly GCA_025215565.1). Taxonomy (NCBI): domain Eukaryota; kingdom Viridiplantae; phylum Streptophyta; class Magnoliopsida; order Asterales; family Asteraceae; genus Flaveria; species Flaveria ramosissima. Next base: position 3,943,347 of record CM046036.1, read on the forward strand.
ACCCCTTTTGCGTTCTTGGAGGAAAGAACGAATTGGAACCCTAGAGGATGAGAATCGGTGGTTCGATTGAAGAAAGCTGTGGTATTAAGACTATTAAGTTCAAACAGCAGTGCCGCACAACCACGTACTACTTGTTGTGAAATCAGCACCGCCGATCTATAACCGCACCACCGCCACCAGTCGAAATCTCCAAGATCCCGGAGATGAATAATTGACGTTTTTGCGGTTGCGATTGATGATCGATGATTCAATGTAGAAACAACTAATGTAGAAACAAAGAAAACAATGAGGATGTTAAATCTAATGTAGAAACAACTATGTAAATTTTACCAAAGACCTTTCTTATATAAATAATAAAATACACTTTCATACAGTTGAAATGATACAATCCGTAATTAAAGAGCATGTCATATGCCAGTTACATCTGTCGATAGATATTTAATTACATTAGTAGGAAAAACTTCAACCAAAACTCCATTAACAGTAGCTTTGTTACCTCGTCGAATAGTTGACGACTAAGTTACCACTGTTCGTAGTTGCTACTAACAACCTAGTTATTGCTGCTAGATTAAGTTGCCAATGATGATCAATAGTATCTCAATTATTACTAACAATCAATAGTCTTTTATCATCAGTTTTTATCAACAAACATTTTTCATATATCATTTTAGCAATCATGCAGGTTCTAAATATATTCGAGTGAGACCTAGTAGCCCGTATGTTTCAACGGGCTTCACCCCCTAGAACCATAAAGGTTTATAGGTACTGGAAATTACAATAATGTCAAACATACGTGTGTTTCATACATTCTGACTTGTGACATTGTTGATCATGAATTGTCTTAGATTTTTGAGTTAAATTTGATTTTGCTCCCTAAGTTTTGATGAAATAACTATTTCCCTCTAAAAAATTAAAAACATCAATCTACCTCCAAAAGTTTCATAAATTGTTTCAATTAAATCCAAAACTTTTATAAGTTGTTTCAATTTGAATTCAAAAAATAAAATCTTTGGACTGAAATTGTAACAAGTGATGAAACATTTGGATTGAAATTGATGTTTTTAAACTTTTGAAGGAAAATAATTACTTTTGTTAATCTTATAAAACAAAACTGAAATTAACTCATATAATAAATCATCGTCAATTGAAATAGTTTGATAACATTAACCTATCAGTAGTTAAAATAATATAGGAGTTCTAAGTTTTAAAAACGACAATAGTTCCATATTAATACGTTGATATTTTCTTTTCTTGAAGCGTAAATACATTTTAATAATTTTATTAAAAACTAATATAAATGACATACCACAACGACGACGTTATTGAAAACAAGTTATATTTTGATGGTCTCCGTTATCTTTTAACGTGAAGGGCTGTTTTTGCAATACGGGTCGGGTACAAATAACTTCACAAACCAACAACATAAATACGTATCAGCTAACGGCACGTTGTTTGTTGTTTTGATAAACTCCGTTAAAGAAGCAATCATTATCTTCATCGTCTTCTTCTCTCTACAAAAAGCTTCTTCAATCTGCAATTGTAACGATCTTGTAACCTAATCACGAATCACACAACTCGTAAGTTCATAATTATGTGAGTTCATTATGCATTATACTATTGCTGATCTTTAATTCTGTGTTGCTCTCTCGAATTTTAACATCGCCTTTCGAATTTGAGTACGTGTGTATGTCGATTGACGGAATTATGTTGTAGATTATCATGTTAATTTTGAAGTTAAACATTGTGAAATACTTTGCCCCTTTTGTTTCTTGCTCGTTGGGTTAATTAGCTGAAGATGAACTATGAAGTCAAATAAGCAATTGTTTGCTTATCAAATAAGTAAGTAATTAAGGCAGAAAAAGGTCGCTATCAGTATTTGGTTGTATATTTTTAGGTTATCGTATTGAATTCGTAATTATAGCATTAATGGTTAGGGGAAGAATACCCTTGTTAGGGATTGACTTTTGAAAAGGGGATTCTAAACAGTTATATGTATTGTTAATTTGCAATTATGCATTCCTTTTAGGGCCCAAACAGTCACACAGAATTCTGGATTTGTTCTTGAAATATCAACCACAGGTACATCAGACACTAGTGATTGAATGTGCCTCCTCTCTTCGGTGTAATTTACGCTGTTGCTACGTCATTCTGAATTCTTAACCTTTTTCTTGTTGCTTAGTTTCAATTGCTTGATGCTTTCAGTTTGTTTCTGGATGTTTCGTGCTGCTTAGTTTTTGCTGTTTGCTCTTAGCGGTAACATGATTTTGGTCACTTCACTTTCTAATAATGTTCCGAACCTTATGGATTGCTTGCAAATTATTAGTTTTGTAGAAGTTTGACATTAATTTCCCCCTTTTCATATGAGTACTTGAGATGTTCACTCTATGCTGACAATTTCACTTTACTTTTGGTATGTTTTGTGATGTCCTGGTTGGTGCTACTTAATGTTTTTTTTGTGTTTAGGAAAGCTTGTATTTATCTTGAGATCTAACAAATTTTCAATCTGAATATTAAACTTGAATCTCATTTTGTTCAAATACCTAGTTTACTTGAGCTAAACCAAGCTTTATGTGTGATGGTGCTAGAGCAATACAGCTTACCCCAAATAGCTTTCAGGCTTCAACTCCTGGTGTAGAAAGTAGAAACCCCTCAAACAAGCTCATCAGTTTTGCATGCAAAAACCTAATTTGAGGTAATGATAACAGAATACAAACAATCTTACATGTTAACCTTATTCCTTATCTATATTTAATGGATATACATGAAGGGTACTTGAATTGATTTTATTTGGTTGCTTTGATCTGCTTTAGCATTACTCCAGCAACCATTTGTGGGCTAGAAGAAGCTTAAGAATTGCTGCATCCATGTTGAACTTATTTAATCTAAAGAAGCTGCCTTGGGGAACAGACACAAATGGGCAACAAAAGGTTGATATAATACGACATTTTTCAACCCAAATTAATATTCAAATCGATGTTTTCTTTAAATATTGTTATCATGTTGGATAGGTTGTATTATCTGCAACAGAAGTAGGATCCCTCCGGTCAGAACTTGCTGATTTAGAGGAACGAGAAGCTCATCTAAAAGCTCGGTAAGCAGTTGTCATACCTTGTTAAGTTCAACCCTTGTATGGGTATCAGGATGATCAGGCTATACTTTGTCACTAATAGGTGTCAAATGAGTAATTTGTTAATGGAGATGGTTCAAACAAACGGAAGTCACCTAGAACGCAAAAAACGTCCCAAGTTTTTTATTTTAGAAATTGGAATATTATTTTAATACTATAACTTTTAGTTGTATCTAACACTAACCTTTTAATAAATATCAAGAAAATAAGTGTTTGTGGCCTAGTCAGACCCATGTTAACTAACTAAAAAAACTACCCGTTTTGACCCGTTACTCAACTTGACCCTTTTGCCCATTTCTCCCGGTCTAGTTTCTAGGATTGTAAAGTGAAAGTATATGCAAAGAAATAGAATTGAGATGTAAATTATGCACTATATCCCATACATGGTTGGATAAAAGATTTCTGTATAATTTGTTTCTTCTTAGTGCACATAATTATGTTGGATATATCACTTTGCTTGTGTCAACCATTATGGTTTCTTTTTCTATGGAAAAATGTTTTCCAACTCAATGGCATCTATTGTTTCATGCAGATTGGAACATATTGATGAAATTCTGCGTAGTGCCCGTCTTTCAGGCTATTTACATCTGCGAACAGTATTACCATCTCATTTTATAATCAATTCATATTTGCAGTCTGCTTAGTATTGATAATTAACTTAATCTCTCTTTGCAGAGATGGGAAGCACTACCAGGGGAACCACCTGCTCTTGATGAAACAGAAGTTGATGACTGGCTTCCACGCTTTGTTGTTCTTCAAGGAACGTGCATTTTCTTATATTTTACGTCCACAGGTAACCAACTAGCTCAAGTACTGACTGATGGTGTCCTCTTTATGGTTCATCTATTTATCAATGGTATTTTGAAGGGTGTATCAAATAGTTTGCTTTTTTAAATCTTGCAGATATAAGCCCACAAGACTCCACCCTTCTGACTGATGTGGTCGAAGTAGGACGTATGCCATGTCACACTCAAGAAGACGGGGAAACTCGATATTATTTTTACATAGTAACTCGTCAGGGATTGAGATATGAATGCACAAGTGATTCCAAACTTCAGGTGCCACCTCATTTCCTTTGAAATTTTTTATTGAATACACCCTTGTTTGTTAATCACTTCTTAAAAATTTTTAGATTATTATTGTAAATATAGTTTGAAAAATATGTAACATGTAAATTGTTAAAAGTCCCCAAAAGGATATTCAGTAGTAAAGTATATCTCCTCTGTCTAAAAGGTCAAGGGTCAAATCTTGCAAGGTGTAGTTATAAGTGGTCAATAGGAGTAGATTATTGTTCTCAAAAATGTAATTGAAAGAAAATATTAAAGTTGGACAAAAGGTATGTTGCCTTTAATGTTTTTACATTCTTACAGGTGGATGCTTGGGTGACAATGCTGCAAGACGAGTGCAAACTGGGATCGGATTCAACCACTCCTGATCATGTACATGATACATGACATCAATTTGTGTCAATTTAAGGTTCTTTTCTAAATATAGTTGATGGTTGTTGGATTTGCAGATAGCAATTGACAGCAGTCAATCATTTGTACATACACAATGCACTCTATTAGTAAATAATTTCTTTCTTGTAAATTATGGCATTTTTGTAGTGTTCATAACTTGCACAAGCTTACTTAAGATGAATGATTCAATGGATTTAACAATTACGAGGATAGTTAAATACTTTTACTTGAAAATAGGGGCGTAAACTAACCAAGCCGCTCATGAGTCACTCGGAAACAATTCATTAAAAGCTCGAATCAAGCTTAGCTTAAAAAGTAGGGGCGTAAATGAGTCAAGATGCTCGTGAGTCTAAAATACTTAATTTTTTTTGTACTTCATAACTTGCTAACACGAATCTGATCTGATGGTGGATATTGCATTCCAGCTTTATTCGGGTCTGACCCACTAGATCGAATCTAGAGTGTTCTGAACCAAACAAATAACACTTCTTAAAATAACAATAGACATAAGGGGTATTTTTTGGCTTTTTGCTTTCAAAAAATAGGATTGTATAAAAACCAATGCGGTTTACAGCGTGACAAATAACACCCTCTGTTTTCACAAAAAAACATTGGCACACCATTAATTTCCCGACTATTAAATAAATTCCATCTAGTAATTAGTAGAAGTTATTTCACACGCATTAAGAAACTCTGTCATGAGCTTCCAACACAACTACAAAAGTAGAAACTAAGTTCAAGATGCAATAATTACTTGTGTAACGTATTAAGAAAACTTGAATCGATGTATTGACATTTGTTACCATTTTCAAGATTTAAATTGTTCAAGACTTCAAGTGGTTAAATCAAGTCTATATAAGTTATAGGTACTTGTCGTAGATCTTGTTATATATAGTTTATAACGTATTAGTAAATTCCACATTGATCATAAACAAAAGATATGTTAAGTCATAATAAATGCCTAGTTTAATATTCACATTTTGTTCTATCCGTTTTTCTGTTACGAGTGAAAATAGAACTTGATAGTGTAAACATGTATTAGTATGAATAATTTCAAAATTAGTGAAATACTTGAAGTCTCCAGTTGGTTAAAAATAACAGTATCATAAACTTTCAGTGAGTAAAACATACAATATTCAGTGAATAAACACACAATATTAAGTGTTACAAAAGATTAAAAGTTAATTTTTAATGTACAATAAAATTTGTTATTCTACCCCCTACCTACTATTTCTAGATGATTTGAGAACAATAAAATCAACTTTAATTGTAACTATTTTAAAAACCAATGGATGTAACTGTAATTTAATCCAAACCCTAGGGTCCTTTCTATTCTTCAAACATGCAAACTGCATGTTTAAGATCCTTTTCTCCATAATTAAATACACTCTCCGTACCTTCCTTTGTTTTCACTTCATTCCACTCTATAATAATCTACAACAAAGCTTTTCGATCCCATTTTCGTCTTAAATTCAATTCTATTGTTGCTGTTCATATCGATCGATCCATTGAGAACGACGATGAGCTCCGAAATCTACAGATCTGCTTCACGAGCTGCGAGATCTCTTCTCTTCTATGCCTCTAAGCACAAGCATCTTGTTCCCTCCAGTGAGTTTTTTTTGCTCATTTTTTGATTTCAAATCATGTTGTTCGATTGAAATTTGAGTTGCATGATTGATAGTTTGATGTATGTGTGTTGTATATCACTATATGACTATATCAGAATAGTTTCTGATTTCAAATGATGTTGTTCGATTGAAATTTGACTTACATGGCTGATGATTTGATTCATACGTGTTGTATACTGTCCGTTATCGAGTACAGATCATGTTTTAATGGCAATTGTTGACGATGATTTGAATTGCATACTGTTGTTTGATTGAAATTTGAATTACATACTGTCCATGATTTTGTTAGCTGTATGAAATTCATTACCAGTATGAAATGTTTGTTTCTAGACAATATAATCGTTAGTTTGCTAATCTGTTGAAATGTTGAATGAATCCGGACGCGTAAGTTAGAGATTTGTTGTTATGAAAATGCGGATAAATTGAGTGTGAGATTGATTTTGTTCGTGTTTGAACGCGTAGAAGGACGAACAGCTGCAGCAGCAGCAGCGGTTTCGTTTAAAGGCACGATACCAGCTGTAGCTTCCTTCACTGATTCCACAAACACCTCCAACAAATGGATCGCCGGAGCTCTTGCGCTTCCTGCTGCAGGTTCAAACTTTCAGATTCTATAATTTTTGATCTTATTGTCTTCGTAAGTTCCTTATGAATTCTTTTAAAGTATGATGATCTGTTTACACATGTAAATCAATACAGCTTACATGCTTCAGGACCAAGAGGCACATGCATTACAGGTGTTTGTTTACATGTCAATTTCATTTTCTGTAACTGTTAGCATTGTAGCATCCATTCGCGCTTCGATCCTGTTCATTTTCATCCTCGAAGAGCTAATGATCATTGAGTTCTATTGCAGATGGAGCGCACTTTCATTGCTATTAAGCCCGATGGTGTTCAAAGAGGACTGGTAATTCAACCTCAAATTATACATATTTCTCTGATATATACCAAATTTGTCAGTGTATCATAGATTTTAGCCTTTTTGTTGTCTAGATTTCGGAGATTATAGAGCGCTTTGAACGCAAAGGGTATAAACTTGTGGCTATTAAACTTGTGGTACCTTCAAAAACATTTGCCCAAAAGCATTATCATGATCTCAAGGACAGACCATTTTTCAATGGCTTATGCAACTTCCTGAGCTCTGGTCCTGTTCTTGCAATGGTAAGAATAAAACATCATTTTTTCACCATATCAAATGAGCAAACTTATGATATTTTCGTTCACTCGATCAGGTTTGGGAAGGAGAAGGGGTGATTACATATGGGCGTAAACTTATCGGAGCTACAGATCCGCAGAAATCAGAGCCCGGAACCATTAGAGGTGATTTGGCCATTGTTGTTGGAAGGTACTGCTTCTTTAGTAGTCAAGACACAAAATCATGCATTTTGATCACATGACTGTTTTCTTGAACTAAATTTCATTGTGGTACTTGCTAAATGTCACATTTTGAACATAAATAAACTATGCACCAAGAATATCAAACACAAACCATAGTTTCTGGTACTGAAACATCATATGTGATAGCAAACCCACATCTTAATTTGAGGAGTAATGGTACATACATGTAATTGTCATGTTAAATTTTTTTTAATATCCTTCACTAGCAAGGACAAACTCCACGTACCAATGTATTCATCATTGCAATTTTTGTTATATTTTTTATTTGGGTGCTATTTTTACAATAATATTTCATAACTAGATTATTCATTTTAATAAACTGTACTTTTTTTTAATATACTGTAAATAAATACAATAATTTACAATTACTTTTTTAGTATCATTAAAATAAATATATTTAGTTTAATATGTATGTTGCATCATAAACAAATACAACACTAGAAAGAATGTGCTTCTTTGTCCTTGTCCTTGAAATATAGGTTGCATCTTAATTTGAATTGTATAGATCCAAAAATTTTCTTGTATCAAAAGCTACAAGATAATTTTCTGTAACGACTATCACCAACCGGAGATTGTTGTTTTCTTGTAGTGTGTTGTCTGAATGTGTTATAGATTTAGTTTAGCCATGGGTGATATGGGCTTTAAATTTCTCCTTTGTTTTGCAGGAACATCATCCATGGAAGCGATGGTCCAGATACAGCTAAGAATGAAATCAACCTTTGGTTCAAACCTGAGGAGTTGACTACTTACACTAGCAACCAAGAAAAATGGACTTATGGAGTCAACTAACTGACAAACTAATCATAAACAACAATAATCAACACTAAAACCACACGTTATACAATAAGATGAATAATTTTTATTGTTGATTTCAAATAAATCTACTTGGTCTTTTTTTTCTATTTCAAGGTATCACTTTTTCGGTGTTTATTGTCACATTGTACAATTATTGTTGGTAAGTTAACCATGAAGAAGCTCAATTACTGATATTTTATAATGAAATATAAATTACCAAATACACCGTTGTTCGCGTGATTAAAGTGTAAGAAAACTATTATTTAGATCTTCAAATTGAATAATCAAAAGATTAATCAAGCATATGTACTTTACATGAAACAAAAATCTTTTGAGTTTTCTATGATTTTCAACAGTAGAGTTCTTAATTAGGACTAACAAAGATGAGTTACCAGTAACATATTAAGTAGAGTTTTTAATAAGGATTAATTACTGAATAGGCTATCCAAGGGTTCATCACACCTTTCATCTCCTTTCTCTCAATGTCTCTTGTCCCTTGCATTCTTAATCAAACGTTTTTCTAGTGAACCTAAGTAAATACAACCATCATGCAAAACAACCACATAGCCTGTAACATTTAACATATAACTATTTCAGTTTCATATCATATAGAAATACATCAATGTGCCAAACAAGAAATTCAAGAAGACTTTACATGTTTGCAAATGACTATGTGATGTAGGCGGAAACAAAATGATAAACAATTAAACATGTTGATTCAACGAGAATACCAGGAACAATTCTTCTAACTATCATTGATTCACAAATAATATCGATAATCAGGAATTCATACTAACACACACTGTGATAGAGAGAAAACAAAGATTTTTTATAAAATTCAATAATAATTCCACCCATCTCTTACATGCATATAAAGAAACAAAACAAAAGTCGAATGAGCCACAAAACATAGATGGGCCAAAACCTGGGCCAAATGTAAAGTCCAACAAAATCTAAAAATAAGACAAAAATTGAAATAACTCATAAAATAAGCCGTTTTTTGGGCCGAAAGACGGTTTGTGAAAACGTGCTCCTCGGTTCAACGGTCGTTTCGACTGGTTTCAGGCCCAAACAAAGACTTCTAGCCCAAATTATGTTTCAACTGGTTGCAGGCCCAATACAGAGAGTTCCAGCCCAAGTTATGACCATTTCAGTGAAGTCCCTTTTGACAAACGATCTTAAGCCTCCAAAACACTTGGGCCCGCACCACTATGGAAGTGAAAGGTGCACGAGTGGCCAAAATGGGAAGGGACCCTATACATAAGAAATAGATATGAGAGCTTAAACAATTCATATTTTTCTTGTTTTTTATATTCTTAATACAAAGGATATATATTACACATTTTAATATAGTTAATGCAAAAATAAAAACTACCGACTCCAAGTAT